>JAOQMP010000008.1:25578139-25589478 GCA_027563575.1 Erythroxylum pedicellare
CACTACAGTCTAAAACCATAATCAAGCGACCAACTTGGTTATTCAACTGTGAATCAATTAATTTAGATTCTAATAATGTACATGTTTTCCATACATCTCTATGTATATGTATATTACTCACAAAAGAATCTTGGTACCTTTTGAACAGATATATAACGCTCACACAAATAAAATCAAATTCTTTTGTTTTATTAATAATAAATATTTTCATTACAAAACTGTAACTGAGGAAGATAAAGTTACATGTAAATACACTTGCTTTCCAGGCCACTATATTTACATAACTCCAACACATTAATCTTTAATTATTCATATTATAGAGCAATTCAAACATTGTGCATCTCAGAACAAAATATGATTCATCAATACAAAACAAGACATATAAATATCATAACAGAATGTTCAAGAATAAGAATATGATATAATTCTTTCAGATCAAAAAATCATTTGTATCATGACAAAATATGTCTTGTATCAAATCAGAACTTATGTTATATCAAAACAAAACTTGTTTATAACAAAAATGAACAAGTATTAGAATACAAAACAAGTTAGCATGTGAAACCTTTTTACAGAAGTAGGTAACGAGATCAAAACAAAAGATACCATGATTGGTATCACATAACATAAAAGACTTACGTCCTAAAATCAGGGGATACTGTAAAGTTAATAATCTGGGGACATCGTGGTGTCAATAATCAAGGGACATCGTAGTGTCAATAATTATGGGACACCTTAGTGTCAAGTTATAGGAGCAAGAGCAGACCTTTCTAGGCATGCCTAATTACCCACGACTAAGACTTGGCAATTTTTGAAACAAAACATTTCAAATTTCAGAATCACGTGTAAGTAATGTAGTGCATAACATATGACTTTATTCCATTTTGTTCGAATTTAACATATTCATTCACATTTGATCAAACTCAATATACCTTATAAAGATAAACATTGGAAATAATGCACCAATGAATACATTAAGTAATTACACATTACATGTATTCACACAAGTTCCCAATTCACAAATATTCACAACTAACACATTAATATTATTCTTTAAATCACATTAGCATTCATAAGTAAACTTCATTCCTTTAATAACTTATAAATTTCCAAATTATATACCTTTTTATCTAATAACACCTTCCTGAAGTTATTAATTCAATTAAAAATCCAAATCTTATTCAACCTTTAATTAACTTATTCCACATCAAACTAGGTTCATTTTACACCTTAATTAAGTCCAATTACACCATTATAAAGTACCTTAACCTTATATAGTCCAACAATTGCCCAAAACTAACCATTTCTCCTTCCTAAGTACTTCCCATAACCATAAGAATGAGTCATATAAGTCCCATGACCGTGGCATGAGTGAACCAAAGGTTCACTCACTCACAACCATCATTATGCTTCCAAATTTTATTTCTTCATACTCCATCCAATACACCTTCACCAAAGTTCATCAATTTCCCTTTAATTCTACCTTATTCATGTTTCAATCCCTTATGACATTAATGGCCAAACCTAATTCAAAAATCATTCATTAGATAACTCACAAATCATTACCTTACATACATCAAAACCAAAACAGAATTTGTTAAAAAAGGATCATTTTCTAGCACTCAATTATCAACATCATAGCACATATTTCATGCCAATTAAAATATCATAAAACTTTTATTAATACAAGCTATCAAGTTTAGAATTCCCTTACCTATTTAACTTCAATGAACAAGCCAAACTAGCCTTCCAAACAACAAGCATAATTCCAAAATCCAAGTGAAACTAGGATGTTCTTAAACTAAGAAAACAATATCACAAAAGATGACAAGGTCTAACTTCCTTCATGCAGCATCTTAATATGGTAATTAAACAAAACATAAGCCAAAAACTCATGATTGGAAGAGTATAGTGTTTCAGTGGTGAATGAGCAAAGAGAAGGATGAGTTACAACAGAAATCAGCTAAAGCATAAGGTCATGCCATGTGTAAGATGAGTGTCCTTACTCTAGGGACATTTATCACACAAAGACACAACCCACATGTCCTTCAATGGAATGACCCACATGTCATACATAGAAATGCACCACTTATCCTCCATTTATTCTACCAAATGTCACACTTCTATTAACTCATTTGTCACTTAATCAATGCTGCCAAATGTCATTCAATTAATAGGTTGTCATCCAAATTCCCATGTACCAACTTGACATGTCACTTGAAAATTTTCCTAGTCTAATTGTACATTTTAGTACTTCAATTTTTTAATGGTATCAATTAATTCCAAGTCACTAAGTATGATCCATTAAACGAAAAATTCAAGACATATACAATTCACAATCATATCACAATTTCAACACCTATCACATTTACTTTCATGAATATGTAACATTTCAACTAGGGTATAATTTGGGCCCTTACAGTGACATTCAACTTGGTTAAGGTTCACAATCGTGGCCTGTGCAGTATGGTAGAATAGGGAATGCACGTGTTTTATTAAATTTTTTCCATCCTAACCCTTCCTTACCTATATATTTACGTCTAACCTTATTTTTTTCATTCACTTTCATTTTCACTCTCTCTCTCTCTAAACGTAAAACTCTCGAATCCTCTCACTTCTCTTTAACCACTTTTTAATCTTCACATACTCTCCAAACTTTTGCTTCATTCTTAACCTCATGGGACCAACAATCAAGCAAAATGTCAAGCGCACCCAACCGAAGGGGAAATCCAAGTGTCGGGTCGAGGCTAAAGTAATAGGGCAGCAGATTACAGAGCACCCTTCCTAATCTTTTCAGAAGAGGAAGGTAACCAATTTCACTTCCTTAGCCTTAAGTAGATAATGGTTCCTAAATACTTTGCTTTTGATACATTAGATAGTATAAGATTGAGGGGCAAGATTGAGAACCTAGGAGAAAGAATTCAATGAGGAAAGTTCACATATTTCTAGTATCCTATTTACGAATAATTATCCTAAAAGTTATTTACCTCTCTTCAAAATGAATCAAGTAACCCAAAGGACTTGTGGTTTAGATTGTGGGGTCAACCATATGAGCTCAATTACAAATTTTTGTATGAAATTTGTGATTTCCCTAAGTCATCCATAGTGGATTAGAATGATGACTTCCGTGCTGCCCACTATTGAACTAAAATAACTGGGTTAGAGCCTTTCGATGCCAAAAATGCTCACAACAACATAATTAAAATCCATAAACACTTGATATTACATTAGTTCATATGTCAAATGGTATTTGAAAAAATTGAAACCAACAAGTGTTCAATCAAAAAACTTTTCTTGTTGTGATGCATGGACCATAGCATCCCATAATGTACCTCTATCCATGTCTTCAATGCAATTATTACTACTCAATATAAGAGGAGCAATAATTTAGGTATGGGTTACTTGGTTTCAGCCATTGTTGAATACTATGGTGTTGATTGTGATGGATTCATTGTCCATCATCCTGAGTTCATAAACAATCATCACTTGTAGCGAGCTAAAATCTTGAAGTCCCATAATATGGAACTCTGAGATATCAATGCAAAAACTCATATCAAAACTAAGATAGGAGAGGAAAGTTCGAGCTCAGCACCACAGTAGTAAGAAGAGGACTTAACCAGCAAAGAGTCTGAAGAGGAGGAAGAAGAGCTAGGGTGGAAGAAGGTGCTCTCTATAATCTTCGACAACTCCAAAACACTCACAGCCACACTTGAGAAAACTCTAGGATGATGAAAAAGATGGCCTACACACAACGATGCCAGAGAAAGGATATATGTTGTATTCATCGACACTTTGAGGCTCAAGATGTTCAACTACCACCTTTGACACCATCCCTGCCTCAATCACTCTGACAAGTTCGTGTTCTAATCCTTTGCTTTTCATTTTTGTTAGTATGTTCTTCTTATATTTTTCATATATTATGTTTATTTCCCCCAGTATGTTTGTGTACCCTTCTCACATTGAGGACAATGTGTCGTTCAAGTGTGGGAGGGTTGTGTGTTTTTACCTTGAGTGTGAATTTGCATATTGTATGATAGTTTGTTTAGGATGCATGATATGAATTGTGTGAATGTGTCAATGGATAGGACTTAATGGGATAAATTTAGCTTTAAAGATAGTCTTTTAGGTTACGAAGATTTATTAGATTGCAAAATTAGTGACCTAGGTTACTTTAACTAAATATGTAGTTTAATTAAGATACGGTGTTAGTTTATTCTCCCTAGGAATTTGTCACACTCATTTATAATTTTAGGTTAATCGAATAAGTAGCATTACTAGTATATTTTTATAAGAATGACTAGCAAAAACAATAAGGTAGGTAAGACATTAAAAATATGTTAAAAAAGAGTATAAATTTTAATTAAATTTTTATTCTGCTGGTCTTTAGGCTATAAATATAGCTAGTAGCTAGTTGAGAATGTGATATAGCTAAGTAACTAGGTCGACATTCATCACAAATGTTTGTCTCCGCATCAAAAGGCTGTAATGACATTTTAACCAAGCTATCTAATAAAAACATGAGCTAGTTGAGTAACCGGATCGATATTCATCATAAATTTTTGCCTCTGCATAAAAAGGCTAAGCTTATATCCATAAAAATTAACAAAAAGAATGTTTGTCAAATAAAAACCTACCAAACTTGTGAGTAGCTTGACTTTTAATGAAAACTTACTTACAAATAATTACAAGTTTGATTGACCAAATAATTATCAGTGTGTATGTACAAATTATGAGGGTGAGTAAACTTGACATCTAGGTCTTGATTAATAAGTCTATTTAGTCCAAAGTACTTAGATGTGAAATTTGTAAGTTAATAAATTAGAGCAACTTGAAGGATTATGTTTAGAGTTAAATTCATTTCATGAAGTTCGATACCATTGCCCCATTATTGCATTTTTGTGTGTGTTGTGTTTATTTGTTTTGCTTGGATTGTTTTGTTTTTTTGGTTATTTTGGTTGCTTGAGGACAAGTAAATGTTTAAGTGTAAGGATGTTGATAGTTGTAGATTGCATCATGTTTTTGTGGGTAGTTTAGTTTGTATTTAGTTGTTAAATTGATTGTTTAGTGCGTGTTTAGGTTAGAATTTTGTTAATTAGTAGGTATTTGTGTTTTTGAGCATTTTGTGGGTTACAGCATGCTTTTGAGCTCCAATTCTATATATTTGAGGTGTTTTGATGAGTTTGCTAGTATTTCAGGGCAAAGAGTGGAAAATGAAGAAGATTCAAAAAAGACCCAGTAGCCAACCGAAGGTCACAATGACGATAGAAGTAGGTGTAAAAAGCCATGATTGTGGCATAATCTACCATAATCGTGACAGAAGGCCAAAATCCTGGCTAGACGGATGTGAGGATGCTTTCATTTTTAAGTTTTCAAGCGACCTTTAGGACCCAGGAAAGGCCCTATGGTTACCCTAACTGGAAAAAATTTATAAAGGAAAGAGATGTAACCTAAAGGGAGCTTCACCTCTACCACTTTTGGAAAACCTTAAAGTAGAGAGAAAGAAGAGAGAAAAGGAAGAGGAAGAGAAGAAGCGGGTCTTCTGACGTTGCTAACCTCCCAGATAAGTGGGTCTCCTAATGCTGCTGCCTTCCAGATTATCCGATCCAAGTTCTTCTCCTTTCCATTTTCATTTTTTTTCATTCAAGTATAAGATTGAAATGGATTATATGATGATGTATTTTAGATTGTTGATGATGTTCTAACTTTTCCTTCGAGATTTCACCTGGATTTAATATTAATATAGTGGTTTCTATGTTTTATTGATTGGGTGATATGATTTATTGCGTTACTTGCATATGTCAGTAATAAACTGAGAGGGTGAATCAGATAAAAATAGTTGGATTAGCTTAATGAGAGCTAGATGATCCAATAGACCACGTGATTAATCATATCATTTATTGTACAAGGAGAGATCCCATGTGAGACTCGGTAGTTTATTAGAGGGCCTAAAATTTAATTAAGGTTTTGGGTCTTTTATTAATTGAGAGATTGCAATTTCCATAATTCAATTAGGGTTTATGATTTAGAATTTAATGGTTATAACTCGAGAGAGAGTAATCAACTCTACGATAGTCTAGAACTAACACCCCGTTAACACATAAATGGCTATGTTAGTATTAATGATAGGGAATATCTCCTCTCTCAAAACTTAGTAATTTCTCTTTATTAATTTCCATTATGACTTTTTTTGTGTTGCTCAACTTTAATTTCTTTTAGTGCTAAATTTTTTAATTAATTTCTTGAAATCAAATTCTCGTATTTACTTTCTATTGCATCTTTATTTTCACTTTATTAATTTTTTCCAGGTTTTAGATAACATAAGATTATGTTAGCTCACCCTCCTCGTAGGATCGACCCTTCAGTTACTACAAATCATGACTTGTGCACTTGTTGTATTTGAAGGTTATCAATTGTAAGCTTGCAAATCATCATAAGCACCATGGTAGCCCTCTAATTGATATTTAAATCAATCGAAGGGTTCCCACAAAGCCAAGTTGTTCAACTATTAAAAAACCTTTTATACTCTAAAAGTTAAAAGCATGGAAAATGGTGGGAAATTTTTTTCAAATCATTTCATTAAAAATTTCGACAGCATAAGGAATACTTTTCTAAGATTCCCATATTTCAAAAACTTACATAACACGATTGAAAAAACTTCTAATATTTCATATACCATCTTAACTTTTGGAATGGGACCTCAGATCCACATCATAAGCAATTATAAGCATACAATTTTCAACATTTTAAAAACATCATTGAAGATCAAAGCCCTTGTAGTTCATTAAGAAAAAGACATTTACAATCCCACAGTTATTTACAATATCACACTTTAAAACCCTTTTCAAATTAATTTAAACATATATACAAGCAACTAAGCCAATTTCAAGAAAACATATACATAAGAAAGAGAACGCAAGTACTACAACACCCGACGATATAACTAATCATGCAATAGAGTCCCAATTGCTACAGCACTTGTACGCATACCTGGGGTGACTTGTTTTAAAACATAAGAATAAGGGTGAGCTAAATGAGCTCAATGAGTGTTAATTAGTTTATTAAACAAAATAACTGAAATATTCCTATTCAATCATAAAGTTCACAGTAAAGCATTCGTCATAACAATTTATTCGTAAAACACATTTTCAATTATTTTGAAATACTATCCCAAAATGCTTTTCGAAATTAAACTCATAATATACGAGCTTCCATTTTCCATTTTCCTTTCTTCTTGAAAAGTAAACAGTGGTAGCAATAAGTTTTCTGAAAACTTTTATAGTGAAAATAAGTCAACCATTAGAATTGGTACCATACAATACCTCTCAAATAACTTTTAAAAATAAATTGTGGCGGTAATATTATATTCATGAATTTTCTTACTTAACATAGCCAACTAGTAGTTTCTTTACCATATGGTACACTAGGCATAAAGTCACGAAGCTAGTTTTATATCGCTTACCCTTGACTGGTTAACCACTATTCTGCATCGCTTACAAGTAATAGTTAACCACTATAAACCGGTAGTTATAGAGTTGGTTTTGCATCGCTTACTAATAACTGGTTAACCACTAGTTACAAAGTTGGTTCTATATCGCTTACCCGTACTAGGTTAACCGCTATATACTAATAGTTACAGAGCTAGTTCTACATCACTTACCTACAATTGATTAACTACTAGTTATAGAGCTGGTTCTACATCGCTTACCCACAACTGGTTAATCACTAGTTATAGAGCTGGTTCTACATCGCTTATCCCTACTAGGATAACCATTATACGCCGGTATAATAACATGTATAAAACCTATTAGTGTACCATAAGCTAAAAATCATTTCCTTTTTATCAACCAATAACATCATCTCAAAGTAAACCCAAATCATATAAAATTTAACTTTCAAACTTCAATTCATATACTACTAAAACATAAACTTATACTAGCAATATTCACTTGTAATGCATCATTCATATAAAACTCATAATCAATATTCACTTCGTGATAGAATAGAAATCATTTTTATAAATTAATTTAAAATACAATCGATAGAATAAAAATCATTTTCATAAATTTAATTTAAAATACACTCACAACTTGCTAGTTTCCTTTTCACCACTTAAAACCCCTTCAGTTCGTTTCATTTTTTGATCCGAAAACCTAGTACGAATATATTCAACTTCTTAATACATTTTCCAATCAAATACACCATAAACTTTGTCAACTTCATTACTTTCCACATACACTCCATACACAAATTTTTCTCCAAATAATAGCATAACACTTTATTTACTAATTCCAATACCACAAATACACTTAAGGACAATCCTTAATCACATTTACATGGTCATTACATCATAACCATGCTTTTGTAACAAAAATTCCTTTAAGGTTGAACTTAAAATATTTAACATTAAACTTTTCCAATTCAATTCCATTTGATTTCTAGCACTTAAAACCAATCCAAATTCACTTTCATGACATCTTAATACACACATTTATGCCATAAAATTTTATTAAAAATCATTACGAAATGAGCACCTTTGGATGAATTTCAACCAAAACCAATTCCAAACAAATTCTTTTTCATTTCTTTACTTCATTAGCATCAAAATCATGCTATGAATATCACAAAATATCAAAGTAAAATTTTGGATCATGGCACATTAAAAGCTCTAACCTTGGTTGAAAACTCATTTAATCATTTCCATAGTTTTCATTCATTCTTTCATCATTAATCTAACTTCCTAGCGCCATTCATTATTCTTAAATCATCAAATGGAAAAAGAAAACAACTTAGGCAATAGATCTCACCTTTGACCAAGGTTCCACACATTAGTTTTCTTGATTTTTCTTCTCCTAGTCACTTCCAATGTAATGAAACCTTGATATCTCATCAAAAGGGTATAAATCACACCATCAAAGCCAATTTTAAAATATAATCCAACAAGTCCAAATTTTCAACAAAATTTGTAAGCTTACCAACCCATTTTCTTCTTCTTCTTCAATTGGATGGCTATGGGGTCTTGTTGGATGCATGATTGGACGTGGAAAAGCATGAAAAACTCCTTGGATCATTTCTCCATGACTTAGCTATAGCTCTCTTCTCCTCTCTCTTTTCTTTTCTTTTTTCTCTCTCTTCCTTCCTTTCTCCCATTCATGGTCGTAACCCACCTTGCTCTCTCTTCTTTTCTTCTTCTTTTTCACTCTTACGTGCACTCTCACATTCACTCTCATGTTAACTTATCAAATAAAGCAACTTACGTCTTAAGTTTGCTTTTTATACTCCTTTCATACTTTACACATGTCACTTTCTCATTTGTCATCTCTAATGACTCATCATACACATGTCATTATTTCATTGGTCATCTCTAATGACTCATCAATCCAACAATGTCACATAAAAAGATGAAATTGCCCTTAATGAGTAAAAAAAGAACAAATTTCCCTTTAATGCATTATATCACCAACTAATCGAGTTAAATCTCGAAATTATTCCACAACCATCTTATAATCAAATTGACTTTGAAATAATCTAATTAGGGTCACTACTTATTGATTGGATACTTTAAAAAAATATTCGAATGGGTTGAAGATTCTTAATACCCATTATTTTCCAAAAAGAGCATTTTAACCCTAAACTTTCAAAACTCTTGAAATTCATCTAATGGTCCTTATTTTCGATCCATTTCAATATCACTAGACTCTAGTACTAATTCTGAGTATTTTTCACGTTTTTGGGGTTGGGTCCCTAAAGTCACTATTCAAGTGCAAATACTATTCACCCAGATTTACTATTCATTTGAAAATACTATTCACCAAATTTCATTCAAACGTGTCACTTAAATCCTCAAAGCACTTTTGGTGGCTTTTAAAGCTCGTTCGGGCCATTCCGTATCTTTTCTACATTTTCAAAATTTTTCGAGAAATTTATTATCGAGTCCAGAATCATCTTTGGTCTATCTGTGATCTTCGTTATAACCTCAATACTACATTTAAACGCTTAAATTACTCTAGTATACCATAAATAGCGCATACTTTATAAAATGCTTGTACATCACATTACAGAGTATAATACTCAAACTAGGATATTATAAACCTAGCATGTATATTCAACCTCATAGTGTAGTGTATAAGAATAACTACAATTTATAGTGGAGCAACTTTTATTCTTACAGATGGAACAATTACGCTCCAGTTTGATATTTATGGCACCAAGCAACTCCAGTTAATAAGCTAACTCTGGAAGATAAATTAAAGAAAATCCTTGTTGAAATGAAAGTTGATTGATACAAATTTGAGATTAAAGAAAAGACAAGGTTTAGCTTCATGAATGGAGGGACAATTCAAAAAGAGCTTCTAGAAGAAAAAGAAAGTATTGTAGATAAACTAATGGAATGCCTTGCTAAAAGAATAGCTATTCAATGTGAATTTGATGAGAGATTTTCGTCACCTATATATGATGAGTATGTTTTGAGTTTCCAATCGTCTCAGAGTGAAGAATAGATAACAATCGATTTCATGAATAAAGATAAATTTCAAGAAGGCAAGGAGGTGACTATTGTTCTGAAAAATATGATGATCAAGTTTATTCAATATTCAAACATGAGGCATCAGGAAAGAGAGAGGCTTATTTACAGAACATGGTGAATCAAATCAATCAGTTAATGGAGATATTATCCAATGAACAACTAGAGAGTTTGTGTAGCACCCCACTCTTGCAAGACATGTTTCCGACATCCTAAATGATCTCCGAGTACGTACCCCATGAGGGTGGCATGCTAGAACAGCCAAAAATTGAACTCGTTACAAATTTTTTTCAAAATGATGCACGCATATGTGGAAAATCATTAAACAAATTGGCCCGTGTATTTTTTTCATAAACATCACAATCACAAGGCTTACTACACTCATTATACAATCAGTAAAATTCCAGTAGTCACTTGGGCCCATTATAGATACAAAACAATTATAATTGTAATGTCATTACATTGTAAAAATCATTTACAAACATTTCTAATTTAGAAAGTTATTACAAAATAGAATTATTTACATACACACAATACAATCGTTATGGAAAACACAATTTGATACAACAATAAGAAATAAAAATGCAGATGCGAACTGTGTTGACCTCTTTCTCTTTCTTGCATGCAGTAGATATACTCTCGTTTGCCTAATGAGGTACTCTTCTAAGCTTGAAAAAAATATTGCAAAATTTTGGGTGAGTTTTTGTGAACTCAATGAGTGACCATCCTCGATGGCTTACTTAATCACATATCACATACAATTCATATAATCACATAATTCACATCAGAGCAATCATACAGTGCATTTTAGCATCCAAAC
>JAOQMP010000008.1:25607406-25630336 GCA_027563575.1 Erythroxylum pedicellare
AATAATAAATATTTTCATTACAAAACTGTAACTGAAGAAGATAAAGTTACATGTAAATACACTTGCTTTCCAGGGCATTATATTTAGATAACTCCAACATGAAATTACCACAATATCAGAATCACATAATAACGAAATAATGCATAAGTATGAATTCATTTTCTTATACTCAAATTGAACCCATTCATTCTCACTTGAACAAACTTATCATGCCTTATATGCATAAGCATAAATACACCAATGAATACATTAAGTAATTACACTTTACATGTACTAACCTAAGTTCCCAATTCTCAAACATTCATAACTAACACATCACTTTTATCATTTAAAACACCTTTGTGTTCATAAGTATACTTCATTCCTTTAACAACTTAGAAATTTCAAAATTAGATACTTAGTTATCTAATAACACCTTCTTTAAGTTATTATAAAGTACCTTAACTTTATATGGTCCAACAATTGCCCAAAACCAATCTTTTCTCCTTCCTAAGCACTTCTCACGACCGTGGGAATAAGCCTTATAAATCCCACAATCGTGGGATAAGTGAACCAAAGGTTCACTCACCCACATTCTCTAATTTGTTTCCAAAACTTGACTTCTTCACTTCCATTCAACACAGCTTCACTAAAGACCATCAATTTAACTTCAATTCTACCTTATTCATGCTTCAATACCTCATCAAATTCGTGTCCAAACCAATTCAAAAGTCATTCATTAATTAACTTACAAATCAATATCTTCTACACATCAAAACCAAACCAGAAGTTGTCATACAAAGCTAATTTTTTCAGCATTCATTTATCATCATGTTAACACATATTTCAAGTTAATTCAGTTATCATAAAACTTGTAATAATACATGCTATCAAGTTTAGTATCCATTACCTAATTGTCTTCAAGTTCCTTCTTCGAAGAACTAACCAAACCAGCCATTCATGTAACCAAAACACTTCTGAAATTTAGGTAGCTGTAGGATGATTTTAACCCCTAAAAGGCAACAATATAAAAGATAACTTATGGTAGCTTTCTTGATCCAATATCTTGCAAGAATTTTAAGTGAAATTGAAGAGAAATTTAGAGGTAAGAGAGGGTGAATGGTTTCGGTGGAGATGCTTCCATGAAGACTATAAAAACTTCTTGCAAGTTTAGCACCTAAGTTGCTAGGTTTCTTAACCTTGGAGGAGCACATGTCACCAATGCATGTATCACATTTGTCCTCCCTTTAAGCTACCAAATTTCACACACCTGTTAGGCCATTTGTCACTTAGTCAATGTTGCCAAATGTCATTCAATTATACTGCCATTTGTCCCTTATTTACTCATGCCAAATGTCACCAAATATATACGCTTAGTCATCCAATTTTCATGTACCAACTTGTCTTTCCACTTAACAATTTTTTTAATCCCAAATGTACATTTTAATACCTCAATTCTCTAATGGTATCAATTAATTTCAATTCACTAAGTAGGATCCATTAAACCAAAATTCAAGTCATATGCAATTCTCATTCATCTCACAATTTTTAACACCTTTCATACATGAAATTTCATAAACATGTAACACTCTAACTAGGATACAATTTGGGGCCTTACAAGTTTAGCTTTGAATATGATTATTTAAGTTTTGAGTGTCTATGGGATGAATATATATGTTAATTAGGATATGACTCCTAATCCTTCACTTTATGACTTTTGTTTGCGTGCATTTATAATTATAAGTCAATTAAATTTGTTAACATTATTAGTACCCTTTCATGAGAATGATTAACTAAAAAGAAATGAGGTAAGTTAAAAAGTAAATAAAAAGTGCTAAATAAAAAACTATTTGCTGGCGCTTTTTAAGAAAATTGGGTTAATAATTTAGTTAGTAGTTAGTTCAAAGTTGTGATATAGCTAAGTAACTAGGGGCATTAATAACAAAATGTTTGTCTTTATATCAAAAGTCTAAAATGACGCTCCAACCAAACTAAATAAAAAACGTGACCTAGTTGAGTAACTGGGTGACATTTATGACAAGGTGTTTGCCTTTGCATCAAAAGACTAGGTTATCATTAAAGAAAATCTAAACAAAAAACAAACAATGGTTTTACAATAAATAAAACTTACCAATCTTTTACAAATAGCAAGAATTTTCATGAAAGGTTATTTATTGATAATTTGCCTATTTGATTGATCAATAATCATTAACGCATGCTTACAAGAGCCATAGGTGTATGAATAGGGTATTAAAATTTTGGTTGATATGCACATTCAAATCAAATCACTTAAACATGAAAGGAATAAGTTAGTATATTGGTGTATTTTAAATGATTAATGTTTGCAATTAAATTGATTCCAATGTTTGTGATTAAATTGATTCCATAAAACTTGACGCCATTATATCATTATTGCATGTTGCATGATTAAGTGAATATGTACTTTTATATTGGTTTGCGTTCACATTTTTTTATTTATCCTTGAGGACAAGCAAAACTTTAAGTGTGGGGAAGTTGAAAGGTATAGATCACACTATATTTTTCTAGATGTTTGAGTGTGTTTTCAAGCATTTCTTAGACGATTATCACGTGTATAGGCTTAGTATTATGTTTTTGTTAATTTTTTTCTATGTTTTAAGTGTTTGTGTGGTTTAGAGCATGAATTTAATATCAATCTTTTGTTTCAAGAGATTTTTTATTTTTTTGTGAGTGTTGAAAATTAAAAATTGAAGAATGAAGAAGAAATTGGAACCATGAAGGGTGTCATGATCGTGCTCCATTAGGAAATTGAAAAATGAAGAAGTTAGAAGAATGAAGAGTGTCACGATCCTACAAAGGGAGCACAATTATGATAGGTGTGTATAGGGTTACGTGGCTCTTTCTTACGATTGTGACAAGGGAGAATGAGCATGGCAAAGATGCTGAACCATATGAGTCACGATCATGAGGGAGCATAATCATGACAGAGGTTTTTATAGGCGCAAATCTTTTGTGATTTAAAAGTTCAGGGCTATTTTTGGAATCAAACAAAGTGTTAAAACCCTAGACACAACCCTAAAACCTTAATACACTATATAAGAACATGAGAAAAATCAAAAAGAGGTAGTAGCCAAACATTAAAGTAGATCAAAATGGAGAGATCAAAGAAGAGCTTCAAGAAATTCCAACATTCAAGGTCAAGGCTTCAATCAGTTTTTCTTCTTTTCCCTTTATTTTCTTTATAGTCCTTAATGTGTAATTAGATTTCTATAATGTATAACATGTCTATAGATTTCCAAATTCAGATTAGGAATTATTTTGTAAACTTTAATTATTGTTGACTTCAATATATCTTTGAATGTTTGAGATAATTTTTGTGCATAAACTTGACAATAAATCAAGAGAGCAAGTCGAAGTGATTAGTTTTAAGTTATACAATGAGAGTGGGCAATTTTATAGACCCATAATTATCATATTAACAATCAACAAAAGAGAGATCTTAATTGTGAAATCAATTATCTATAGGATTGCTTCAGATCTAATTGAATAAGTTAGGAGTAGTTTTATGAATTGAAAGATCACAAATCTATAAATATCAAATTCAATTAGGATTACTTGATTAGATCTTCAGAGAGAGTAATCAATACTTTAGGATATCTTACATTAAACATGATTTGAATTAATAAGATTAATGGAAATAACATAAGAATAGAATAGCTCCTAAGTATTCAACTTTGATCAATGTCAATTTTATTAGTAGCTCACTTGTTTATTTGCCCTTTTTCTTTTTATTATTTTTTAAATTTCTATTATTTAGTTTAATTCAAATCAAATTCTTAATACCTTAGACAAAGTCTGATTCAAATTGTTTAGGTGTCTATAGTCCTCTTCAGAATGATACACTTGATACTACAAGGTACAATCCATATACTTAGGGGCATTAAGAGTTTTATTATATATAAAACTTGCTCAACAACTATGTTTAGCAAATTGAGGTAACAGATATGAAGATGGAGGGAGGATACTTTACCCGGTGTATTAAACAAAATTCCTAATAATATATTAAGGAAGAAACTAGATCGTACAACAGTGAATAAAGAATGGCTAGACAAGTTCCCAAAGAGTAATAGTATTTTTGATGTACCTAGAACCTTACACCATTCACTAACAACCATTCAGTAATGGATAAGGGAGGCAAGAAAAATTATCCTTTTAGATTTAGTAACTTTCTCATTAAAGAAGAAGGATTCAAGGAAGCCATAAAAAGAAATCTTCTTTAGGGGATTAGTGGCAACAAACAATATCAATTAGTCAAAAAAATTGGAACTCATTAAGAATGAGATTAAGAAATTAAATGGAAGAAGGAAGCAACACACCTTTGATATTTTTCAAATTGCAAAATCCATACTACTTTAAATATCCAAAATACCTTATACTAAATCCCTTAAATGTTTAAGTCAATTAGAATGAGAGGATTGCAATATATTAATACATGTAGTATCCATCCACAACTCCCTAAAAAACCAAAGAGCATGATTGAAATGGAACCTAGAGGGTGATAAAAATACCAAATTCTTTAACAACACCAATAAGGCTATGAGGTAGGTAAACTTCACTTCTAAGTTGATCAGCTAGATAGAGAATCAATCATATCTCAAAATGAACAAAAGGATGAAGCATACAGATAATTCAAGAATATCCTAAGAAATCAATAGGTCTCTACCTCTTTATCATCACTGTTAAGCTCCTTTATACAAAAATCCTTCACTGATGAGCTGATAAAACTTATACAGACCTATAATTGCTTAAGAAATTGAGTAGAAATTATTTGAGCTTAATACCATGAAGGCTTCAAAGCCAAATGGACCCATGGATTCTTTTTCCACAAGAATTGGACATTCAATAAGTAGAAGCATTATGGAGACTCCCAAAGTGCTTTCATATAAGGTAGAAGCATTATGGACAACATTCTAATGTCCCAGGAGCTTTTCAAGAGCTACGGCAAAAAGAGAGCCCTTGAATATTGTGCACTTAAAATTAACTTCAACAAGGCTTTTGATAATGTTAACTGGACTTTCATTTCAGACCTTCTTAAAGCCTTTGATTTCCCTGTAAAATTATCCAACTAGACTAAGGAATATATAACCTCAACATTATGCAGTATTCTGGTGAATGGAGAACCAACAAAATTATTCCAAACAATGAAAGGGCTAAAGCAAGGTGATCCACTCTCCCCTTAAATTTTCATCATATGCATGGAAGCATTTTCTAGATTACTCAAGTACAATATTAGCAGAAACTCCAACTTTCAATACCATAGCAAATGTAGTAAAATTAAGTTAGCGGATATGACATTTACAGATGACCTTTTCTTATTTTTCAAAGCTAATGTTAAAACAATCAACATTATAATCAACACTCTTAATACATTCAAGAATATTTTAAGAGTCATGATCAATATGGGGAAAAGCCAACTAATTATGTATATAAATGCTATAGAGGAAGCAAACAAGCTCTCAAACATTACAAGATTCACAGTATTCACTCAACTAATCAAGTATCTTGGTCTTCCTATCTCCAACAGGAAGCTAAGATTTAAGGAATGATAACCATTATTAGACAAGATACAAAAAAATTTTAATCATTAGAGTAATAAAGATATATCTTATAGAGGAAGGTTAATGCTGATCAAATCAGTGTTCAGTTGTCTACACATTTACTAGTTAGCTCACATGATGCTTTCTAAAGAAGCAACCAAGTCTATAGAAAAAATAAGGAGGAATTTATTATAAAGTGGAAGGATAAAAAGGACCATAATATCGAAATTTAAATGGAAGGATATGTTTCTTCCTTACAATGAAAGAGGACTAGGCATTCAAGTTATAGAAACCAGTAACCAGGTACAAATAGCTAAAAAAATATAAAGGCTAATAAATAGGGAGGACACCTTATAGTCTAGATAGGTACACACATATATCCTGAAGGGGAAAAGTCTATAGGAGTTAAAAGAGTGCCCCAATCACTTTCATTTTATGTATCAAATTTGTAAGATAAGAGACATTATCTCTAGTCTGATAACATGCATAATAGGCAATGGGAAAAAAACTTTAATCTCCTATAAAAATTGGCTGAAAAATGGACCACTTTACTTATCCAACTTAGGAGTACTTTATGAAAGTATATTTCAAATGAATTCTAAATTCCGTAAATGGATAGTAAGGAATCAATAGGCAAAACTCACAAGAGATAACCTTACTCTTACTAAAATACACCTCACTAACAAACTAATGATAGAGATATAAGGAAAGCTCACTCATCTGGCATTTGTATAGCTACTATTGCAGAGAGTTCTTAAAAATGAAGGAAAGGAAAGTGGGACGAGATAAATGTGGAAAAACATTAGTCTCTTAAGGTCTCCTTCATGCCATAGTTACGCTTGAGGAATGGTTAATCTTTCTACTTCATGCCATAGTTACGCTTGAGGAATGGTTAATCTCCTCAACATAGAAAGAACTTGTATATTTTGTAAAGGCTTCAAAATGAATCCATATCACATTTATTCTTTGAATGTGCTTACACTAGCTAAATTTAGGTCCGAGTACAAGATTTCCTAACTTTAGATCAAAAACTCCTCCACTTTCAAGATATTTTAAAATGGTTGTAAGGAACCAACTATATTGCCAAAAAGAGGAAACTGCAGATAGTTAAGTCTATAGGAATCTATATATATGCAATATGGAAATAAAAGAAAGCTAGAATTCTCAAAGGTGAGTAAACAACTAAGGAGGACGCACTAAGGATTTCCTTAACTAAAAGTAGAGAGCTAGAAATATGAGTAAATTCAAGGGCCACTCTAATGCAATACTAAGCACAATACTATATTCTAGTTTACAACTTGCTCTTATGTACTGTACATTTGTCTAGGCTAATTGAATAGTCTTTAGCTTCCATTATAAGGCTATGTAACTCCTTTTTTAATTTGTTATAATATATTTAACTTTTAAAAAAAGATGGAAATAAGTTTGAGAATGAATTTGAGAGGAAATTTCTTATAGCTCTTACCCTGTTGAGGTAAGAATGAGATTGTTCTTGTGCAACTAGTGTTGGTTTCTAGGATTCAAAGACGTCTACTAGAAGTAGTACCAAGAGTAGTATAAATTATTTTATCATGGTGAAGAGGGAGGGACGATTTGTAATTTTAGGGTTAGGGATATTAAAATCAATGATTTAAAATTAAAGGTTTAATTTAATTATTTTTAATTAAGATATATTAAAATTAAAATAAATTGACTACTTATTATAATATGAATGGGGCTTATATAGCCATATGGCACATATGTGGAATTATAAGGCCCAAATTAATTTTAAAAGATTATATATTTCTACCACATAACTGATAGAGTTAAGTATCCGTTGGATTCTCTATCTTCATAAGGTTTCATTTGAATTTTTTAAAATTATAGGGTTTAATTTTAACATTATGAAATGTTGGGATTCAAGTTGTATTCATATGTAAATGTTAGAGTTATTTTTTACCTTTTTACCAATCTAGTGGATTTCATTTGTTTATTTGAGTTTTTACATTGTTTTCAGTACTTAATTCATTCATATTTCACTTTTAGGTCATAGTTCATTTATTTGGAGTAAGAGCATCAAATTCAAACAAGTTAGAATGATTTAGAGCTGTTTTAATGAATTTATGGAGCTACAAGCATGTACTTGCCCGTGTATATCAACATATTCGTACTTCACGTAAAACAAGTTGTAAATTTTTAGTGTTATAGAGCCATGAACATAACCATGTTAGAGATCAACACGCTCATATACTTGCCTGTGTACTTCAACACGACCATATTTAACATAATACAATTTTTTTTAAAAGTTTTAGAGAGTTACATAGTTATAAACCCACACGTTTTGGTTATGAACACACCTATGTTTGAAATCAACAAGCCCACATACTTTCCTATATACTTCAACATGACTAACTTTTGTTTTAAATTTCAAGGTAGTTACATAGTTTTAAAAATGTCCATGTTGGAGATGAACACACCTATGTGCTTGCATATGTTCATATTTTGAGCCCATGTTTGCTCTAAATTTAAAGATTTCATGATTTTCAATGTATATAGACGTCAATATGATCATGTACTAACTATAAAAGGCAAAGTAAGGAGGAAGCTTAGGAGGCACAATTAGGTGTCTTAAAATGGAAAAGAGAATGAAGAATAAGCAGAACAACTCCTTTAAAGTGATTTTTCACTGATTTATAATGAATTTCTTGAAGATTGAAAGGGATTTCCTCATGTTTCCTTTAATCTTCTATTTTTTCTTTAGTTTTGATGTTATGCTTGATATGATTAGGAGTTAAATCATTTATGATGCCTATATAAGATGAACCCTAGGATGGACCTTGTAGTGATCTTATTTTATTTTAGTTTCATTGAGATTTAGTTATTTGTTCTTTATAATTCTTGAAATAATATTATGATAATTAATGTTTGATTTAATGTAATTGAGATTGAGAAATCCTTTGTATGAATGGATCTAGTATAGTTAAAAGGAGTTGTATACAAACCTAGAGATAGGTCGACGTAAATCTTTTGGATTAATATCAAATCTAATAATGAAATTTATAAATTGATTAATGCAATTCTAAGGGTTTTGATTAGAAAGAGATATCAATTAATCAAACCTAAGATTAGTTGCTAATAATCTTAAGAGAGATGTTAACATAATTGAGAGTTTTCCAGGGTTCATTAAACTTTAGATTAAATTGATATGTAAAGTCTTAATTGCATAAAAAGTCATAAGGGGATTTGAATTTCAAGTACCACTATCTTTATTAATTGTTTCTTAGTTTGATCTTCATTCTAGTTAATCAATTATGTTGATTTATTTCATTTCATTTTTTAATTTTCAATTTGATTAATTTATATCTGTAACATCCCAATATCCCATGTTAGGGGCTAGGACTCCAGAATAACGTATATTGAGAAATTAGAAATGCATTTCATGCATCATATCGTATATTTAAATATGTGAATTGTGTCAATATTCATTAATAGAATTGTACATGCATTCAATGACATTTTCTAGGTATAATTGAGTTATAAACACGATTAAAATATGAAATGTGGTTTTTATGGATTGAAAAATTATTTGGAGAGTGTCATTATTATTTCATAATTTTAGTGAATTTTAGAAATTTAAAAAAATAGAAAAAAAAGACATATGGGAGTGTGACACATAGCAGCATCACATGCATGACAAATGGATTACATGCATGGGTGCCATGTGTATTTTAAAAAAAGGAGAAGAAGAACACTTCTTCAGCTCTTTCAGTGTTCTTCATTGGACATTATCCAATTCTCTTCTTTGAACATTCATCACCGAAACACTTGTGCAATATTGTATATTTGGCAGTCCATATATATTGCTCTGTTTCCATTCATCTTTGATTTCCTCCAACCACCGAAACTTGTTATTTAATATCACTGTTAGAATTTTTTTGAAATCAAGTAAGTTGTGTTTTTAGATTTATTAGATATTGTAAATGATTTTGATGATGTTTTAATGATTGGAAATGAGTTCATGTAGGAGGTGTGTAAGAAGGATAGCTTCGGTGATGTTAAGAATGAGTTAAGTGAGAATTTAGTGAAATTGAGATGTATAGAAACTATGAATATAGAATTGTGAGAATCTGAGGTTAAAGTGAATTTGAGGAGTGGGCAATTGCAGAAAATGGAAATAGGATCTGTTTTAGCTTGAAATGAGTTATGGAAGAGTGCTAGAAAATCATAAAAGAAGAAAATTTGTAGAAAAATGAAAGTGAAGAAAATATGTAGAAAGTGATGAAAAACCGTGAGTAATGTTCTGTTTTTGGGTGTTGTATTTGATCTTGAATTTGAGATGTTTTAGAGTTAAGGGAAAAGAATTAAAATGAAAACTATATGATGAAATGAGGTTGTTGCTGCATATTAAAATACATGTAGAAACATATATGCAGAAAATTGATAACAGCCGCATGTGAGTGTGTTTCGATGTTTATGTTTAATCTTGAAGTTTTAAGTTGATTTAGAATAAGATGAACTAAAAGAGAAGTAAAAAAGATGATTTATGTGTTAGTTGAATAATTTAGGAGCTTGAAATCTGGAAAAAAAAAAAAAGGAAGAAGAGAAAAGAAATCTGTAGTTTTCGGTGAAAAAGAAGAAGACCTGCGTTTTAGAGAAAGAAGCAAAGAGGAGTTGCACCAAAGGTTTACTGTAGAGAGACTATTTTGAACATCTTTCATTCATTTTGTTATAACTTTGTTTCCTGACCTCCTAAAGACTTGAAAATTGAACCAATACACTCCAAAGACATTTTTTTCCCTGTCATACAAAACTAGAGCCATCCAAATTGATTTGAAAATAGATTGATAGGATGAAAGTGAGGAAGTCTGCTGGAATATTTTCATTGAACATGCTTTGGTATTTTGATTATATCTCGATCTGAAGATTTCCAAATGAGTTGATTCTTGATTAAAATTAAACTTGATACATATTTATACAACTTTCTTGAAGAAATAAAATTTTATTTCTGTCTCTAATAATTTCAAATTTTGGCATGAAATTGAGTCTTGACTTAGGATGTATCACTACCGGGAGTAGAAATTATGTCATCTTGTTATTGAATAAACTGTATTAATGTAGGCTGAATCAGACAAAGGTGTCTTCAAAAAATTTGTAGCTTATTCTCTTAGCGTTCAATTGTTATAAATTTGTATTTTATGTATATTGCAATTGAGATATATGAGTTGCACAAATTGAGTGCATGATCATGCACTAGCCAAAATTTCAAATTTACTCAGTCTGCAGTGTTTTTAGCATAACTCATAGAATGATAAACCAAATTGTATGATCTTGGTGTCATTATAAACTTAAGGAATAGGGGAACAATTTTATAGAAGAAAGTGTTACAAAAATACACCATCTTCCTTAACATATTGATTATGCAAAGTTGATCCGAAAGTAGGTTTTGAGAAAAAAAAAACTGGAATTATTGATGAGTGTATGAATTTTGACATATTTGGAGTACAATTGGTCTTTACATCGGTTTATTATAGAAGCATACCTGGGTGTATGTCATTGAACATGCATACCACATGATACATTTATAAATGTGATTATTCAGTTAAATGAGTCATAGAGTAATTTGAAAATGTATTTGTTTGCATATAAAAAAGCAAGTAGAATGACTGCTTCCAGACATTGCCGGGACTTCAAGGCAATAAGAGAAAGGGAGCAATTGTGAGAACCTAAGATGGTCTCGCCTTAACTTGTTTTGTTTATTACTGAACTGAATTTAATATTGATGAATGAGTACTAAATTGTGTACTGAATTCTAGACATGAAATATCCGAAGAGTTTTGATGCATGACTAAAACATTGGAAGTGCTATTTGTATATGAATGAGATTGAATATTTGATTCACAACGTGCATGTTGAATATCAGACTAAAAGTCCGATGAAAAATGTGAATGATAAATAATGTGAATGTGATTGAATGAGTATGATGATTGAATTTGTGAATGCATTTCATTTCCAATGCATGAAATATAAAGAATGTTATGATTGATGTCGCCAATGAACAAAAAGGAACGTAAAGATCAGACACCTATGGAAAGATCCTAAGGCTCAACATGTACAAAGAGCCTTGTATCCCTAGTGGATAAGGGACAGTATAAAGATCCTGGTATCCACAATAGATATGGAACAGTAAAAAGGCACACAGTCACAACAACGTAAAAATGAATATGAGTCTCATACACATTGCATTAACATATGATTTTAATTCATTGAATGATTTGCAAAGTTATGAGAATATTTCAAATATGAATATATGATAGTAAATCGATGATTATGTACTACACAAGTGAGATGCAATGATATCTTAATTGAACTATGTGACTGAAACATGACAGTTGTGAATAATGTGTTTTGTGTTATAACTTGATGATAAACAAAGTGATTTGAATTATGTGATAACATGTTATCGTATTATATGTCATAAGTGAACTATCGAGGATGGTTACTCTATTGAGTTTGCAAAACTCATCAAAATTGCAATGTTGATAATTTCACGTTCGATAGACTGAGACAACCTAGCTTTTAAGACTGCTTGAAGCAATTTTGTGCAATTTTGAAGATTAGACATGGCTCAAAGGTTAGTCAGCTGAGATTGAAGACATAGTTTATTAATATCGTTTGTTTATTCCTTATATTTGTAGTGTATTGTGTAGACTGAGCTGTTATGCTCATAGGATGATGTTATATAGACTTGGATGATGAACTCAAAGCTACAATGTACAATATGGTTTATGATATAAAATAAGGAAATTTTGGATTTTAGCAAATGTGTGATTTATGGTTTAGTTATGATGTCATGTTATAAAGTGAAGGCGATATAGGTGACATGCCAATTCTGTTGGGCATGTGCACGTGTGACCATATGGTGCACGTGCATGCGTCGGGTAGGATTGGGTGTTACAATATCACTATAATTTTTGAGACATATAATAAAAAGACAATTAGTGCTAATAATTCTAGTTCCCATGGGATTAACCCTTACTCACTAAAGCTAGCTATAATTATATCATGCATTTGAACTCAAACACATTAATCAGTAACCTATAATGAATAGAGCATGTGTAATGCCTTTTCTTAAATGTTTAGTCTTACAATGATAATGAATTTATTGCATGCTATTTTGATGATAAAGAGGCCTATAAAAATAAAGAAATTATGGCATAATCTTTTTATATGGTCTTTTATGAAAATTATAGTTATTTTTGTTTTAAATGTTATGCTTTCTAGGTCTACAATGTGAACCACACTTGAATGCATAGAATTTCCCTTCTGCTTAAGACCTAAAGGATTATGGATGAGCACATACTTATTGTATAAATTTAGAAGGTGCAACAATCTTATGTAATGATTAAAGAATAGGCTTATTATATAAATGTATGCCCCTCATAAAAATAGTTTTAGCATTAGATGGTGAACTTTTATAAGTAAAACAAATTTTGTGCCTATCATTTGAGTTCTTTTTAGATCTAAACATACTATTCAATTTTTAGCTCCAAGTATAATATTCATCGATCTCAATCTTTAATGCTTCATTTTAATACAATAAATCATTTTCATTGTCATTGGAAACAATAAACTCTTAGATTATATCATGTCATACATATCACATTTCAACTTCTCATTCTCAATTGTGCACATAAGATTCTTTAAATCTCTTTATTCTTATAAGATACTTCCTTCCTTTTTGTGCTTATAGCATCTAAACATTCGTCTAGAACATCATAAGATAAATAATCATAATTACCATCACAAAAATTATAGCTAGAAGGTACCATATCCTCATTTTGAACCAAATGTGAGCTATATCGTTATTTATTTTCTATTTTCAAAGTCTCTTGCATTGTCCTATATGGTCTTTAGTGATCTCTTCTTCCTTTATTCAAGTATATGCAAAATATCTAAAGCATTTTTACACATTGAAACTTTAGATAGCACATTTCTACTTAATATATAAAACAAAAAACTCGTTATATTACTATTTAATGAAAAGCGTTTATTAATATTCCTATTCTTATGAGACCAATTATTGGTATATAGATAGTACCTGAGATTTATTTTCTATTTTCAAAGTCTCTTGCATTGTCCTATATGGTCTTTAGTGATCTCTTCTTCCTTTATTCAAATATATGCAAAATATCTAGAGCATTTTTACACATTGAAACTTTAGATAGCACATTTCTACTTAATATATAAAACAAAAAAACTCGTTATATTACTATTTAATGAAACGAGTTTATTAATATTCCTATTCTTATGAGACCAATTATTGGTATATAGATAGTACATGAGAGGAGGATGAATTGTGTATATCATCTTTTGCCTTATTTGAAAACTAGTGAATAAATATCCTTCTCTAATAAATGATTATAATAAATTCATATAAAGCAATTATATAAAAAAGCACAATAATAATAAAAACTAGTAAGGAAAGAGCAAGTTTTTAATTTATGGTGTTTTGGCCAAATAACCATTGGCCTACATCCACTTCCCAAGCTCCACTTAGGAATTTAATATTTTCTTCCTTTAATGAGTAAAGAGGAATGCTCTACACAACTTCTTCTTTGTTATAGGTAAAGAGAAACCCTATGATTGCCTGTTTTTCTATAAGCAAAGAGTAACTATTTACTAATTTTATTCAAGGTCAAGAGGAACCTTTACAAAGTGTATCCTAAGAAATATCCCTAATTGATACACTAGCATAATTATGTACAACTCAAAACCTCTCTTTCTTGCTCGCATAATGTTTAGTATTTATCATATAATGCATATATTCACTCAGAAATGTTCTTTAGCCTCTTAAGGCTCTTATCAACTTTATATTATGATGAATATTCTTTAAAAAACCTAATTATAATCGATTTATACCTAAAAACAATTCATAAAGTTGTTACAAACATAAACGAGTCATTACAATTACTATTTTCTAGGGAGGATCAGCTAGTCGATTAGCTACCTACAGCTAATTGAGATGCTCTAGCCATTCTATTAGTAAGTCAAACAAAAATTTGCCTCTTAATAACTTTAAAGAACAACAATCAGTTGGTTGGTTGACCATCAGTTGGCACGTTGACTAGCTACTAATCCAGGTAGTTACAGCCAGACCATTTTTAAAATTTTTAACACTTTTTCCAACTAGCCTATCTAAACCCGAAGGCTAGTCGAGCCATTACATAAACCAACTTTAAACTTCACCTCCTAAGTCTTTTCAAAGATAAAATAGAACCCTTTGACAAAAACTTGACTAGAAATATTTCAAAAGTTCCTCTAAAAGAGTATTTAAAAGCTTCTTAAATCCCTTTTAATTATGAAAAATTAATGCATTATGTCATATTTGTGAATGGACATGCAATGATTAAGCTCTTAATTTAATGAAATAACTAAGATAAGTTTACAAGAAAGATTATAATGATTTGTTACATTTTAAATGACTTCTTTCTTTCTTATTATTTCATTTAAATTGCCTTGAAACTCTTTTGTATCTGCTCCATTTCCTCATCTTATTCATCCTTTGATTGCTCAATTTGTTTAATTAGTCCTTTTCTTAGCACTTCCTATTGAAATTGATATGTCACATATTGTTTAAATATTTGACAAATTACCTTACTTAGTGTCACCAAAAAATAAGCATTAAAAACTAAAAAGTTTTGTTATCATTAAAACTCTAGGTTAGAACCTCAATTGTTCTAACAATATATATTTTTATAAGGATTAATTCATGTTATGAAAGAGCAATTTCCTAAAGTAAAACATAGGCATTTTTTGGAATTTATTTTATGATTTTGAAATTAATCATAGAAATGTAAATCTTCCAAAACAATTTTACATTTGTGCGAAATCAATAAACCAGGCAAATAGCAATATGTGTATCTTAAAGGATTTGATCTTTCACATTTTGATAACATCCCTAAAGATTATTATTGTGGCACATTCTCAAGATTGTGGTGAAGTGTGAAATCAATAACATTTGTGTAAGACTTTTAATGGTAAGAGTATTAAGCTAAATTGAAATCTATAATTTCAAAGTTGGATGATATTTGATTTTTTATCATGAGAAGGATCCAAGTGAATATCAACCTTATAGTTAAGTTTGAAGTTAGATTTGGTACTAAATTTAGAAATCAAACACAAGGATTTGTTAGTTAGATGCTAACTAGTATGGAATAGTGGTAGGGAGTATGAGTGGTAAAGAATAAGTTATTGCTTTGTCCAAATGTAATTGTAGTTGTGGAAATTAAATCTTAAGTGGAATTCCTAGCTATTATACCATTACTATAATTTATGACAAGGATAAAGAGAATAAGCATTATGTTTCTGAGTAGAACAACCAAAGGATAGATGCAAAGGCTTATAACTTCATGTTGACTGCAATAGATGGACCTAAGTTTGTACTAAATAGTAATCTGACCCACCATATCCACCTTCATCTAAGAAAATGCATAGTAAACCTAAGGTCAATAGAAGAAGTGAGGAAGTAGAAACTCAAAGAACTAACAAAATTATCAAAGAATGGAAGAAAGATGACATGCCAATTATATTTCTCTCAAAGTCACAACAGAAAGAAATGTTTATTTAAGGATACCTTAATTTTAAATGTTGAAAAATGGACCATATAATAGGTATAATGTCTATTTTTCATATTCATCTATTACTAAAAGGAATACAATACAAAGGTCTCTACCCAAAAGAATATTAATTACAAAAAGGTTACCTTGGACCAAGGTAATACTAATATGATATTCTCTATGATTGACCTATTTGTGAGTTAGTCAATAATGTAATACCATAACCAACAAATATAGGTCGATCCAACGAGGATAGCAAGTACTAATCTATTATCTAGCCTATGAATGGATTGTGGTTTTGAATTATAGAAACTAAAATTAAGCAAATAAATAAACAAACAGTATGACTAAAGTAGAGAATTATGAAGCACTAAGTTAATTATCGATATCAAGTGATTAGTATTTAGATTTTGAATCCCCCTAAACCTTAACATATTAATCTTTTGTTATGCAATTGGTTTGATGATTTATTAGACTGTGGAGACTCCTATAGTATGTTAGTAGATGACCTTGAATCTACTAATAACTAATCGTAAGGTTTCTATTTGAATTACTCAGGTTAAATTTTATAAGATTACGTTATTGTTTTATGAATATCTTTATTAGGTTTGACCATAATCTACAAGATTTATATCATCCTATCTCTAGGGCTGCAATTAAGTCTTTCCAATTACCGTGGATCTATTTAAACCTAGGATTTGTCAATAGCTACATCTGAATCTAATTATAATCTAATATTCTAGATTACTAGAACATAAATGAAACAAGTAATTGGATCGCAACAAATCAAACAACTAATTTCATTAACAAAATAATCAACACATATTTAGGTATCAAGTAGGGTTCATCTAGCCTAAATACTAATGGAAATTTTAGTTATACATTGGCGAATACAAAAGCAGATATATATATATAAATAGAAAATGGAATTAAAAACAACAAAATCATAATTCTAAATATCCTTAATTGTCTTTTATCGAGTATTCTAATAATGTAGATGTCGAATCTTGTATTCTGATGGATCCGTTGATAAAATCTTCATGACTCCTAATTCTCTGGCTCACAATTGCCTCTGCAATCACCTCTAGAAAGCTAAAAAAGCTTCATGTTATCTCTTTCTATAAATTGCCTCCGAAAAGCATCTTTAATATGGAATTTTAGGTTTCCAGCCGATGCACGGTCACTTGCAAGGTCATGCATCAGACTGTGCATGCATAACCAAAAATCTTTGAATATCATGAAATTGGACGGCCTTGAAGAAGTGCACGAGCATATGCACAGTCGTGCATCCTTTCGATACATTGAATCTTTGTTTTATGTCGTGTTTTCGTCCAAATTCTTTTCCTTTAAGTCCATGAAGGCAATTATTATTTGTATGCACACTTGAAATGAATTAAGTACCAAATATATATAAAAAGTATCAAATATTAAGCAAAAAATATCAAACATGAGGTAAAAATATGGTTAATTATCCACCTATCACTCCACAAACTAGGGCATTAGCTAAAATAGTAAAGATAACAACATAAACATCACCTTAAACTAAGGCATCAACTAGAATGGTATTAGCAACAATATAAAAATCACCTCAAATAAAGGAAAAAATTAGGATGGAATAACTAACACAAATATCTCTAACAAAGGATATTGCTTTAATAACCTTTAGTTGTTAAGATCCACAAGTAGTATGAATAAAATAATTAATGAGCACTATAAAAGGAGGAAAAAGATCTTAATTATGGAATTTAATATGGAAAAAATTGACAACAGTGTATACTACCATATGATATTCTTACACAACCAAATATTTAATCTATAGCAATTTACTAACATTTTTTTTATTAAGTACAAAGTAATAATATATGGTATTTGATGAAAGGTAGTAATGTTTCAGCTTAAAATAGAAAGAAAATATAAGATAGTGATGTTATAGCAATTATTGGAAATAAAGGTGCTAATGCACATACTGATTAAGATGTTGAAAATCTAACTAGTAGTAAGGATGACAACTAGGCCTGGGCCTAGCTATACCTAAAGTCAACAGGCTAAGTCTAGGTTCACAAGACCTCGGCCCCAAAATTTTGAGCATGGCCTGAGGTCGGACTCTTATAAACAAAACGATGTCGTTTTATATTTTTAAAAAATTTAGATCAAATAGGACTCGAGCTTAGGCCCACTACCTCAAGCTTGATCGAGCCTTGGATTAGGATCGGGCCTCGAGTCCGGTCTGACCCATTACCATCCTTAACTAGTAAAAAAGGTAAGACTATTGAGATGTTAACAATGAGCACATTTCCTATTTGTATAAACACTCATGAATTAGGAAGAAGAATTCATAAGGCATATACAAAAGCGATTTTAAAAATGATTGAGACATCTAACAAGTTGAAGGAGTTATATCAATTAAGTTTGTCCAAATATTATAATAATTAAAGATGGCTAACATTTTATATTTTGAACGTTGGTATAAACTTGGAAGGTTACACACTTTTTAGTTTCTACTAAAGATGTTCTAGGTTTATAGTGGTAATGAGTTAATGATAATTACTATTTGGTTTTAGATAAAAACTCTTTTGTTAAAATGGATTATTGTATGACAAATTATCATTACCATCTTTTAGTCAACATCTTAAATGAAGATTGGTATGATATATATTAGAAATTGGAATAATAACTAGTTATGAAATGTTCATAATCTCCTTCATAAAGAGTACGTAAATTATAAATTAATAAAAAACGTATAACTTGCATTACCTGGCATAAGTACATTGATTGTTGTATTCTTTTTCTTATGACATACTAACGTTTGCAGGTACTAACAAGCATCCAATATAAAACACATGAAAAGATTAGGGCAATAATCCTTATATCTCGAAACTAGTTTCTATTCATTTTATGCTCTATCTCTCCTATATTTTGTAGTTTATTCAATGTCTTCAACTCCCTTTCAAAAGTTTATTTTGTTTTTTAAGGTCTACCACATGTAGTTCTTCTTAATCTTTAAGCTCTAAAGTATGTGATATGTTCTTAAATTTTGACACATTTAATCCATTACACTAACTGATTAATGCCTTAAAATGCTTAGGACACTCACTTTAGCTCATATTTGATTTTAGGTACATTTCAGAAGTGAAGGAGGTAAAGTGACCTGAAAGCAGACTCATTGAGTCATCTTCTCAATGTTCATACTTTATTGTCTTCATGGAGCAAGAAGAAAAGACAAGATAGAGCATAAAAATGGAACATGAATTGCATATATGTGTAACATTTTAATAATAAGAGCATTGTCTCACAGCTCTAACAATTAAAATGTTAAGGCCATGAGACCACAGTTATAACATGAATTACAAGCCTTATTTTAACCTACCAAGAGACACCTCATCTCATCTTGGTGGAGGCAACTAGATAAGGTATAATCAAGACAATGAGACAGCAACTTCATCATGATTTCCTATGCGGTTTTTAAGGTGGAGAGAGGTGACAGCAGCCACATTTCTTAGAGATGAGCATGGTGTGTGACGATTGCAAAAGAAGGGGAATAACTGAGACAGCACTTAGATGCAATTCATCATCAAATCATTTTAGTTGATGCGGTTGGAGGAGAATAATTGAAAAAGGAGAGTGGACAGCAACCGAGATAGCAGCTTCATCATCAATTCCTCTTTGGTTTCTAAGATGGAAGGAGGTGACAACAACTATTCATCTTGGAGATTAATGGGGAAGATAGAAAGCTAACTTTCCGACATCAGTTCGAAGGTGAGATCGACGTTTGAGCCATGGTTAAGCTTATCTCATCTTATTATTGTTGTTTGTGTTGATTGAATCGGGTTTTGTAAAGATGATCTTGATACGTTATTTGGATTATTCTATTACAAACCTATTAATAGAATGTTGAATATAATCCGTAATCGTTATATTTGATGTTTGTTAAAAGCCACTAATGATCTTGAATCGTCAGGAACAATGTAACTTACGTTAGATAACCTAAACATGTAAGGTTACTGCTTATGTTGACCTTTTTCACTTCGTCATGCAGCTACCAAATTGAATCTAGAGATTGTATCTTAGACTATTAGGTGGCTAAGTTTAATTATCGAGTGTCTCTTAATTAAACACAACCTAAGAAAAAATGGGATTAGCAAAGCGTATTGTTAGTCCACGACCAATAATTCGAGGAGAGGTGTGAAAACATTATAATGATGGGATATGTTTAATCGTGTTTAAGCCAAGATTGATCCTAAAACCAAATTTGACACAAATTCATTACTTTTATCATTTTCAATTGTTTTATATAATTTGTTTTCACTAGTTTAATTTTACTTTATTTTTTAATTGCGTTAAACCCAAAAGCTCCTTTTATTTCATTTGTATCAATTATTGTCATTATGAGAATTAATCAAACATTCCCTGTAGATACGATCTTGACTCATCATAGCTACTTTTTTGTGTGTGCAGAGTTCGGTAAATTTTGCAATACACTCGACACGACACATGCTATCCATATGTGTTCTCTTCAGTTTGTCAATTTGAGATTTCATACCTTCTTACTTCCCTAATAACCTCAAAATATTTTGTTGGTTTCTCTCAAGTATAGGAGGATCAGCTTATTCAATACAGGAGGATCATATCATTCAAAAAATTCACATGCATTATTCTTAGAATTAAGAAATTTCTCACTTGAAATTAAATAAGTCTATGGAGTCACTTCTTTTTTATGTTTAGCGCATACACAATGATTATCCATTGATAAGAACATAAAATGACATGTTATCATCCTTTAGAATTTAGTTTTTTATACCTATTTTATACCTAAATGAACCTATTATGCTTCTAATTTGATTTAGGATGGGACTAAAGGTATTAGGTGAAAAATGAAGATATTTGAGCAATTATGGATTACTTTGATAGCATTGTTCAATTTGGAAATAACTTTTTCTTCTGAGATCTAATTGGGATTATTCAATATGCTATAAACAACTTTGAAAGAACTTTAAATCGAATTTTAAGTTACTTTAATTATACATGACCTGAAAACACACTCTTATTCTAGAACAAAATCCATTCTAGAATGTTAATGCAAAACACAGGAGAAGACATGGTTTGTAACATCCCGTTCCTATACTAAGGGTTGGAGCTCTTTCGATAATGGAGAAAATAACAATGAGAGATTAGAAGAAAGTGCATTTCATGCCTATGCTTAATATAGCGTACGCATACACGTGAATAGTGAATTTTGCATATAAAAATGACTGTACATGCATTTGTTGACATTTTCAGGTATAATTATTTGTAAATGTGATTTTATTGGAAATTGTGGTTTAATTGTATTGAAAATTTGATTTGGAGATTATAATTTTTGATTTAGAATTTTTGGAATTTTTGGAATTTTTTGGGTGTTTTTAGACTAGGAAAAAAATTGCCAAGTGGCAAAACGATTGTTAAATGGTAGTAGAAATAAGAGTCAAATGACAATGGAAATTTTTATATGTGACACTAAGATTTAATGACTTATATCATTGAAAATTGGGAGAGAATTGGAGTAGAAATTGGAGACAAAATGGACTAGTCATTAAAGTGGACTAAATGAAACCATGGGGAAGTGACATATCGCAAGTGACATATGTCACTTGCCACACAACTTGATGAAACACATTTTTATATTTGGTCTTTCACTTGCCAAAAACGACATCTCCCTTGTTCTCCATCTTCATTTCTCGTCTTCTCCATTCTTCTTCTTCTGCACTCACGACACTCTCTTCTCTAAGCCACAAGTTAAACCTTGCTTTCTTTCATCACTAGCCATTCTATTTTCCTCATTTCTTACTAAAGAACTAACCCTACCAACCTTGAATGGTGATGCACGTGTGAAAGAAGAAAGCGAGGGTTAAGAGAGAGCTTGAAGAGTTTGAAGATCTTGAAGCTAAACAAGTAAGTATAAGAATCACTCTTCTTGAATTAATGAATGAAACACGTTTTGAGAATAGTTACAAGTTAAATGTTCATAAAATGAGGATGGATTCATAATGAAACGTGGATGAGAAATGGGGATAGATTCATGTCTTGTTTTTGTGTTTTGATGGATAATAGATTAGGGAATGATATAATGTTGGATTGAGTGAGTGAATGGTGTTTAATGGGTGTTGGAAAAATGTTGGCTGTAACATTTTCCATCTGATTATGCTTCATTTCTTTAGCCATATCCTTTTCTCTAGTTATCAAAATGAGATGATTCTTGATTTGGAGTAGACTAGAGACATGTGGCTACATTTTTCGTGAAGAAGTCAATTTCAAATTATATGAGTCTCAAAATCTGACCTAAGTTGAAAAACTAGGTATGCGTTTGTGGAAGTTCACCGCGGCAAACTTTTGGAATTCGCCACTGCGAACTTGAAGGTTAGCTAGGATTTCTTTTGGGTAAATTTTGTCGCAGCCAATTCTAGGTTTTGCTGTGATGAACTTGTGAAAATTTCGCTAGAATTCCTCTCAGGAGGAGTTTGCCGAGGTAAACTTTTCTTTACACTAAACATGTATCAGTATTTTGGGCATATCTTCTTCTGTAGTTATCCAAATGGACTGATTCTTGATTTAGAGTGCACTAGAGACATAGGGATACAAATGATATGAAGAAATAAAATTTTGAATCAGACTCTAAGAATTTCAATTTCTATGTGGAAGTTGAGTATAGGGCACTATCTTAGAATAAAAGCAGTCCGAAAATATTTGGAGTATAACTTTCATACTACTAAACCAAATTGAATGATTTTGGTGTCATTAGAAACT
>JAOQMP010000008.1:25642815-25653114 GCA_027563575.1 Erythroxylum pedicellare
AATTTATGCATATAATTAAAACTCATCTTCTTTATAAATTGAATTCACTCATCCTAAAAATCTAATTATATTGAAAATTAAGGAAGAGACTTTTGAATAAAAAACTGTTGTTTGCTGTGAGCTTATAACCAAACATTCATCAAAGTTTATATATTTATTGTGAGTTTTTATTGATTATTCTTTGCCCTATATTTCTTATCAAGAATCACTCTATACTATTCAAAGGTAACGTCTTGCTCTTTTACTCTTTTATTCTTTAGACTACTTCACTTCTTACTCTCTTGTACTTCACTTGATTGGATTACAAAGATTATTAATTAAAATATTATTAACAATTAATTAACTATAATATAATTAATTATAATATAATTAATAACAATATTTTAATTAATCAATAAATTGTAATTGATTAATTACAATATAAATAATTAAAATATAATTAATTAATTAACTAAAATATAATAAATTTTTATTTTTAAATATTTTTATAAATTAATAATAATAGTAATCATTTTTTCCTATTAATTAACCATTATAATTATAATTATAATATTTATTTTTGTTCTTTAATATATTTATTCTTATTTTAAATAGTGTAATTAAATTTATTTTAAAAAGTGTAGTTTGAATTTAATTAACCTTATTAATGTAACTAAATTCAATTCTTCAATAAATTAAAGTTTTAAATAGCCTGGTAGTGAAGTTACAAACAGGTCGTTTTCATAAAGTTTCTAAGGTTACAACCAACAACAAAAGAAACGTTTGTTGTTTGTAAAACTTGAAAACTTAGACGAGTGGGTTTTGGAGAATCAATGCAATGGCCGGGCGCCACCATCTACCGCCCAACTCATCGAAGCTACGGGAAGCAGTCCCTACCTCTCGCCTCGCTGCCGACGACCATCGCCGTCACCACCACCACCATCCTTCCATCATCCTCGAGGACCGCATATCCATCCAACACCACGAGATCCAAACCCTACTCCTCGACAACCAACGCCTCGCTGCCACTCACGTCGCGCTCGAGCAGGAGCTCGCCCTCGCTCAACAGGACCTCCGTCAATTGTCTGCGGTCTCCGCCGGCGTCAAGGCGGAAAAGGATGCTCAGGTACGGGAGCTGCTTGAGAAATCGTTGAAATTGGAGGCGGACGCGCGAGTGATTGACACCATGAGTGCGGAGCTTGTTCAGGTTCGGGCTGATGTCAAGAAGCTCGCTATGCAACGGCAGGAGCTTACGGCAGATTTGCAGGCGGTAAACGCCGATCTTGACAAAGCTAAGAAGGAGGCTGAGCCAATTCCGGCGATTATGTCGGAGATCGAGAGCTTGAGGCGTGAGAATCAGAGAGGAAGGTATAACCGTCTGTTTTCATATGTTTCCTTATGTAAAATTGATCTAGAACAGCTTGAAGCGCGAGCTGAATTCTCATTAATTTGCCAAATTAGCTAGACCCCATTTGTTGATAGAGATTTACTTATTTATTGGTGAAAATATAAGGTAGAAAATATTCTGGAATAATCAAGTAGAAATGTCTGGTGGAAGCGTTGTGTAGAAGTAATGTTTTAAGTGATTGTTAAGGATTGGAGTTTGGAACAGGCGAACAAGTTGGACTGAATTTTGTGACATATCAATCTGAGAGTGTAAGGACTAAATTCACAATCAAAATGATTAATGAAACACAATATTGTAGATTTTGAAAGGCAAATTAAATTCATTAGATTGGTCAAGACTACAGACTAAGTGAAGCTGGCATGTTGATTAGCCATAAAAATTGTTTGATAATAGTATTTCAAAAGCTGCTGGAAACTATTGCAGAAACCAGACACTTTATTCAATCAGTAACGACCACTAATTGATGTTATAGTTCCTGATATCATATATTTTACATGCCTAATGCATTGCAAATTCAGTTTTGACAGGTTTGATGAACTTGACTAGTAAAATTGTGAATCATTTAGTTTTGCTTAGAGTTTACTTGAAAAATTATTCCACATAAATAAACTGCTCATAATGAAATGAGGGTATAAGAGAAACTGTTTGGTTGGAAGGTTATGCAATCTCATTGGGGCAAGCAGTGATTTCTGAGAAGTCTTTCTTCTTAAAGCAAGAAGTAGTGAACTTCAATTAGGTTGATAAGATGGAGCACAGATGATAAACTAGGTGATAGCAAAACCCTTCACTAGAAAGTAATCAGGTCTGAGATAGATGTTTTCAGTTGTTTATAACATTTGACCTGAATTGTAGAAATCCATGAACATCGGGAAATAATAAAACTATTTTCTTTTCATTGATAATAAAAACGTTTTTATAAAGGTTAGAAGTTAATATTATCTATTCTTTTTGAATTATACTAGGGCTGCCATTGAACGTGAGAAGAAGACACGTTCTATCAACCTTCAGCACAGACAGACAATGGAAAAGAATATGATTCTCTTAAGTCATGAAATTGAAAGACTTCATACTGAGCTAGGTGGCTCAGATAAAAGAGCAAGAGATGCTGCTGGAGTTGCTGTGGCTGCAAACCCAGGTAAGCATTGCTGCTTCTTTATTCTTCTTAGCCTACAATTTTGTGATCTCCTGAAAATATGCTCACATCAGACTATTAGTCATGTTTAGGTTCTGGATACGTTATGAGCTATGGCAATAATGAAACAGGGGGTATTGGGAATCTATACCCTGTTGCATATGGCGTCCATCAGGTGCTTCCTATATCCCTTCCGGTATGGCCGGAGTGTGCTGCTAATTAAATCTTTTGTCAATTTGTATTTGAACTGGCTGTTGAGATATTTTTAGTTGAGATGCTTTTATTTCTGAATATAACATCTTTTCTAGTGTAGAGAATTGTTCGGTAGAAACACTATTTTTCCCAATTCAAACAGAAGTGATGCATATGCTGTTCTATCTATAATTATTTGAACTGTCTAAAACAGCATTCTGTACTTGTTGATAAAACTCTAAACAGTAACGGTTGTTGAAGTAAGTCGTGCACTTTCAGGTTGCAGGTAACACAGATGCGGGTGCTCAATTTATTACTGGATTAATGCCTACCAATTCCTATGACATGCAACAAAAGCCCCTCTGATATGACGCAAATGTCTGAAGACCATTTGACACAATGATTTTGTCAGATGACTCGAAGCTGTAATATGCATGTTGCTTCAGCTGGAATTTTGCTCTGGACTTGATCCAACATAAGATGTGATCCCATACCAAATCAATGCATAATTGTGCTCAACGGTATTCAATCTTCAGCTTTTGGTGTAAATTAAACGGGATGGCAAATTGAATTGCTTAAACTGTTTTTATAATCAAATAAGAGTTGCAAATGGGGAGAAGTTTTGCCTACCTCCTATCGTCGGTCAGTTATGTTCTTACCATCTGGCTAGTTGCGTAAGATTTCAAGTGTTAAGAATGGCAACGATATTATATTGTATGTGCATACTTTCTGTTCAAAATATTTGTTGCCTAACATGATCACAAACGTGGGAGGGTGCTTGATTCTCCTGTTTCAGTCTAGTGAAGACGAGGGAAAGAACCTCAACGAAACCCCAAAATCATAAAATGATCATGGAATAAACTTAGGTGTGGCATTTTTGTTTGGATCCAGTCCGACTCAGGATTTGAGCTGAGCGAATTAAAATTTGGGTGAAATTTAAACTTTTTTCTTTGAAATTATTGAATTGCTAGCTGAAGTGCGGAACTCGAATTTTACAGTCTGATAGGACTCGACCTAGCGATCGCTTGCTCTTGGATGGTCTTCCTTGCCGCCAATCACCTCTTTTAGTCCTATTTGGTCCTCGCTACCGCCTGCCAGTGACCTCCTCCGGTGCTTCCCATTGCATTCTATCACTGAGATCATGAGTCAATTTATCTTGCCTCGAAGTCGGATTGGACTCGAGCTCGAGTCTCAAATCCTAAACCCATTCAGGCCTTCAATCAGGCCTAAATCTCTATACAAAGTTTTGAATCAATCTTGAACTAAAGGAGGGCCAAACTTAGCCCAACTGAATGTCATCCCCAAGTAAACCCGTATGGCACAATCACATAGTTTGGCCTTCATCATTTATTTTGCTCCTATAGAAAATAAAGATCAAATAGTTACAAAATTTTGCACAATATGTAGACAAATGAAAATCAAAATTCGTACAATTAACAGATATAAAATCAAATTAGTTGTCTCTAAATTCAAAATTTCTCGAATCTTGTTTATCAACGAGATTTTTACCAAATTATTATTGTATATACTAATATAAATTCAAACCTTAAATATACCTGTGACTGAACGATTTTCTTCAACCATCAGACCAATCTGCACATATGGAAGTTCCACTGCAGCATTCTAAATTATAAACAGCTACATAAAATAGGGTCATTTATCACAAAACTAGAACTCGAAAGTTGAAACTCGTTCTACTCACTATGCTCAATTTGATCAAGATAAAACTTCGGATAAATTTCTTCTACCCCCCAGTAACTGATTGGACCACATTCTTGATGGATAGGCTTTCGTAAATAGCAAGCTTCGCCCTTATTATTGATCGACCCAACCCTTTTATGCTACTGTGCGATACTATACCTATAGAATTTACACAATCCTTTTTCAAGCCACTTAATAGCAACATTATACAAATATCAACACTAGCAAAAACCAGTATTATTTCAAACATCTAGAAAGGACTAAAAGAACAGTATTTTGCATGAGTATAACCCCGGTGCTTTTCTAAGAACAAAACTTTAACTGTTGCACCACCTTGCAAGCTCCAAGAAAGGGTAAGACAGGACTTCAAAAACAGCTGCAATCACCTGTAATTATCAATCTACCTTGGCAGCAAGCTATTGGAACTTTATCCACTTGCCTCTAAAAGAGCACAAAAAACTAATTAATCCAATGCTACAACACATAAGCATCCAGGTAGACGATGGTATCATAAAAAGGAGAGTGGGGGTATTGCTCAGTGTAGGTGAACACCCTGGCCCTTAGTCCCCAGTTAAAGAACAACCTCAGGAAATGCATTATAACCACAAGCCCTAGACAACAATTCTTAGTACATGAAAAGCTTGGAGCTGAAGCAATCAATATGGACGTGAACAGTTCCCATTACGTTGATGCGTATCTGGGCCAGAACCCCCACCATCTCTGTAATTATCCCTTTGCTAATCTCATCCACCATAGCCTCCTCAACCGCCACCACCATTGCTTTAAAATAAAACATCAAGATCAAGGAACATTACCTAAATATTATACAAGGATAACTTGAGCAAATCAACCACTTCACAAGTAACTTTTTTTTTTGGTTCAAACCAAAGCCACATACATCCCCCTTTGAACGATAAATCTTTTCTTAATTTTGGTTGGGGGAGGGGCTGAGGGGGCTGTTCAAAATTAGATACTTCATTATGTGCAACTCTTTACATGCTTGAGTCCATTCAAAAGCCAACAAACAAGTAAAAAATCTAAAAAACTTGGAGATAGATGTGTGCTACCAACCAAAGACCAACAATCAACTTTGCTTCTAAATGAACAGTGTTATCCAATTCTAACATATATACTCAACGATAATATAAGTTAGAATAACATGTAAATTTTGAGAAATCGGGTCAGGATCTGATCCTGATCGCAATGGAATAATTATGAAAAAAATTTTGTATTTTGATTTCCTTAAAACCAAGATCAATCTAATATATAAAATGATTAACACAAATCATAATGAAGCGGAAACTTAAGTCATACCTTATTCTAAAGCTTAATCTTTATCTTATCGTATCCATCAAACTATTTTCAAAACTGATTCGTTTCAACCACCGTAGTCGTACAAGTATCCAACCTCTAATGTTATCCACATAATAGGTTGAAAGAACTCTATAACTCTTACAGAGAGAGATAAGCAAAAAGTTTTAGTTTTATTAAAGTTTAAGCCTATTTGTAATAGGTTTTGAACATTTTAGTAATTTAATAGAAAATAAATTCTAATTTCAATTAAACTTTAATTAGAATTACAAATAATTCTAGTTAATAACAATTATTCCCAATTAAGTTCCAATATCTTATATTGATCCTTATTTATTAAATATCTCTTATTTAATTATAAAATTTCTCAAACTTTACAATTAAGTCTAACTTGATTAAATTGTCTTTGGTCTCTTCAACTCATTCTTTATGTGAGACTCATTAGATTCCTAAATATGTTGACAATAATTACAAATTATAATTCTAATTTATAATTAGAATTCTTTTTAATTTATTTTTAATTCTCCAATTAATCAATTTATAATCATATATCAAGATTGGCATCTAGCAATGCTTTATGACCACTCAAATATTCATAAATGTCAAAGTAATTTTGACTAACCTTTCCGTGTATGATTTTTTCTTATAATTCAATCCTTTCATCATACAATATTCTGATTAGACATAAAGTATGGAATTAATGTCTACTCTATTTTGAGTCCAATCATATTATTTCCATATCATTAGCTATTGATTCCATTAATAACATTTGTAAACTATTTACAATGCATCATTCCACCTTGGCCAAAGATATCCCGAATTAATTCTAATCAAGATCAACAAAACATTCTCCCTAATTACTTTAGGGTGATGAATCCTATCTTGATCATATAACTACCTCCATATAGTTCATGCTACATCTAATGACTACCGATTAAATGACCCATGAATAAATAGATCATAAATAGTATCAAAACATTGCAATCCTTATGCAACATAACTTTGGTGACCTCAAATCAAAGGATCACTTATACAATCTTCACAATGTGAATTCCATAGATATACAAGTAATGTTCCAAATGGATTTCTCATGTCAAGTACGTTCAATGAACTTGTTCTCTAACACGCACTCATACGTTTGTTTAAGTATCTTTATACTTTAGCCTATGAGATCGATTATTTCCTTCATAAGGAAAATCAAAACATGTGTTAGTCTTTTTACGTTCTTTAATGTTCAATCTTAATAGAACAATGACTAGGAACATTTAGGATTAATACATAAATGCAATATGAATCTCATAATTATAATCTCATTATAATTTTATTTGCAATATACAATTATCCTATGGAATTTCTTATATACATATAAATATGTACAAGATAAAGAATACCTTTAAATAATTTGTCACTAAACTATAACCAAAGCAATTGGTTTTAGGGCATAAACCAATAATAAATTAAAAGCAGAAGAAAAACAAAATAGTTGTAACCATTGTTATTGATGCTTGAGTCTTCATTTTGGAATTCTTCTAAGCTCTCAATTCCCAATTTGATGGTGTATGTTTTAGAAGAGAAAACAAGCTTAAGGGACCCCAAAATCTGCAAGAAAGCCTATATGAATGTGCTCCCATCAAACACGATATCAGTTACCTAAAACCAGGATATGAATACCTATTAACTACATAACTTGGTCCACCACTACCAAGAATATGAAAAATTCTCCCATTCTCCTACTTGGTCCATATGTTTACCTTGACATCAAATCCTAATCTAGTCTAAGTAAAATATACAAATCATGGCAATAGGTCCTTTAATGGTTGGTTATCTTCCATGTATAATAGTATACTATAATTGTATCAATTGAATATAGTAACATTACTTAATGAATAAACTCTATGTTTATTCTAAATCCAAAATAATCAATTTTCTCAAAATTCAATAATGTGCACCGAAATATGAGAAAATGTTATAAGAGTTTCATGAAAACAACATTTTCCATACAATGAAAACTATATAATGGAACTCAATCTCATTTTAACATGATCCTTGAACTTCAATAGTGGCATGCCTTTTGTTAAATGATCAGCTATCATCAATTTAGTGCTAATGTGTTCAATGATCACTTTCTTGTCCTTAACACGTTCCCTTATAAATAAAACTTGATACTGATGTGTTTACTCTAACTACCACTCTTATTGTTTTTATCTAACAAAATAGCAACTAAATTCTCATAATATATTCTTAATAGCCTAAAAATGGAATCTACGAGTCTAAGTCCATATAGCCATACACCATGTGATGTAGCCTCAAAATAAGAAACAAACTCAACCTTTATGGTGGAAGTTGCATTCAAAGTCTACTTGGTACTCCTCCAAGATATGGCTCTATAGGTAAACATGAAGATATAACCTAATGTCGATTTTCGTGAATCAATACACCCAACAAAATCTAAATCTTAAGTAACCTATTAACTTCAAAATTTTGGTTTGTCTATACAGAAGCATGTAATCTTTGGTCCTTGAAGATAACTCAAAACATCTTTTGCAACTCTCCAATGATCTAATCCTGGATCACTCTGATATCTACCTAACATTCCAATGGAAAATGTAATGATAGGTCTTGTATAAGCTTAAGCATACATTAGGCTTCCGAATATATAAGCATATGGAATATTTTTTTATTTGTTCTCTTTCAAAATCATTTTTAGGGTATTGAACCAATCCCCTTTCGTAATGGGAGCTACACTAGATGAACAATCTTTCATTTAAATTCTCTCTAAAACTTTATTAGCATAGGTTTCTTGAGACAAACCTAAAATACTACAGAATTTGTCTCGATGAATCTTAACACCAATTACTTAAGACACGCACTCATATCTTTCATTTCAAAATTCTTAAAGAGAAATTGTTTCACTTCATGTAATAAACCCCTATCATTAGTTTCAAGTAATATGTCATCTATATATAATACAAGAAAACAAAATTTACTCCCACTAACCTTCTGGTATATACATTGATCCATGATATTTTCTTCATAACCAAATGATGAGATAATATCATGAAATTTCAAATACCACTAGGGAGATGCTTGTTTCAATCCATATATGGATCTTTTAAGCTTCGAAACCAAATGCTCACCATTATTAGAGGAAAATCCTTCTGGTTGTTTCATGTAAACCTCTTCCTCTAGGTCACCATTTAAGAAACTCGTTTTCCACATCTATTTGATGCAATTCCATGTCAAAATGAGCAACCAAGGACAAAATTATACAAAGTGAATATTTTCTAGACATAGAAGAAAATGTATCTGTGTAATCAATTCCTTCTTTTAAGGGCATCCTTTGGCATCGAGTCTTTCCTTGTATCTCTTAATGTTGCCTAATAAATCTTTATTTGTCTTAAATACCCATTTGTAACCTATGGGTTTTGCTTCTTTAGGAAATTTGAATAGATCCTAAACATCAATTTTTTTTCATAGTATTCATTTCTTCCTTCATGAAATTGTGTCATAACTTTCATACATTGCAACTTATAGCTTGTGAAAAGGTTTCAAGATTATTCTTAGCTCTTATATTGTTATCAGATTCTTATATATATACAACATAATAATAGATAATTTCATTGTTCTAATAGAGCTCTTTAATGTTACAATAAAATCCTCCTGTGGAGTCTGATGTTCAACAGGTTGCTTAATGCTTTCAAGTAATTCCTGAATAATTGGATCTACTAGATTATTAACAACTTGTGGAATTTTTTGATTGTCATTTATGTTTACAATAAGTTGTTGAATTTTAATAGTTTGTTGTACAACTTCTATTTGAAATTACCGATCGTTATGAATGATAATCACCTAACTATTTGAGGTTAAAAGTTGACTATCCGTATGATCATTATCAGAGTCTATATCTTAAAATTGATCCCTCCTACTAATCGAGTTATTCTCCAGAAATTTTTCATTTTTTGATTCCATAATTCTAGTGTGATGTGCTGGACAATGGAACCTATATCCTTTAGACCTTTCAGCAAATCCAATGAAATACCACTTATGATCCTTGGATTTAATTTCTTCTCTTGTAGATTATGAATTCTTATTTCAAGCGAACATCCCCAAACATGTATATGTCACAAACTCAGCTTCTATCCTTTAAATAACCTAAATGGTGTCTTTGGAACAGCATTAGTTGATACCCAATTTAATATATACACATTCATTTTAAGAGTTTCAGTCCATAAGGACTTAGGAAGTTTGGAGCTACTTAGCATGCTTCACACCATGTTCAATAATGTTTGATTTCTTCTTTCTTCCACACCATTTTGTTCTGGAGATCCAGGCATAGTGTATTGAGCTACTATCCTATTTTCTTGAAGATACCTCACTAATGGGCCAAGGCTTGTTCACCTTCAGTATATCTACCATAATATTCTCCACCTCTATCAGATCTTATGATCTTAATTTGCTTACCGCATTGTTTCTCTACTTCAACTTTGAATATTTTGAATGCATCTAGTGCTTTGTTCTTTTTGTGAAGCAAGTAGAGAGATATATATCATGAATAATCATTTACAAATGAGATGAA
>JAOQMP010000008.1:25669241-25682191 GCA_027563575.1 Erythroxylum pedicellare
TTATGATTCCTTCATTACCAGTTTATCAAATGAGACTTGAATGTCTTATAGAAGGGCTATTTGTCTAATCCCATTATAGAGTGTTGTGAGTGAATTCATGGATTGATAGATACCTCTTGGAAAAGATCTCATATTTCTTTCTTTCCATAAGGCATATATATCACAACTAATCACAAGGTTGAAGGTTATCGTGTCTTCTTGGTGAGTGGATCTTATATTTTCTACCTATGAGACAAAGTGACGTCAATCAATAGCATGGAATGTGATCTTGCGTAGCTCTAGAGCAAGACTTTAACAGGTAGTAGAGAAGTTATAGGTAGAAAGAAGATGGCTTAGGTTCCCTGAAGCCTGTTACAAAGCCTGTAAATGTTATTTGTAATATAATTTCATTTCACTTGGTTTATCATCCTCAAACTTTTTTCGATTGCTAGCTACAAAATAAATGAAGATTTAAGGCACTTATTAAGGAACTAAACTAGTTTCCACCATCAAGCATTACGACAAGGATATCTAATCAAATTTAAGCATTGTTTGTTAATAATACATTTAAATCCATGATGAATCCAAGTTGGTTTATCTTCTTCCTCTTAGTTAGGCCTATAGTCTAAAGTATAGTTCATAATCAACAAGGAAGCTCTGAACCTACAGAATCACTCCCTCTTAACAATTACTGAATTAACTTTGTCTTTCTAAGGTATTAAAAGCCTCAAATGATTAAGATATGGCAAGTTGTCTAAAGGACCTAATCTATACTAATTATTAAACCATAACAGAGTTTTTTCTGCATTCCATACTATAAATTTGATCCCTTAGGACATGAAACTTCTTAGTTTTAATATATAAGTTAGAGTCCAAAAGCAGTATGATTGTCATGATCTGTAATTACATAAAGTGTATCAATTTCACCCAAATGGATTGAGGATTTATGAATAACTTTCATATTCTTTTAACAAAGAGAACTTTGTTAGTTTTGTTAATGGAGTTTATCTCCAAATGAATTTAGGATTTATGAATAGCTTCAATATTCTTTTAGCAAAGAGAACATTATTACTTCTATTAATAGAGTTGATCCCTAAGCCTTCTTCTTTATTTGGAAAGCAAACTTTAGATCACTTTACATTGGCACTAAGACAATTATCTAATTATCCAATATAAAAATAATTATTGATTAATCAATCAGTTTCTTTAATAAACTTTTGTGTCAAAAATAAGATAAAGTACTAATAAGTACAAAGAATTTTAAGAATTGATGAGATTAATTAGAGCCTCCCTGCATAAGAAAGATATTTATTTATCTAATGACTTATTGTCCTATGGATAGAGTCAAATAAAGGAAACTTGTTCTAGTAAGTGAGTCTTTTGATAGAGATGGGGATACCTAAGTACTCAAAAGGGAAGTTCTTGATGCCTTAAGCTGGAGAAAGTAATGGGTGAGCTAATATAATCTATGACATCATAAGACACAATCAAACAACTTTTACTTTTGTTAATATCAAGACCAAAGAACAAATTGAATTGATGTATAGGCTCTATTAAAGCAGTTAAGAAATCTTTATCATCATTAAAGATAAAAAAAGACCTAAACTTTTGCATTTGTGATGGAATTTGAGGAGTTCCCAAAGTAATCTCATATACTATCAAGCTAGAGAGGAATTTCATACATATAATAATAAGATAAGATGAAATGATGTTACTTTGTCTTAATCCACTTACTTTTTTGAAATATTTAGTTACCTCCCTATTGATTTAGAATTACATATGAGGGAGTATATAAGCATTTCTTAATCCATGAGATAAATTGATTATAGAATCCAAAGGTAGTTAAGGAATCAAGAATTAATTTCTAGCTTACAGCCAATTCAAAAGCTTTATTAAAGTCTCGTTTAAAAAGTTACATTTTAAAGACCTTTTGCTTTTATAACCTTAAAATAATTCCTATGCAAGCATCAGAATGCCACCAATGTTTCTCCTTTTTAAAAAAAGACATTAACTAGCATTGATGAAGTTGCTTAACACGCCATGTAATCTTTTAACCAGAATATTAGAAATGATCTTATAGATAACATTATAATAAGATATTAGCATCAAATTATTCATAGAGCTTAGCTTAGAATTTTAGGAACTAAACACACATTATTTTTTTTAACTTATTAAGCATTTTAGCTTAATACTTATGAAAACTTTGTTACCAAATCCTCTATTAAATCCTAATTTTTTCTTTAAATAATCAAAAATTAACCTTTCACCCTAGAGCCTTATTCAGATCCATGGTAAATAATGTTTGCTTGATTCTTAGAGGGTCAAAGTGTTTTGATAAAGATTCTTTGCGACGTTGAGTGAGGGGATCATGAATGAATTTTCTTAATTCCTGAAGAGAAGAATAAGAATATTTAGAAGTTACAAGGATATCCTTACAGTGGTTGTCAAACAATTCTTTTATCTTAACTTGCTTCCAAATGGTTTCACCAGAGTTATTCTTCAAAGAGCAAATTTTGTTGATTTCCTTCCTAGAAAGAATTGCATTATGAGAAAATATAGTGCTTTTGTCTCTTCTTTCATCTAATTGAATATAGCCTTTTATTTTAGAAGAGAATAGTGATTGTTCAAAGCCCGGTTGTAAACTTACAATAGCTTTCTGTCAATATTCTTAACTATAATATCCTTAGGAAAAAGAATCAATTGGTATGAAGCATCACATAGGTATTCTCTTACTTTTGATATAGTAGATGTAGTATTCTTAATTATATTAGAATACAACTTCTATAGTTTAATCTTCATAGCCTTGAGCTTCCTCACACACTTATAAGATTCATCTATTAACATTAACATTAAGACCTTTTAAGACTACTTATTTGAATCCCTTCATATTTACCAATAAGTTGTTGAATCTAAATGAAAAATTTTAACTTGTAGACTTGGTTCCAAACATCTCTTTAATTGAAGTATGATCTAAGTAGAGGGTGCTATTGAAATGATCCATGCTATGAGTGAATTTAGATAACCAAAAATGGTTAATCAAGGCTCTATCTATTTTTTTCTTCTCCAAATTAACCAACTCCCCTATTACTTATTACTCAGGTGTAAAAGGCCTCATCCTATATTAACTTAGTGAGCTCTAAAACATTCAAACAATCCATAAACCCATCATTCTTACTTTCATTAAATATTCTATTACCTTCAGATTCTTATGCGAAAGGATTTTAATTAAAATCCCCCAATACTAATTGAGGATTATGTATTGAAGAGCTTAAGGTTAATAGGTCTCTCAAGAGCAAATTCCTTTGAAAACTTTAGATTAGTTATGTATGTAAAAGTGTTCTTGAGATCATTTGGATCATGATCCCCATTAATCACTACTTAGATAAATTAAGCTAAAGAAACTACTTAATTAATAAAAACTCTGTAAGATTCATAAGTTACAAAAGTTATCCCATAAACGTGGTACTGATGATTGTTTAGGATCTCGCAATCCTTACTAAATATCTATTTGTTGTTGTGTCAACTTGAGTTTTGTCTCCAAAAGGCTAATAAGGCAAAATCTCTTTGAGTACAAATAGCTATGAATCATTTGAATTTTTTGAGGTAATTCATGCCCCTCACATTCCATGCCAAGATAATGGGGAAGAAGTAAGGACAAGGTGCCTTTCTTCTTATATTATCTACCAAGCTTCCTTTTAGTGAACATTCTAGAAGACTGCTCTATTGTTGATTTACTTAGTAAGATGTTCATTGATATAAGATCATTTTGTTTTGATCCAAGGATTCCTTTTTTTTCCCATACATTGTTCAGTATGTTTAAAGGAGAATCAGGGACTCACTGACTCCGTTAAAATTCCTTAGTAAATTATCTTTTGGAGAGGTAGTGTTTTGTAAGATGACCTGTGCATTGATACTAGGGCAGGTTTCTTCCTAATTCACTTTCATAATTTCCTTCTTTTAGTCTTTTTTTGAGTGATTCATTACATCATTCCCTAAAGGAGAGATGTTTGTTTAAGTTTTTTCCCACTGTATTAGATCCTTCAAGAGGAGAAAAGCTCACTCCAAAGTAGTTCCCGGTGGAGAGCTTGCATTGCTAATTTGTAATTCATTTGATAACGTTTGGAATTTCCAACCAATCATTCTCCATTGCTTATTAATATACAAAGTGGAGGGCTTCCATTGGTAGTAACTTAAATATCCTCTTATAATAGTTTATAAAACTTATTTAGTTTCATCATTCTAAGCATACCAAGGAGTTAAAAGTTGACATCAGCCTAAAGGCAAACACTATAAAAGTCAACTCTCTTCAAAATAGCAGTGCACTCATCAAGGTACATGAGCCTCCCTATGGAGCTAGTCATATAGCTCAAACCAATTATGGTCCAATATTCCAAAGGTAAGTTATGGAATCAAGCTCATATTGGCATTTGTTTTAATTCATTCACCTTAAATCTCTTCCTACTATGCATTTAATTAGAAAAATCGGTTTACCTTGGATGTGTCACAAACCTGATTTGGTGATTCTTTTTAGGTTTTGTTTTCTTGCTATTTCAAGGAGGAAGATATATTTTTTATACATAAGAACATCTTTAAGACCAAGCTTAGACCGGCTAGATATGGCCTTTATTTGAACAATAAGGAAGGCTAATTTGTTATTCTTAAAGAATCCAATTAAAATTTTTGACCACTTCTCAGCACCATGATTAAGCACAAGGGTACAAATGGTAAGTAATGACAACAGCCTGTAATTCTCATGAAATTAAAAACACAATACAAAAATCCGACCACAAGTCGCAAAATATTAAATAAAACAAGCAAACAAGATCATCAAAATCCTTGACCATAAACAAAGGGCATAATTGGACCATATCAGCTTTTTTCTAGACAACATTTGCATCACTACCCTAGACCAACTAACGACTGCCCCTTATGATATGCTTATACAGCTGTTGCTGCCTGAGTTGCAAGTCTCTTTCTTGCCTCTTCAATGATAGACAACTTAATACCTTTTCCCTTTGGAAGAGACACCCAAGGTTTTGTACCCTTTCCAATGGTGAAAACATTACCAAGGCGGGTGGCAAATTCGTGGCCCGTGGCGTCCTGGATGTGAATAGTCTCAAAGGTCCCCTTGTGCTTCTCCCTGTTCTTGATGACTCCAACACGCCCTCTGTTCCTTCCACCAGTGACCATGACTACGTTACCAACATCAAATTTGATGAACTCCGTGATCTTGTTAGTCTCAAGGTCCAGCTTAATAGTGTCATTTGCTTTAATCAATGGATCTGGGTAACGAATGGTCCTTCCATCATATGTGTTGAGATAGGGAATTCCCTTCAACCCAAACTGCACGGAACGAACTTTGCAGAGTTTGAACTGTCATAAGAAAAATGATGGCCCAGTCTATTATGACTGATAAAAGAAAATGATTTAAGTATGAACTAAGAAAAGCAAATTCATACCACATATTAGTTAGCAAACTATAATGTAATTCAAACAAGCAATCAAACCGTTCTTTTTCCACAATTAAAGCAAAACGTTTCCATTATTATCACATTGGGGCTTATAAAACTGGTCAGGCTTCCTATGGTGCATAGCATGAAATTGATAAATATTATGCATCTTCCATACATTCATAGTATTTAAACTCATTGGATCAGCAAAAAGGAATTATCCAACTAGACTAAGCTCGTGGTAGATTCACATCCAACAGAGAAATTACAAGAGAAAGATCAATAATGTAACTTACCAAACGTATTGCATGCCTATGTAGTATCTAATACTAAGGGACACCACTAAGTGATACAGAACAAACCTTTGCCTCATCATCTCGGATTGAGTGGAGACGGAACCGACCCTTGGTGTCGTAAAGAAGTCGGAAGTTCTCATTTGTCTTTGGAATTGATACAACATCTACAAATGAAAAGAACACAAACTTCAGAAAGTTCAAATGTAAAAGAGTTGTACATCCGTGACATGTTTCAAAAATATTCTGCAAAAAGGTAAATGCAAAGTCCAGCTCCCACTAGGCAACATCGTACTGCATCACAACTTGTCTGAACAGAAAAATAAACCATAAAGAAAATTACTTTTATCGGTAAAAGGCATACCCATGAAGCCCGCAGGATAGGTCTTGTCAGTTCTAACTTTGGCATCAACCAATACATGCCTTTGCATCAAAATTGCAATGACTTCACGATAAGTGAGTGCGTACTTCAATCTGTTCCGAAGAATAAGGATCAAAGGCAAGCACTCCCTGGATTTGTGCGGCCCAGATGATGGCTTGGGAGCCTGTAGAAAGAAATATAAAAACTTGAGTCCACACTTTCGTCCCAATTCTCATCATTCACAAACTGAGATATGCTTTTCACTTACAAAAGCACCGCCAAGTTTGTCAAGCATCCAATGCTTGGGGGCATTGAGCCTCTTCAGATGTTTCTTCAACCCTCTAGCCTGTCAAGCACAAAGCATCCACATGAAAAAAATAATCACAAGCGAAGGACAAATTACCTACAATTTTCCCCCCATAATCTAACCTACAGAAAAGAGAAGGCAATGAATGTAACATGGAGCTGAATCTGCATTAGTGAAATCATTTTTCTAAGGAATATTATCTCTACTTCGGCCTACAAGTACAATCCTTCCACGAACTGAACCCCTTCATCAACACACTCGTTTAGTTCACTTCTGAGTTTTTACACCGCAATCTATAAGCAAAACGCGTTCTTTTCACTTTCAGTTTCAAAGCACCAAGACACACATGAAATACTTGTTCTCTAAACTTTGAATTTCAACCATGCAAGTGATTGAATACATAAATAGTGTGAAATCAAGCCAATCTGGTGCCCAAGAAACGGATAACAGTAAACAAAACATTTTAGTTCAAAGTTAAGAACTTCATATCATTCGCATTCTCTCCAGAACAACTAAATCACATATAACAGACAAACTCATTATAAGAATAGGGGGAACCATATTGAAAGTAGAGGCGGTCGACCGAACTTCAGTAAAAGTAGCGGCGGCAGCGAACAGAGTGCACTAAAACTACACCTGCCAAAACCCTTTCCCTTTGAACCCTAATTAACCAATCTGTATATTTAATATGCGGATTTGAATGGGTTTGGTTATTGGGCTTAAAATGATCGATAAGGAGTTTATGAGTTTGGGTATTGAGGCCCTATTTTTTGTGGGTCTTCCTCACAATGAGGAATAAGGCCTGAAGTCCAATAGATTTCTATACTTTTTTTGTTTTTGTTTGTTTTTCTTTACGTAGATGGAGACGAATTAAGGACTTCAGAAGTAGGCAGTGATTTGGACATAAGAAGTTGGGGGTTGTTTGTTAATTCGTACTCGAAGTTAATAATGCAATAGCTTTTACTGGCTGCTGCTGCTATATATTGGGAGAAGTAAAGATTGAAGAAGGAAAGGAGAATAGTGTCCACGAAGATGAAGGATCCACAAATTAATAAGACCTCAATAAGCAGATAAGACCCACTGTTAGATATTATCAGTACCGTCCTCTTAGAAAACAAACTTGGTTTTGCATTTAACTTGGTTAAAAAAACAAGTCAAATTAGTTTTGAATATCTTTTGGACAGCTGAACCTGTCGATGTACAGCTTCATTTTAGTTGTCCTTATAGTTGGTGGATAGTCGGTTAATTCTGACTATACTTCGTATAAATATGAGCATTTGGTCATTACATTGCATTGTACAAAATCAAAAGAAAAGTGAGTGAAAAAGAAAGGTTGTGTATAAATATGGGCATTTGGCCATTACATTGCATTGTACAAAATCAAAAGAAAAGTGAGTGAAAAAGAAAGGTTGTGTAGTGTGTGGAAGCATTGTAAGGTTCTCAAACCTAACAAGTTGTATAGTGAGAAATAAAGTTAGGGTGTGTTTTGTTAAATAAGTTTATTTTTAGGGAATCTAATTGCCAACATCTAGTATTGGAGCTTAGTTTAAAGTGCTCAAGTAGACCAAGATGACTTCGAGTTCAACAACTGAATTTTAAATTGTTCAACCAAGGCAATTATCTATTTTCAAGTTTGATGGCAAAAACAATTTTACAATGTGAAAATGCTTGATGGAGTTATATTTGAGAAGTAACAAATATGGTGAAATTTTGGAGAAAGGCTCAGTAGAAAAAGAAAAATCGACGACTGAAGAATCACAACAATTAGTTCGTGATCATTTATTAAATAAAAACGCCTTGTTTTAATCTGTCAATTTATTGAGTTGCCGATTCTTTAAAAAAAAATGTTTCATTCTAAAATAACAAAGAAGGCTTAGAATATTCTGCTCAAAACACATGAAGGAGCAGATACAATTAAATGAACAAGACTATAAGGTTTGAAAAGGCAATATGAGTTGATTGAGCAAGGCAAAGATGAAAGAATTCATGATTATTTTTTACGAAAGGAAAAATTGATCAATAAGATGATAAATAATGGTCATGAAATTATGGAGAAAGATATCATGGAGAAGATCATGCGCATATGGACAAGTCGATTTGATTATGTTGTTACAGCCATTAAAGAGTCTAAAGGTTTGGAATCTATGACTCTTAATGATTTGTGAGCCTCATTAAAGTCTTGTGAAATGCATATGAATGAAAAATCATCAAATAAAACCGAGCAAGTTCTAAAAGCCCAAGTAAATTTGAGAAATAAAAAGGAAACTACAATAGGAAAAACAGAGCATACTTAAAGAAGTTTAAATTTTATAGGCAGAAGAGACAAAAATTTCAAAACTAATTTTAGACCAAAAGCAAAGGAGAGTGAATCTCCTCATAATAAATCCAATATTCAATATTACAGGAGCAAAAAGTTTTGTTACTATCAATCTGAGTGCAAGACACATATTCAATGCCATAATTGTAAAAAAAAAACATATGGTCACTATAATAGAGTATGTCGTTCTCAAAGACAAGAACATAAAGATAACTGAGCTGGAGTTGCTGAGAATAATAACCCAAAGACCTTGTTGATGGTTGCTCACGAAAACAATAACAGTGACAACTATCAATGGTTGTTAAATTCAGGTCGCAGCAATCATTTAAGTGGAAACGAGGAAGTTTTAGCTGAATTAGATGAATCATTTCATTCTTCAGTAAAGCTTGTCGACAATTACCATATTTTAGTTTTAAGAAGAGGAAAGATTGCTATAAAATTGAAGAATGGGTCTTTAAATTATATCTCTGATGTGTATTGTGCTCCCACTCTCTTCTATAATCTTTTAAGCATTGGACTACTATCAGAAAAGGGTTATGATTTACACTTCAGTAAAGATGAAGGCATCGTGAGTGATATAAAAAAGGGCATGATTCTAAAGACGAGAATGACATCTAATCATATATTTCCAACATTTTTTAATTACAATAATACTTCTTGTTGTAATACTAGGACTATCAGTGATAATTGGCTCTGGCATATGTGACTTGGGCACTTAAATTTTGGCAGCATTAAATTTCTTGCAAACAAACAATGGGTTCAAGCTTACCAACCATTCAAGTTTCTAACTAGATTTATGATTCATGTGTAATGGGAAAAAAGCATAGAGATCCATTTCCTATAAAGCAGGCATGGAGAGTCAAATGTCTGCTAGACCTCGTGCATTTAAATCTAGATGATGTAAAGGTTCCATCAAATGGAGGTAACAAATACTTTATTACATTTATTGATAATTATAGTAGAAACGCATGGGTTTGATATTTGAAGCAAAAATATGATGCATATGAAGTACTTAAGAATTTTGTAACATGTATTAAAAATAAAGTGATTATTCTTTCAAGACTTCGAAAATAGATAGAGGCACAAAATATATTGTTTTTGATGATTTCTTAAGAAAGCATAGAATTAAGGATCAGTTGACAGCTAGGTAAACTCCTCGACAAAATGGAGTGACGGAAAGGAAAAATAGTTATATCACAGATATGGTGAGAGGCATTTTATTTTGTAAGAAGTTACTTAAAAGTTTCTCGGCAGAGGTCGTGTCTTATGTGGTTTATATTTTGAATAGTTATACTATTAAAGTTTTCATGACAAAAATCCACTAGAAGTATGGAGTGGACAAAAGCCTAATCTTAATCATATGAGGGTGTTTGGTTATATAGCATATTCACATGTGCCAAATAAGTTGAGATGACAAGATAGAAAAAAGTATATTTATCGATTACAGCATGGAAATAAAAGGTTATAAGCTCTATAATCCAAAGATTCAAATAGTGATCATTAGTTAAGATGTATTTGAAGAAGATGGAGTGTGGGATTGGTTAGAAAAAGAAAAGAAATCATTCCCATTACCGTTGTTCATAAGCAATGAATCGGAAACGAGTAGTCAAACTAGAAAGTCATCTTCACCTCTAGTTCCTAAAGAGTCAACTCATATTGATCCTGAAGCATCATCTCCTCCTAAATCACCTTCACTTAGGCGCTCATAATGAGAACACCATCCACCCACTTATTTGAAATGTTATCAAGTAGGTGATGATGACAATAATGATGAAGTTGTAGTCCATTACGTAATGCACTCCACGGAATTGAAAGATGTAAAAGTTCGGATCCAAAGAAGGAAGAAGAGGATAGATTCAAATTAACGAAAACTAAATCCGATATGCAGGGTTTCAGATTTACCAACTAAACCTCATGAAGAACTTGTCTCAAGCAACCTAAATAACGGGTCAAGAACAAACCAAGAAAGTTGGTAAGATCAAAATCAAGCCATAATCTGATTCAATTGATATGTGAAGTTTAATTCCTAAGTTGAAAAGAACAAGAGAGTTTTCTCCTCTCAATATAGCCGACGGCTTATAGAAAACAATATGATCAAAATTATGTTTTGAAAAACCCTAAAACATAAGTATTTATACCTAGGTTTAATGTTGAAAGACTTGGGCTTAAAATACATAGAAGCCCAAAATATAATTATAACTTAAAACAATTCCAAAATAGAATAATAAAAACACGTCTAAGCCTGGCCTAACACGCTTCCAAGTCTGATCATAGACGCATCTCTCCTCTTGGGCTTCAGTGATGGTATGCAGCCCAATACAATGGTCTTCAATTCCCAATTGAGTCCAATCCAAGGATTTGAGATAAATGAATCAATTTGGGTTGTGATTTAGATAGCTCTCCTCCAATAGGCTCAGTGCACTCCATTCTCTCCACAAATTGGCCCATATACACATAGAGAGCCCCTTGAGTCTCTCCGTCCTAACTTTGGACATAGATCCAATTGGAATAACAAACTCGCCCCCATCACACATGCCATCTCTATAGTGAACCTTGTTCCTGCTCACATCAGTCCCTCCCTCCTTAAGAAGATTCGTCCTTGAATTTGAATCCATATCAAAAGATGAAGATCAGTAATATTAAAAGTTGCGGAAACAGAATACTTACCTAGCAGGTCAATCTTGTAGGCGTTGTCATTTATCTTCTCCAACACCTGGAACGGACCATTACCCCTAGGATCTAGCTTGGATTTCCGTTGGGTAAGAAACCTCTCCTTCTTCAAATGCACCAAAACCCAATCACCAAGTTTAAAAGTCACCAACTTTCGCCCCTTGTTGCTTGCTTAGCATACACTCTGTTTCTAGGCTCAATGTGCTGTCTTGCCTTCGCATGCAATTCCCTAACGATCTCGGCTTTCCTCTTGCCATTTGTACTAGACAACTCATGCAAGGGTAAAGGCATCAAATCTAAGACAGTCAAAGGATTAAAACCATATACAAGCTCAAAAGGTGAATAAACTGTGGTGGAATGCACACATCTATTATATGCAAGCTCAATAAATGACAAACAATCAACCAAGTTTTCAAATTTTTACCAATTACAACACGCAATAAGGTACCTAAGATTTTATTAACAACCTCAGTCTGTCCATATGTCTGGGGATGCAAGTAGTAGAATAAAGCAATTTAGTACCTAACTTTTTCCATAAAACACGCCAAAAATGGCTAAAAAATTTAACATCTCGATCCGAAACAATAGACCTAAGAATACCATGCAATTTAATAATATCCCTAAAAAATAAATCAGTAACATGCACATCATCATCAGTCTTATGAAATGCAATGAAATACACTATCTTACTAAATCGATCAATAACAACAAAGATGTTATCATACCCCTTCTTTGTTCTAGGTAGTCCTAAAGTAAAATCCATAGAAATATCAACCTAAGGTTCAGTAAGCACAAATAAAGGGGTATACAATCCATGGGGTTTAACAGTAGATTTTGCCTGTCTACATGCAATGCATTTGGCACATAGATGCTCAACATCTTTGCACGTACTAGGCTAATAGAAATTTTCATGCAAAATATCCAAAGTTTTAGTAACCCCAAAATGACCCATCAAACCACCACAATGGGCCTCATGCAAAATCAAGTATGAAAAGAACAATTAGCCACACACAGCTGATTACCACGATACAAATATCCATCATACCTATAAAATTTATGGAATGCAACATGCTCACAAGCAGCATACACATTTGCAAAATCATCATCAGAGGTATACATGTCCTTAAGCTGCTCAAATCCTAATAATTTAGAGGTAATAGTAGAAATTAAGGAATACCTCCTAGATAAAGCATCAGCTACCACATTTTCCTTTCCTTACTTGTAATGTAGCACATACAAAAATGTCTCTAGAAACTCCACCCAAATGGTATGTCTCTTGCTCAGCTTACCCTGTCCCTTCAAGTGCTTTAAATACTTATGATACGTCCGAATGACAAACTTTCTAGGTTAAAGGTAATGCTGCCACACCTACAATGCTCTCACCACAGCATAAAGCTCCTTGTCATAGGTTGGATAGTTAAGTTGTGCACCATTCAGCTTCTCATTGAATTATGCTACTGGTTTGTTTTCCTGCAAAAAAACAGCAAGTATACCAATCCCAGAAGCATCGCATTCAACTTTAAAAGCCTTATCAAAATTAGGCAAACACAAAATAGGAACATAACATTTTTTT
>JAOQMP010000008.1:25682291-25697868 GCA_027563575.1 Erythroxylum pedicellare
ATATAATTAATAATAAAATAAAAATTTCTTTCAACATTGATTTTAATATAAGGGATATAATAGTCATTTATTATACATTACATTCTATTATATTCCTCTTTCAAACAACATTTCACTACATTATATTATGAATCATTTCACTTCTCCCATACAACTTTTTTTTATATAAAGAGGGAATAAAATAAATTACACGACAAGTCTTGAGAAACAGATTCCTGACATATCCTCTAGAAGGAGTATATGGCACCTAATGGGTGGAGTATTAAAATAAATGATTCCTACATCAAAATGCGCAGCATAGTTCACTAGGCAGTCAGCACATCTGTTACTTTCCTGGTAAATATGATAATGTACTATACTTCAGTTTCGGATAATCAGTTCATTAATACTCTGAATTATGTGATTGAAAATCGGTGATTGGCTCATCGAAGAAGAAATAAGGTTGATCGCTGGTATCAAATCTACTTCAAATTTGATCCGACGATATTCAAGGTTTTACGTGAGCGTGAGCCCTGTATACACTCCCCAGAGTTCTGTAGACACTGATAAGCACCAATCGAGATTCTGGATAAAAACTCCAAGCTAATTGCCTGTACTATCACGGAGGCTGCCTCCTACTATGGCTGAAAATGTGGAAAATTTACATGCACCATCTGTGTTTAACTTGACCCACTCACTAGGAGATTTTCACCAGCCTATGAGTTGCTCGTGTCGAGGGCGAGATCCTGAAATAACACTTCTCTGCCAAGCAGCTGACTTGCGGATTTAATCTGTGTAAGACAAAATAACATAAATTGGTGAAGACGGCCAAATAAAATGTTCGTTAAATAATATCATATTTCTCTCGGTCTATAAGAGTCAACAAGTAACCTTAAATAGGATCGACCAATTCTGCCCAAATAATTTTTCAATATATTCCATTCTATTATAAATCGCTCCGTTTTGTTTCGTTTCGTTTCGGTTCACCACATCACCATTCATCCTATTAATTAACATATAACCAAACTAACTTAGTTTTTAATTAAACATGTCATTAATTTTACGAGTAATAGATTTATACACGGTGCATTCTACTGTTGTGCGCATGGAACCTAGAGCTGAGAGCCGCATGGATTTTGAAGGAAACTTGAGAAGGTAAAAAGATGGCAAAAGAAATCCGAGTTACGTGCAAGTTGGTGCCACCAAAGCAAACAAAAGTACTCACAAGCGAGAAAAGCAAAGAACTTTCCTTTATTGGGTAGGCGGTAGACAGCATAGGCGGTGACCATCGTCAAGACTTTGTTTCGTTTCTTGGAAAATGATACTATCCGCACTTCTAACGTCCGTTGGGATCAACCTTGGACTCTGTCTCTTGTTCTTCACTCTCTACTCCATCCTCCGGAAACAACCTGGCAATGTTTCCGTTTACGCGCCTCGTTTACTGCAAGAACACAGATCGCAGCAACCACAACACTCGCCTCGCACTGTTCAATTTTACTTGGATAGGATTTTGCCCTCCGCCGGTTGGATCAGGACCGCCTGGAACCTCTCCGAGGATGACCTAATCTCACTTTCTGGGTTGGATGCTGTCGTTTTCATGAGGATTTTTGTCTTCAGGTTCTTGAAGTTCATATATTTGTCAACTTTGAATGTGTTTGCATGAAATTTGTGCTTAAATAGATGATTTTGTCGCTTAAGAGCTCATTTTTAGCGATTTTAAGAATGAAGTTGTGAGGTAAGGACTTTTTTTGGGTGATACGAAGGTCTGTATTAATTGTGCTTTGCTGCCTTTACGTCTTGAATATTGAAACTAGATAAACAAAAGAAGTAGGAAAGGCCAAGTGGTTTGTAATGAAAATTCAGCATGAACTTCTATGTGAATTTACCATCTAGTAAAGGGTAAGTTTTTGTATTTTGGATGATCTGAACTTGACTATATTATCTTATGGCTAATTATTGGGTGGAGAAAGTAATCAGGCTGAATGTTAAGCTTCAGTTTTAGTCAGAAAAATTTTAAAACTTGTATGCTCTTTGAGGCTCTTTTCACTGTAATTGGAATATTGATTTTGTTTAGCACGTTGGGTTAATTTGTCCATAAAACATATCATGTCTTTGAATTACTTGACCCTTCACATTTCATGATGCAAATCTGTTCTTGCGTAGACCTTCAACTAATTCCTTTCTTCTTCTTTTATATCTCGTTATTTGTCTTCTTCATTTTATTGCAGCTTGAAAGTATTCACAATTGCTACCATTGCTGGGATCCTTATTCTTCTTCCAGTTAATTATTTGGGGACTCAACTGAGTGATGATTTCTATGATTTGCCAAACAAGTCTTTAGACTCATTCAGTATATCAAATGTTGATAATGGCTCCAACTGGTAATTGCTAACTAATTTTTGATTAGTATAGCATTGGTCCATTGTGAAAGGCCATATCAGATGACAGCTCAAAATATGCATGACCTGAAACTTGTTGCCGTAGTTTTATTTTAAATTTCATTGGTTTCCTTTTTTTTTTCCTTTTAATGCTCTCTAAGATTAAATAGCTCCAATTGATGTTTAGAATTGGACAAGTTGTGAATAAATATGATTTGATTAATTATACTGGTGTAATTATTTAGTCATCGTCCATTTCATTGGCTTTTTTTCTCTCTTATTATTGTAGACCTTCTAGATCAGCATTATGCTAGCAAATTAGAGAAGCAGGAGCTGGGCTGAGGAATGGGGATTTTTCAGTGCTCCAGCTTCAAAGTGATAAAAATAAAATGAAAATTTCATGATGAATTAGTCTATCATTTATTCTGGATCATAATGGTGTGTTAGGTTCTCATAAAAACTTGATTTAGGTAGCTTGTTCTTTTCAATGTCTATATGCTGTTAACTGGGTAGTGTTTGCTGGATTATTTACTTTGAAACCTGCATAATTGATTGTTGCAAATCAATTAATTTTACTTGCTTTTAGCTTCAAACCCTTGGATGGAAGTAGTAAACCACTTTTATAAGCTTGTGTAAAAGTTCTCCTACTTTATTGAACTTCAATTTAGGTTCAGTGTTCCAGTCATTTTTTATTAATTCTCAAATAATTTCTCGTGTTTTATTTTAATTTCTTCTCGAGTAATTTAATTTAGTATACAGACTCTCATAGATATGTTGATTTCCATATATTGATATTTGTGAATAAGAGTTGTTTTGCTCTATATCGTATTTCTTAGAGAATGTAGTACATATATACATGAATAGGGGATATCGAATAGGATAGAGAATCTATACAAATAAAGAAAATAATCCTAAGATAATGCTTATCCCTAAGATAATGCTATCTAATCAATATAATCTTATTACAATCAAATTATCACAATATTATGTGATAATACCGTATCTTGACCACACTCCCCCTCAAGTTGGATTATAGATATCAATCGTGTCAACTTGCTAATACATTCTTCAAATACTTGTCTTTGAAGTCCTTTGGTAAATACATTTCTTGTCTGCTTCTTCGTTGATACATAAGCTAGGTATATTTTTCCATCTTCTGTCTTTTCCTTGATGAAATGTCGATCAACTTCAACATATTTTGTTCTCTTATGGTGGACTGGATTTTGTGCCATGCTTAGGGCCGGCTTGTTATCACAATAATGCTTTATAGGTGACTCAAAATTGATTTCCAATTTTGTCAGCACTATTTTCAACCAGAGACTTTCACATATTCCTTTTGCAACTGCTCTAAGTTTAGCTTCTGCACTATTCTTAGCTACCACCTTTTGCTTCTTTCTTTGCCACGTGATCAAATTTCTCCACACAAAAGTGCAATATCCAGTGGTTGATCGTCTATCCTCTTCTAAACTTGCCCAATCTGAATCAGTTCATATTTCAATTGTTCTTTGATCTCCCTTTTTGAATAATAATCCTTTCCCAGGAGTACCCTTTAAATACCTTAAAATCTTACAAACTGCCTAAAAATGCTTACTCTTTGGTGCATGCATAGAGCGACTTACAACACTCACGGCAAAAGCAATATCTGGTCTAGTATGAGAAACCTTCCCACTAGTGTCTGGTATCCTTCACAGTTAACCAGTTTATCTTCTTCGTCTTTAAACTTTGTACTTTCAATAGGGGTGGTGCGTGGCTTACATCCTGATACGGAAATCTCAAGAAAACAAGGTTCTTGAAACCTTTTAATCCTATTGAATCAAAACCCTAATCTTTCTATTCTAAGAACATGCTAGATCAAACCCCAAATTATAAGTTTGAGACCCAATCCCAGAGAAATAAAAAATCAATTTACGTTGCAAGTACTTACTTATTGATGCAAATCAATTTCTTGAAATAACCATGAAGACAATCACGCCTCGCTTGAACTCAATTCCGAAATTTTATTAATCATCCAATATAGGGTTACAAGGTTATCATAAGGTATAAATACCTTGACCAAGTCCTAACCCTAATAGGAATGAGTTTACAAGCCCATTTAATGAAAACTAGGCTAATCCTAACAAATCTAGGAGCATCTAGCCCATTGAATATAATCTGATCCAAGTCTTTTTTTAGAATGGACTAAACATATTAAATCAAATGAGTTTCAAAATAACCCAGACAAATAAAGCACATGCTATTAACTAAAAGAACAACCCATAAATAAGTCCTTGGGCCTAAAATAAGATATAATAAATAATAAGCCCAAATTATCAAAAATGGGCCTAAATGGCTAAGTGCTAGCCTTTTCCAATGCCTCCTTTATTAAAGTCACAAACTTGGGCGTGCCTTGATGTTCCTATATGGATGTTTCGGCCTCCTCATGTACTTGACTTGTGATTTGAGCTTGAACAAAAGCTTGCATTGCTTGTTTAAGCCTTGAAGCTTGTTGCATTGTAATTGGACCACTTGGCATGTGTAGCTTGTCATGTTGATGTGTAAGACGTGGAACTCCATTGAGAAGGCTGGTTGTATCATCCCCTCCCTCCTCAAAAGGATTCGTCCTCGAATTAGACCCTACATTAGTAAAGGGAGAGAGATCAGCAACATTAAAAGTAGCGGACACTTGATACTTACCTGGCAAATCAATCCTGTAGGCATTATCATTAATTCTCTCAAGCACTTGGAATGACCCATTGCCTCTAGGATCCAACTTGGATTTCCTTTGCTTAGGAAACCTCTCCTTCCTGAAATGCACCCAAACCCAATCTCCAAGCTCAAATCTCAACAACTTGCGCCCTTGATTAGCCCTACGCACATTTGCTTCATTTCGTTTCTCTATTTGCTGCCTTGCTTTCTCATGAATGCTCTTTACCAATTCAGCCTTGTGTTGTCCATCCCCGTTAGATAACTCATGTAATAGCAAAGGGCATAAATCCAAAGGCGTTAAATGGTTAAATCCATAAACTATCTCAAATGGTGAATAACCAGTAGTAGAATGAATGCTCCTATTGTATGCAAATTCAACTAATGACAAACATTGTTCCCAAGTTTTAAGATTCTTCCCTATAACAACACGTAAAAGAGATCCTAAAGTTTTATTGACCACTTTAGTTTGACCATCTGTTTGAGGATGACAAGTAGTAGAAAAACAATAGCTTAGTTCCTAACTTTCCCCAAAGAACACGCCAAAAGTGACTTAAGAACTTTACATCACGGTCTGAAACAATGGTTTTTTGAACACCATGCAAACACACAATATCTCTAAAGAACAAATCAGCAATATAAGTGGCATCATTAGTTTTATGACATGTAATAAATTGTGACATTTTACTAAACCTATCAATAACCACAAATATGCTATCCCTACCATTTTTTTGTCCTAGGCAGTCCTAATACAAAGTCTATAGATATTTCAGTCCAAGGATGCTTAGGCACAGGCAAACGAGTATACAAACCATGTGGATGGGTCTTTGATTTTGCTTGTCTACATGCAACACACCTAGAACAGATTTTTTCAACATCTTTTCTCATGTTAGGCTAGTAAAACTGTTCACAAAGTATGTCATATGTCTTTTGCACCCCAAAGTGACCTATCAATCCTCCACAATGTGATTCACGCACAAGTATTTCACGCATAGAGCAAATAGGCACACAAAGCTTATTCTTCCTAAATAAGTACCCATCATGCCTATAAAACTTTTGAAATACAGCATGCTCACACGCACCATAAACATTCCCAAAATCATAATCCGAAGCATACAAATCTCTAATAAACTCAAATCTAAGCATTTTAGAACTCAAAGTATTGATTAGAGTGTACCTTCTTGATAGTACATCAGCCACTACATTTTCCTTACCTTGCTTGTACTTCATCATATATGGAAAAGTTCTAATGAACTCTAGCCATTTCACATGTCTCTTGTTCAACTTACCTTGGCCCTTCAAATGCTTGAGTGATTTATGGTTAGAATGAACCACAAACTCCTTTGGCCATAGATAGTGTTGCCAAGTTTCCAATGTTCTCACCAAGGCATATAGTTCCTTGTCATAAGTGAAATAATTCAGTTGTGGCCCATGAAGCTTCTTACTGATGTATGCAATGGGACGCCTACCCTACATCCAAACAGCACTCATACCTTTCCCGGAGGCATCACATTCAATCTCAAAAGCTTCATTGAAGTTAGGCAAACTTAAAACAGGTGCAAAATATAACTTATCTTTTAAAGCATTAGACGCAAGTTCTTGTGCCTCACTCCATTTAAAACCAACAACTTTTTTAATGATTTCAGTTAATGGCGCATCAGTGGTGCTAAAATCTCTCACAAATCGCCTGTAAAAACTAGTCAAACCATGAAAACCACGCACATCACCAACAGGCTTAGGAGTAGGCCAATCTTTGATATCCTTAACCTTCTCCTCATCAACATGAACACCATGGGAAGAAATAACATCGCCAAGAAATACAACTTTATCCATACAAAAATAACAGTTTTTAAGTTTAGCATAAAACTTTTCACACCTAAGTGCCTCTAATACAGATTTAAGATGTAAAACATGCTCATCAAGGCTTTTGCTATAAATCAGAATATCATCAAAATATACAACCATAATCTTGCCAATAAATTCACACAAAACATGGTTCGTCAATCTCATTAAAGTGCTTGGTGCATTTGTCAAACCAAAAGGCATGACCAAGCATTCATATAAACCATATTTAGTTTTAAAAGTTGTTTTCCATTCATCTCCTACTTTCATCCTAATTTGATGATAGCCACTCATAAGGTCAATCTTTGTAAAGAAACAAGAACCATGTAATTCATTAAGCATATCATCTAATCTAGGAATTGGGTGGCGATACTTTACCGTTATCTTATTCACTTCCTTGCAATCCACACACATGTGCCAAGTCCCATCTTTCTTTGGCCCTAATAATACTGGAACTGCACATGAGCTTAATCTTTCTCTCACGTGCCCCCTCTTTAAAAGTTCCTCCACTTACTTTTGAAACTCTTTTGTCTCCTCAGGATTACTCTTATAAGCTGGGCGGTTTGGAATTTGAGCTCCTGGCACAAAATCTATCTGGTGTTTAATACCTCTCAAAAGTGGAAGTTCCTTAGGCATCTCATCTGGAAAGACATCTGAGTATTCCTGCAAAACAGATTTAATAACACTAGGTACGAAAGAGTCAAGTTCAGCCTCATTATAATGAATTTCTCTATAGTTAAGCAAAATTAAAGGCTTAGGTGTATACAACACTTGTCTCAAATCTCTTGATTTTGCAAAGAAAGTACTCTTTTTTCTTTCACTCTTCTTTTCACTCAACTCTCCTTTTTCTATTGCACTTCCCTTTATTTTTTTCCCACTAGTGCAATCTCTCTCAATTAAGCCTTTATTTCTATTTTTTTGAATGGCTTCTTTTCCTTTTCTTTTTTTCAAACTCTCAGTCTCTTTTTGTTTGTGTTCTTCCATGGCTTTGCAAGCCTCATTTGATCCTCATGAACCTCCTTTCGTTTTAGAGGTGCCAAAATGAAGGTTTGATCTCCCACCTTGAATGAGTACCTATTCTTGTAGCCATCATAGATCACACGCCTATCGTATTGCCAAGGCCTCCCCAACAATATGTGACTTGCCTGCATTCGTACTACATCACACAAAACCTTATCAGAATACCTCCCAATGGAGAATTCTACCTTCACTTGCTTGTATACCCTTACTTCTCCACACTCATTGAGCCATTGTAGCTTGTATAGGTTAGGATGTTAAATAATAGGCAACCCCAACTTCTTCACCAAGATTGTACTAGATACATTTGTACAGCTCCCTCTATCAATTATCATACTACACTTCTTACCATTGATTAAGCAAGGTGTATGGAAGATGTTTTCCCTCTGCTCATCTACTTCTACCTTCTCCTTCACATTAAGAGCATGCCTAACCACAAGGGCTTCGACTTAGACAGGTTCCTCTACCTCCACATCACTATAATCCTCAAGCTCAGGCATTTCTTCCCCCTCACTCTCCTGGGACATCATCTTTTAAAAACATAACCTTTCTATTTGGGCATTGTGAAGCAATATGACCAGATCCCAAACACTTAAAACATATAATGCTAGTATGTTTACTAGAAGAAGCTTAGGTGTTAGTTGTACCTTTAGGGTCAAACCCTACATTCGGCCTTTTGGGTGTCTCCTTAAAGTCCAGTCCCTTGTTTTTCGACTTCTCCTCTCTCTTGGGCCATTTTGAACTCCATGATTGGCTAGAATTTACCCCCTCCTTGCTGCCACTCTAGCTTTGATTTGCTTTTCCACCTTTATAGCCATGTTCACCATATCCTTAATCTCTAGATAGTGTTGCAATTCTACCACATTAGCTATCTCCCTATTCAAACCACTCAAGAACCGTGCCATGGTTACCTCTGGGTCCTCTTTTATATTGGCTCGAATTATAGCTATCTCCATCTCCTCGTGGTAGTCCTCCATTGATTTCGACCCTTGAGTGAGTCTCTGAAGTTTCTGATGCATCTCCCTATAATAGTAAGAAGGCACAAACCGGTTCCTCATACATGCCTTCATATCATCCCACGTAGTAATTGGCATCTCCCTATTTCTCCTCCTGAATGTCACCAATTGATCCCACCATATTAGTGCATAATCAGTAAATTCAACAGCGGCTAGCTTTACCTTTTTATCTTCAGAAAAATTGTGGCACTCAAAAACTAAGTCCACCTTCCTTTCCCACTCTAGGTAAGACTCTATATCATTCGTTCCCTTGAAGGTTGGGATCTGCATCTTGATGGATTTGAGGTCTCAATCTCTCCTGTTAAATGGCTCAACTCTCTGAGCTCTCCTAGGTCTGCGTACCTCAAACTCCTCCTCCTCCTCAAAGTCATCCTCCTTTGGCTCATACCGAGGTGGTGGTTGCTACTAATGTACATATGCACGCCTGCCCTGAGGTTCCTTGCGTCTCCCTTGTCTGAGTTTATCCATTTATCCCCTAATCTCATTTAATGCGAGATTGAACCTCTTAAACTGTTACTGCATGGCTCTCAAAGTGAAAGCGATATTTGTATCTCCCCCTTAGTTGTCAGCATTACTACCTCTCTGTGACATTGTAGATAAAATGATATACCCGCAAAATAAGGTTAGTAATAAACAATCTCACACACTCCCTTACGTGTTTCACTTAAATGATGTCACTCCCCTCGTGTTTAAGTCATGGCAATGACTCCCTTAAATAAACTCATACACTCTTGCCTTTTACCACTCAATCCCCTCTGAAATTCGATTCACCACTTGGAATCAATTCTCAACTGATAAAAAGAATCAAATGGGTGTGTACATTTTGAACCAACTAGTAAGTACGATTATGACGAAACAAAAAAAATTGCAAATTTTTTTCATTTTTTCAAACTTTTTTCAGAACTTTTTTTTTAAACTTTTCTTTTTTTTTCAAGACCTTTTTTTGGAACTTCTTTTTTTTAAAATTTTTTATTTTTTTGGATTATTTTTTTGAATTTTTTAATATAGACTGAAAGTTTCATAAAAAAAACCCAAGAAGAATAATTGAAAGCCCTAATAGAAAAAACAAAAAGAAAGATTGAATCCCCAGGCCGAAAGTTAATTCACACTTGAATTAATGAACCGACGATAATTAGATGGTGATGGGCGGTGGCTTCTTGAATTCTGATAGAGTTGAATAAGAATTCTCCTCCATACCAAGGCTCTGATACCAAAATAACATGCTCTATGGAATTGAAAGATGTAAAAGTTCGGATCCAAGCAAGGAAGAAGAGGATAGATTCGAGTTATAAAAAACTAAATCTAATATGCAGAGTTTCAAATTTACCTACTAAACCCCACGAAGAACTTGTCTTGAGCAACCTAGATAATGGGTAAAGAACAAACCAATAAAGTTAGTAGGATCAAAATCACGCCACAATCTGATTCAATTGATAAGTGGAGTTTAATTCCTAAGTTGAAAAGAACAAGAGGGTTTTCTCCTCTCAATGTAGCCGACGGCTCACAGAAAACAATATAATCAAAATTGTGTTCCGAAAAACCCTAAAACATAAGTATTTATGCCTAGGCTTAATGCTAAAAGACTTAAGCTTAAAATACATGGAAGCCCAAAATATAATTATAACTTAAAACAAGTCCAAAATAGAATAATAAAAACACATCTAAGCCTTGCCTAATGCATTTCCAAATCTGACCATAGATGCGCCTCTCCTCTTGGGTTTTAGTGATGATATGCAGCCCAATACAATGGTCTTCAAGTCCCAAGTGAGTCCAATCCAAGGATTTGAGATAAATGAATCAATTTGGCCTGTGATTCAAATAGCTCTCCTCCAATAGGCTTGGTGCACTCCATTCTCTCCACAAATTGGCCCACATGCACATTGAGAGCCTCCTTGAGTCTCCTGGTCCTAGCTTTGGACATAGGTCCAACTGGAATGACAAACTCGCCCCCATCACGCATGCCATCTCCATGGTGATCCTTGCTCCTGCTCACATCATTACGCTTTCTTTGCTAATTGTCATACATTAATTTTCAAGGAAGCAGTGAATGATGGTCATTGGATTAAAGCTATGGATGAAGAATTATATGCCATAAAACAGAATAAAAAATAGGAGTCAACCACTTCACCAAAAGGAAAGAAGCCTATTGATGTCAAATGGGTATACAAGACAAAGTACAAGCCTAATAGAGAAGTGGAACCGTTTAAAGCAAGATTAGTAGCAAAAGGATACAAGAAAAAGTCAGGTATTGATTATTCTAAAGCATTTATCCCTATTGTCAGATTGGATACCAAACGTTTGATCATTTCATTTGCCACTCAAAGTAATTGAAAGTGTTATCAAATGGGTGTCAAATATGCTTTTTTGAATGGTGTACTTGAAAAAGCAATATACATTGAGCAACCACCAGGATATGTAAAACATGGAAAAGAAGATAAGGTTTATAAGTTAAAGAAGGCATTATATGGTCTTAAACAAGTACCAAGGGAATGGTGTAATAGTATTGATACTTATTTCATTGAACATGGTTTTAATAAGTGTCCATATGGACATATTTTATATATAAAGATCAACAAAGAAGGTGACATTGTTATAGTTTGTCTTTATATGGATGATTTGATTTTTACAAGTAATAATTCAAGACTATTGTTTGAATTCAAGGAGGATATGGTTGATTACTTTGAAATGACAAATATAGGATTAATGTCCTACTTTCTTGGTACCAAGGTAAAGCAAACAAATGAAGGCATATTTATTTCACAAAAGATAAATATGAAAAAGATATTTTAAAGAAATTTAAGATGGATGTGTGCAAGACAATTTTAACAATGGTCAAAGAAAGGATAAAACTTGTGAAAGATGGAAATGGTGGTTCGGTTGATGCAACAAACTTTAGAAGGTTTATCAGAATTCTAAGGTACCTAACTATAACTAAGCCAGATATTGTTTACGGAGTGGGAATTTATGGATTGACCACGACAATCTCATTGGCAAGTCACAAAATGAATTTTAAGATATATTAAAGGTACGATTGGTGATGGTATATTTTATTCAATCAATAAGAATATATGACTAGTTGGATATACAGACAATGATTGGGCTAGTGATGTTGAAAAGAGAAAAGGCACTTTAGGTTATGTCTTTTATCTTCGTTCTAGATCATTTTCTTGTTCTTTAAAAAAACATGTAGTTGCTCTTTTAACTGCAGAAATAGAGTATATAGTAGCAACAAATTATGCTACTCGGGCAATTTGGCTACGAATGATGCTTAACAAATTACAACACTAATAAGATGGTCCAATGACAATATACTACGATAATAAGTCACCAATCACCTTAACAAAGAATCCATTATTCCATGTTTGAAGCAAGCATATTGACATTAAACATCACCACATATGAGATTTGGGTAAAGATAAAGAGATTATAGCTAAGTATCATCTAAAGAACAAATAGCAGATATTTTCATGAAGCCCTTGAAAGCTGAGTTATTTTACAAGTTTAAGAACATACTCAGAGTGATTAAACCAAGTTTAAGGGAGGGTGTTAAAAAGGAAACTTGGTTTTATATTTGAATTGCTCAAAAAACCAAGCCAAATTGGTTTTGAATATCTTTAGATAGCTTCATTAAAGCTATCCTTATAGTTGGTGGACAATTTTATTGAAGTTGTCCTTATAGTTAGTGGATGGTCAGTTATTACCAACTATACTTCATATAGATATGGCCATTTGGCCATTACATTGCATTGTACAAAATCAAAAGAAAAGTTAGTGAAAAAGAAAGGATGTGTAGTATGTGGAAGCATTGTAAGGTTCTCATTTCCAACAAGTTGTGTAGTAAAAAACAAAGTGAGTGTGTATTTTGTTAAACAAGTTTATTTCTAGGCAATCTAATTTCGTACACCTCCCAGATTGCCAACCTCCCATCCTATCCTATTAAATAATATAACACTTCTCGCTTATGTGATCTGTCTATTTTATAATACCTTATAATAGGAATTTTTGGCCTTGTTTAGATCTTATAGTGTACCAAAAAAGATATATACAACTAGAATTGTTGAGGACAAAGAATGGATAGATTTAGTTTTGGAATTCATTTACATGGAGTGGATGATAAGGATGCAATGGAAAGCTTGAGAAAAAGGGATTCATGTAGTTTTAGTTATGGATAGAAGACTATTTAAATAGGTGATTATGGTAATTCCTTAAATCTAATTTATAGTGAAATGTATTTTTAATTAATTAATTGTTTTTACAACTTAAATTAGTGCAAGTGTAGTACGTTAAGAGATCATTTTGTTTTACTTTTATTTTTCTATTGTAATTTTTAGTTTTTATTTCTTGTTTTAAATTTTTACTTTTTTAAATAAAAACAAAAGCATATTTGAATGTCATTGTAAATATTTTTATTAATAATTATTATTATATATTAGATAAAACTTAAAGATGAGTTATTTTATAAATAAAAAAATAAATTTATTTATTTTAATCTTTTATATAATATTATTGATAAATTATAAGTTTTCAAAGGAATGTCCTTATGCTTTAAGCAATGCATGAATCGTTTAAATTCAGGTATCGTCGTTTTATTAAGATTTATAATATGAATATTTTTACGTTCTATTCTTGGATTCTCATTTGAATTTTGATTTGCAGAAATATAAGGTCCCATTTTTAGATTCTCATTAAAAATTTTAAATTAAATTTCAATTAGATATAATTTGTCCTTTAATTTTAGTTTAAATTAAAATTTTAGCTTTTTTTAATTAGTTATTATAATCAATAAGGTTTATCTTCTTATCCCCTTCCGAAATAATGGATATCATCAAGGGGAGTGGTGATGCTACACGCAAGATGGAAGAAACTCATAAAATGAGAAAGGCAAATATATCGATGTAAAAACACAAGATACAAAGGTCGATTTTTGAATAAGAAACAGAGAAGATTTCAAATAAATTGACTTATTAAAAAAAAAGCCATTGGATTGCAAGTTTATTAATATATTTGTAATTTGATTCACAATAAGTTCTAAGGAGTTCTACGAAAAAGGAGGCAAAGCCCCGCTAAAACAAAAGAGCAATTATTACCCCCCCAAAAAAAGAGCAATGGCTAATTTATAAATTTTGTTAATAAAAAATTTAATTATAAAACCAAACTTTTATTGAAATTTTTATATTTTAAATTTAAATTATATTTAGTAATAATTATTAAATTAATATTAGAAAATTAAGATTTAAATTAATCATAAAATTAAATGAAATTATTAATATTTTTAATAATTAATATAGTATAAAAAATAGAAAATAAAAAGAGCAAAAATGTAGTGAATCCCGTGCCAATTCATAGGGACATCACATGAACCCGCGAAAATTCTGGTGCCATTCTCTAAAACTATAGTTTCTCCACACTCAGCAATGCTGAAGTTGTATCCACACGATGAGATAAGGGGAAGCTCAAATCCTGCATTTTGCATACAAAGCCAATTAAAACAAGAAACGCAATACATACGATAACCAATTTATCAGAGGAGAGGAATTACCATATTTTTCAGGGTCCTGGAATCAAGAAATAACCAATTTATCAGAGGAGAGGAATTACCATATTTTTCAGGGTCCTGGAATCAAGAATACTTGACAGAATAAACGTCTTAGGTGGATGAAGCGGAAGAAAACTGCAGTCTCCGCCCAGTAACAGCTTCGTTTAATTTGAAGTCCAAGTACTGACATACTTCATTAGAAGCCTTGGCAAAATCGGCGATGTCCTTCTCTGCCCGAGCAAAATTGGTCAAATATATAAGGCAAGCAAGCAACCTATTGGCCCTGTGTTGTGTATGCAGAATGATCTGCCGCCCTCCTTTTATATGTTCTGCATATCATGCGATACTAATCCCAACTAGGCAAACTGAGAAAAGAATAAATGAATTCTGACTTATTACCATCCCTACACACAGGGAACATTCGATTCTATATTCTAATTAGGATTGCAGCAAACTGCAAAGTAAGGTGCAAACGGAAACATTCCCTTCGTTAATTAAATAAGAATCTAGTTACAGCTTAAGAAAGGATCAAAAACACAAGAAAAGGAAAAATAGCTTGTAGATTTATTAACTCTAGAGCGGCCTTGGCCCATGTCTCTACTTGGGTTTGATATGTGGTTTTTAGGCTCAAGATCCACATTCTGTTCATATAGTAAACAATGAACGTTGTGTCCCCTCCAGTGAAGCCCAACACTTGCCTCAAATACAATTCATGAATAGGAAGGATAATTATAAGGTGGCTGGCCCAATTCGATAGCGTTCCCGAACTAACACGCATCAAGTTTTTAGTCTTTTTGATGAGCTGAAATCCGTATGCTCACTTTTTAAATATGTAACGAATATAAGGGCTACTGCAATGTACAAGTTACGTTACTTTTTTTTAATATTTTAAATAAAAAAGGTTCACTTTTGCTTTTTTTTATATTGATCATCTTTAAAAAGAATCTTTGCAACTCAATTTACCTTTTGTTCGTTAGTAATGAGAGAGATTGGAAGTTTTTTTCCATTGGATTGTCAGTTTTGGCAACTTCCATATTCTAATAAAATGGCATTTCTCCATTCAAAAGCAAAGGGAAATTTTAAGCCATACGATGGACTATCTTGGAGAAGAGAAACGAGTGGCAAGT
>JAOQMP010000008.1:25702445-25716009 GCA_027563575.1 Erythroxylum pedicellare
AACCGCATTACGAGTTAGGAAAATAGATTAATCAAGGTAACAACTACACAAGCTGGGGTCATTTAACCTATGTTATGTTATCCCTAATGATTCGAAACCATTAGTTGCCATAAATGAATAAGAAACACAACGATTACATATTGTCTTATATTCTAGCAATGGGTTTATATATAAAAACAATTAAATAGAGTATTCAGTTATTCTTACACAATACCTAATTCAATAAACACGGCATAATCAATTCCAAAGAGAGAAAGAACAGCAAACATAATGGAGAGAATGCTTCATTGGGTTCTTCGGTGTAGATATCACCTCTAAACAGACTTCAAAAATCTTAGCCCTCTATGGGTCTCCAAAGGAATGGAGCTTTGCCCCTTCTCTTCTTCAAAATTGAGACCTCACAACTCTAAAAATGGTTCCTCAAACCTTTCATACCCATCTGCTGTCACATTATGTCTATTTATATTAAATAGTAGGGTTTTGAGTGAGCTGACAAAATGTCATGGGCTTGAATTGGTGTGTCACGCCTATACACATTTGTTACAGGCATGAGAAGTGTCTCACATCTATGACTTATTTGTCATGGTTGTGAGATACATCTCTTGACATGACTTTGTCATTTTTCATTCCTTTTGTCATTTTTTTGTCTCCTTTTGCTCTATTGCTTATTTTTCTTATTCTATAAAGACAAGTGAGTGTGAATCTTAAGAAGACGGCTCAAATATTGTGCTTTCAACTCACTTTAGCTCTTTCTCTTCCAAATTGTACCTAAAACTAAATATGAACTAAAGTGAATGTATTTAAGCATTTCATAGCAATATTCACTAAGTGTTATGGGACAAATGTATAATCAATTAAGCATATATCACTCATTGATACAAATTATCAATACAAATGTAAATGATCATCAATACCAATTATTTATGTTGTCTTGTTGTGTTTCTAATTTATAACCATTAGGCCTGAACATTCCTATAGGTTTAGATAACAGGAGTTGAAGTTATCTAAAGATATCAAAACTATGGATACTTGAGAGTATCAAATTGTGGATACTTGAAAGCATCAAATTGTAGAGACATTATAGTCTCAAAATGAAGAAACCATTGGTGTCAAACTATAGCAGCTGCACTTTAACCCTATAAGCATGCCTATCTATCCATCACCAAGACAAATAGAGCAGGACCTGTTACATTTCATTTAACCATTTGCCCATTTCATAATTCATCATATGATATTCATTTAAAGTCATAAAATTTGTATAGAAGTGCATACTACACACATATGAGCAATATATATGCATACAAATCATCTATGTACATGTAGATTGTCTTTAGCATAAATTATGCCCACTCTTAAGTTCCAATGTTTAATCATCAAAATTTCACATTTGGTACGTCCTATTTTATTTATTTCTAGGTGTTTGAAAAGTTTCATACACATTAAAAAAGGTAGGGATAAGATATGGTAAAAGAAATCATAAATGAAATCAACGTCACAGTAATGACAAAAGACCCTTCTCCAAGGTCAAATCGTGTCTGGAGTGTCACGAAAATGATAGAAGAATTGTCTACTTAGCTACAATCATGATACTCATTCCTATATGATCGTGACAGACACTTACCATTCATATACCTCTACTTGTTTCATAATATGCATATAGAAAACGTTCAAATTAGGTTTGGAAATATTTTAGACATTTTCCCCTATTCTCTAGTTTCCAAAACACTAAAAATAAAACCATTTAGACTTCTAAATCATGAGATATAGACTAAACATCACAAGATGCTCCAAAATAGGGGCAATATCAAGTCATCAATTTTGATCTTATTTTTCAATATCATAAAGCTAGAATTAAGTCAGTCACTTCTATATGTTTCTATTTCTGTGTCTTAGGTTTCATATGCAACTAAAATCATCTAATTTAGAGGTCCTTAGGTTAAGTTATGACCCAAACAATATGATTGTTTCAAACCAACATAAGACAGAATTCCATTACATAATACTCTCTTGTCATATTCAACCAATTACATGCAAGGTAACACCAAAATGACACCAAAATGCCATCTCAAAACCATTCCATGTCCAAATGAATCTTTGTATTTATTCAAATGTACATACAAAGAGACATTAAACTAAGTGTAGTCCTAAACCTTAAAATTGGCTACGTAGTTCTTCTAATGCCTTTCCTTCCCTTCTTCTTTGGCTTTGCTTCACTCACCTAGTAGAAAAACCACAAATACATATCTTAATCCTGATTCCAACATTATAATTCCAATTCTTTATAAGCAAAGTGAGAAAATATAAAGATGAAGAGAAAAGCAGTAAATTTTACCTTGATTTCTACCTAAGATTAGCTTGATTCCTTACATGAAAAATGATGGGAAGAAGAAGATAAAGTGGAGAGAAAATGAGAGGAAAAATATGGAATTAAAACCCTAAAATTTTGTCCCTCTCTCCTCTCTATGTGCCCATGTCATGCACTTTCAAGACTTACGGACATGCTTAATTCCTATTGGACACACATGCTTTATTCTTATTGATCACATGTTTTAATCTAATTGGTTAATATGTTGACTTTAGGAAAATTGCACATTAGTCCTTATTTTTCCTTTAATTCCCACATTAGCATATGATCTCATCAATTAATTTCATTCTCATCCATAATTATGTATGTCCATGCCAAAATGAACAAATTACCCATTTTTCCATGTCTTTTACATTAAGTACCATTATGTCTCTTACTATGCTTAGATGCTCTTAATTCGTTATGTTCATTTCTTAATACATCCTAGACATGCTATAATACTTCTAGGGTATATGTTAAGGCCTTGCACTTTATCCATAAGTAGCTCCATGATATGTTTAATCTTGCATTCACATACTTGTTCTGGAGAGTTAAACTTGCCCTTAAAGACCCTTTAGTTCATTTCCCTCCAAACACCATAAGCCTTGCTGCCAAGAACCTAGCTATACAATAACCTTTCATCTTTATGACCCCTAGAAAGGGAACATAGCCATTAGATTATTCCTAATAAGCCTTTTACATATAAATCTAGGTTATAAAGGTCAATAGCATCCCTCCAAACCCTATAGGAATAAGGGCAATTAAATAGAGGATGTGCACTACTTTTTTGGTTTGTCAAACACAACATACAATTCAAATTGTTGGTGCCTCTTGTTTTGTCCAAGGTGATGAGCCTTTATTTGATTACAAGCCACAAAGTAAATGAAAATCTTAGGATAAGAAGTTTATTGCACATAAGAGAATACTAGTGGGCAATTAATGCCTAGTTCTTGATCACTTCCATACATGATTTGTTTATAAATAAACCTAAGAGATGATTAAGCTAGGTTACCTTATCCTCCAATTGCAGGTTCAAAGGAGTTTGGGGGAAGCAACCTTGAAATAATTGTATGGATAACCACAGGAATTTATATATATGAATATATGTATTTATAATCCCCATACGAATTATTTGAACATGATTGAAGAAAATACATAATGATAATGATGTAAGGAATTTAATAAAGACAATAAAAAATTGAAATCTTAAGATAATTAAGGTGTATTTGGATGGAGAGAAGTATCCTAAAATGTGCACTTTTAATGACACTATAGAAGATATATCTATTGAAGTAATTAAAGATGATGATACCCTAATATACATTAAAGTAGCCTGAGCAATAGTTGAAGTAACCACTAAATCAAATACTAAAGGAGCCGTTGAAGCTCCCATTAAAGCACCCATTAAAGTAGACATTGAATTAGCCAATAAAGCATACATAGTTGTAGGAATTAAAACAACCAAAAAAGTAGACATGGTTGACAGTACATAATCTTTAATGATTTTGAAGACCTAATATATAATGAATAGTTATTAATATATTTTATAAAGTTAGGGTATTCAAGTGTATAAGTTACAAAGAAAGTTTTTTAATATGGTATAGAAAAAGAATTAACCAATATGAATGAATTTTGTATGGACAAAGAATATTGATTTAGGAGATAATAAGATTAAAGTTGACAATAAAGACATTATTAGCCTAGATGAATGTTTAGATGATGAGAGGAAGAAATCAAAATAACCTCACTTTAGTGCTTTAAGCAATTTGGATGCCAAAATTATTACAAAGAAAAGAATGATTTTTTATTATGTTAACACTTCTAGAAAGGCTTTAAAGAACAAAAATATCCTAAATGGATTTAACTATGTGTATATTGAAATAATAGGTTAAGAGTTACTATCAAGTGAAAGAAGAAATGTGGGCAAAGAATACATGTAAGCCTAATGCAAAATGAATACTTTAGATTAAGACATTCTAAGGCACCCATACTTGTAGTAGAATATATAATAGTAAGAAGATTAATTACCAGTAGACTATTAATAACTATGTGGCACACTTTAGAGATAATCATAGTTAATAAATTTTTAGGTTAAAAAGGGTTGTTTTAATGGTTTATTAGTAAGATATTTCATATATTAAAGCATATTAGGCTAAGAGATGCCTTGCTTTTACTTTTTGATGATGAAGGAGCATAATGTAAGAAATTAAGAGGATACTTCTTGGCTATAATCAAAATAAGCAAGAGCAACTCACTTGATATTAGATGTCATGAAGGTTTATTTGGTTTTATTATCTAAAATAAGTAACACTATCTTGGGTTGTAGTTAGAGTTGAGGACAAAGAAAATTGAAAATGGTTCATTCGATGTCTACTTAATGACATTGGCAGTAGTTACTTATAGGTTCTCATGAATGATAGACAAAATGTAAAATATTAAAATACTATAAGTTTTGTTTCGACTTAAACTTTCACCTATTTTAAAGTTTAGTTTCTTTTATTCATATTATGTAGGTTCTATAAGAATTGCTTAAACAAAAGTACGTGCACTTTGATCATTGTTACCGTTTTAAGCATTTATAGGAAAACTTACATAAACAATGTAAAGATAATATCATCAAAGATCAAATATGGATTATAGCTCCTGATTTTACCTAAGAAGGGTATGAAAGGCAAATGAATAAGTTGAAGAGTATGAATTAGGGGACATATAACTACTTACAAATCCATTTTTGAAAAAAGATGGTATATATATTCTTTTAATAGAAGATGCAAGAGTGAGTTACTATAAAATAATATCGTAGAGTGTTTTAATTCGTTGACTTGCTTAAAGATCATAAGAAGGCAAATTAAAGAGATTCCATCAGAAGAAGCTTGGGATTGATATGTTCAATTACAATATATATTCTGACATTCTGTCCAAGCCAAAGAAGAATATAGTTATTATATCTCCAAGTTAAAAAGGATTGTTTTAGGGATTATTAACTATATATTTCATATATTAAAGCATATTGAGTTAAGAGGCATGCCTTACTTTTACTGTTTAATGATGAAGGAGCATAATGTGAGAAATTAAGAGGATACTTATTAGCTATAATAGCAAGAAACAAGTGTAACTCACTTTATATCAAACCTCATAAAGGTATATTTGATTTATTGTCTAGAAGAAGTAAATTTTGGGTTTGCTAATTCTTATAGGCCTAGTATATGCATTGCTATGTGTCATTTGAAAACCAGATATGGTAAACAACTAGTGGTAGGAATTGAAAGGGATCCAAATAATAACATATATCCTTTGGCTTGGGTAGTTGTTAGAGTTGAGAACAAAGAAAATTAGAAATGGTTTCTTAGATGTCTACTTAATGACGTCGACAGTAGTTACCCATAGGCTCTTATGAATGATCAATAAAAAGTAAAATATTAAAATACTAAGTTTTGTTTTGATTTAAAATTTTACCTAATTTAATTTTGAATTTCTTTTATTCATATGATGCAATTCCCATAGGATTAATTTAAACATGAATACATCCATTTTGATTATTGTTATTGTTTTAAGGATTTATGGCAAACTTACATAGACAATATAAAATCTTTATTATCATCAAAGAATAAATATGGATTATAGCTCCTAATTTTAACTGAGAAGGATATGAAAGGCAAATGAGTAAGTTGAAGAGTATGAACAAGGAGACACAAGACTGGTTACAAATCCATTCTTAAAAAAGATGGTATGTATGTATATATGTTTGTGTGTGTTTATGTCTATATGTGTATCTGTTTGTCTGTGTGCGTGTACGCTTTTGATAAAAGATGCAAAAGTGAGTTACTATAAAATAACATTGTAGTGTTTTAATTGCACTTTAAAAATATAAGGGAAATTTGATTTTAACTTGCTTAAAGGTCATAAAAAGGCCAATTATGAAGAGATTCCATAAGAAGAAGATAAATATTATTGCATATAATTACAACATATGTTCCAACATTCTTTCCAAGTCGGAGAAGAACAAAAATGAGACTATTAATTATTTGTAGGTGGTGGAAATTTTTCAAGTTGAACACTACATAAATGACTGCTCTATAGATAACCTTGAAAATAAAATATTCCACTTTTGGCAAATAAGACTTGACTATTATCCCTTTATAGCCATATAGGTTCGGAAGTTATACCTTATTTCTATATGATTTTATTATTCATTTTAGAGAAAGGAGATCTATAAGAATATGTATATGAGTACTACACTAAGGAGATTTATTTAACGTGTTATTGGAAAAGCACAAATCTAGTTCCAGGTGAATAGTTTTACCTAGTGCATAGGAAATAACGTGGGCACATTATAAAACTTCCGGCCTATAAGAAAAAAGTAGGAAGACCAAAGAAAAAGAGAAACTAGTAAAGGTAAGAAAGGTTCTCTATCAAAAAGAATTGGAGGACTTATCACTTGCAAGAAATGCAAAATTATTGGACACAATTTTAGAATATATAATATGTCATTCCTAGGGTCAATTGACAAGAGCTACTCTTAATCTTTAATAATGGTAAGCTTTCCTGTTTAAATTTCATGAATACATATGATTCCATCTTTAATGTTTCATATGTTAATGCATGTACCTTCCAAGAAAGTGTAGTAGTCAGTGCATCTCAGGACAAGAGTAAGGTATCAATTCACAAAACTAGCGAAAGAGAGAGAGAGAGAGAGAGAAAGGCAATTAATAATCAAGTTGGATGATTTGGAAATTCAAAAAGTTTAAGAACATATCTAGTTGGTTATATTTATGCTTTCCATTTAAGGATGGACTATGGTGACCGCCTGTGATAAAAAACTTTTTTTTAATTTTTCTAGTTGAACATTATATAGAGCATATGGTCTATATTGGCTTTCTTTTGTACTTATGACATCATACTGTCAACCATACGCAATCTTTTATCTAGACAAAACCATTAACATTGTAACATACAATCTCTCCTTTATTTATGTAATATGTGAATAAAGCCATATGTAATGTCCCTTTTTTTTAATCCAAAAACCTTATTTATTAGATTTATAATAACTTTTAAGGAATTATATTTGAAAAAAATGGTGGAATTGGAAACAAGTTTATGTATTTGTTGAATTAGAATAACAAATTTAAAAATTTTCCATTACATCTAAAATATGTGCAACAAAATAACTAAATTCATCATTAACATTTCAATATTTCATCCTTTTAAATAAATCATGACTTCATTTTCATTAGTATAGGCAATAACTTTCATACATTTAACATCAAAATTTGCTACTTATATAATTCATTAATTATGTTAAATTCATCAGTAACATTAAAATATTTGATCTTTGTAAATAAACCATAACTTCATTAGTATAGGTAATAACATTCATACAGTCAACATCAAAAATAGTTACTTATATAATTCTTTCATTATGTTGTCTATCCATAGCTAGCATTTAAAGGTGATTCATCCATAAATCTTCATTCCCATACCTGCACAAATAGATTCCAATGTCATCACTAAACATATCCTAGACAAGATCATTAAACACCATATTCAACTGAGTTTACTTTCATCTCCTTTATATTCATTATAAAACCATTATCATTTTCTTTTACTTTAAGCCATTGATGGAATCTTTAGTTTTGGAGTAAGTTTTTATTATATCACTAAATAAAATTTTAATATTCTTTTTACTATCATAAATAAAGAAAATAGTAATATATTTTCTAATAACACTCTTCTCTTTAAATTACACCACTTAAGGCAACCTTTTGTAGCTTTTCTCCTAATACTGCATCTTGTGTAACTTTTCTCCTAAAATTGCTTCTTAATCTAATGAGAAATCAATAATGGTAGCTCACTATTACTTCTTTCATTATTTGGTTTATTGCTTCGTGGTTTCGATCTATGATTACTTCTAATTTGACTTTTTATCTATGATTGGGTATGTAGAGAATGCCTCGAATCTTCAAGTGGGGCTACTATTAGCAGTAGTCAATTGTAATATTCATTTTCCATATTTAGCGTCCTTGATTTAAGGCTTAATCTGTATTGATTTGTATCCTATTTTAGTTTCCTTGATGTAAGAGCTAATTCAAGCTCCTTCTTGTATATAAAAATATTATTTATCAGTAATAAAAGACAAAAGTAAAACAACTCTCATTTTATATTTTGGCATGGTATCAAAGCAGTTACAATCCTAAATTTTCCGTGGCCAAAGACACTTATTCGAGTATTAGTAACAATCAATAAAATACTACCCAAATTAACCTTGATACCTCATCACCATACATCCAAATACTTCTGACAACCCAGGGATAGCATTAGTAACTTGTCTCTTAAAAGAAGAAAATTATCCAATATGGCGTTGTGCTATGACTAATACACTACAAGTTAAAAAAAAATTGGCTTTATAGATGGATCCATTACTAGTCCACAAACTGGTTAAAAAGAAGAGTCTGCATAGATCAAATGCAATTCAATGGTCCTTTCTTGGATCTTCAATTCTCTTAGGCCTACTCTACATGATAGTGTGGCATTTTTTGTGACAACACAAAAGTTATGGAGAGATTTAGATGAATAGTTTTCACAAGGTAATGCTTCCCAAATTCATAAATTGAAAACTGAGATGATGAATATCTTGCAAAATGGAATGACTGTCTCAACATATTACACCAAGTAAAAGGGAATTTGGGACGAACTCAACACTTATTCACAAATCCCATCATATACATATTGTTCAGCAAAGGCACTTGTTGCAGAAAGAGAAAAAGAAAAAGTGCACCAATTTTAATGGGTTTGAATGAAAAATAAAAAATTGTCCATTCTCAAATCTTGGATAAAGATCTCTTGCCTTCTTTATCTCATGTTTATACACAGGTAGCCTAAGAAGAGTGACAATAATTAATAGTGGACTCGCGATTGCCTTCTATTGATGCAGCAGCATTCTTGATAAATAGTCTTAGAAAATCTAACAAAAATTGCAAATCTACAAGTAACCATGACCTCTCCACGCTATTTTGTGACCATTGCAAAAAGACCAAGCAAACCAAAGAAACTTATTTTGAACTACATGGCTATCTGGAATGGTGGGATAAAGGGAAGAAATCATCAAAGCTAAAGAAAGCTAACAATACACAACACATAGAGAAAATTGAGGGTAACAATACTATTCCAGTTGCTAGATTGATGAATGAACATTATGCCCAATATATATGCTCAACCTTAACAAAAGTGATACCTCTATAGCTAACTTTGTGGGTACAGTCAACTTTATGGATAATGCAATTTTTCTGCCTAATAATGAAAGTGAATGGGTCTTGGTTCAAATGCCTCTGACCATATGACATTTCAAGAAAACTTCATTCCTTTGCGCATAACTATTCCTCATTTCATGCCAATTAAAATCCCAGATGGATCCTTTGTGCCAACAAAGTCACGTTAAGATGTTTCCTTACCTCTCTCATTACTTTAAAAGATATCCTTCACATACCATCATTTTCTTGCAATCTTATTTCTATTAGTAAATTAACTAAAACGTTAAATTGTGTTGCTCATTTTTTCCTTCCTTAAGTGTTTTATAAGACCTACCCATGAGGAAGCTGATTGGAATGGTTGAATTGCGAGATGATCTTTATTACTTTCGGGCACTCAAAATTCTTGTAGCAGCAACCAGTATTACTTCTGATTTGCATATTACTCTATGGCATCAATGTCTTTGACATTTATCTTTCAATAGGCTATCTCTTCTCAGGGATTTAGTTCCATTTTCTTTTTAGTCTTTTAATAAATGTTGTGACTCTTGTCATTAAGCTAAACAGGCTCGACCTTCTTTTCCTATTAGTGTTATCAAAACACATGAACTTTTTGAGTTAATTCATTGTGATGTTTGGGGGCCATATCAAACTCCATCTTATTTGGGACTCATTATTTGTTAAGTATTGTAGATGATTAAACCAAAACTACTTGGGTTTATTTGATGCAAACTAAATCAGAAGTTTACGTTAGGCTAGTTTCCTTCATGGCCATGACAGTTCGATAATTTAGAAAACTAATTAAGACCATTCATAGTGATAATGGGACTAAATTTACTAATAATAGCCTTCACTTATGTCGTCAACAACATGGGACCTTAACTCAATTTTCTTGTGTTTCTACACCCCAAAAAAATGGAGTTGTAGAACTTAAGCATAGACATATTCTTAACATTGCAAGAGCCTTACGATTCTAAGAAAATTTACCCATTAAGTTTTAGGGGACATGCATTCTAATAACTATGTATCTAATTAACTATACTCCTACCCCCCTGGTCTGGCCAAAGCACCTATGAGTTTCTATTTTCCCGTAAACCCAATTACTCACATCTTTGAGTGTTTGGTGGCTTTGTTATGCATCTATTTTTCCTCAGCCAAAAGATAAATTTTATGAACATGCCACATCAAGTCTCTTTATTGGATATCCCCATAGTCACAAAGGATACAAAGTCTATGATTTACATACATATAAAAGTTTTATTTCCAGAGATGTTGTGTTTTACAGAAACATCTTTCCTTACCACCACAAAAATCTCCCACTGCATTCATCCTCCTCTCAATCCACCAATCTGCCCATATCTCTACCTGTTCCTGACCATGACTCAATGGAACCTATTCCCCAACTACCACTGAACACATAGACCCACCTTCTCCAAACACAAATCATACAATTCCTACTGACCTTGATATATATGCCTTACCTACAGACACATCTATCACTTCCACTACCATTCAACCTCTTATATCACCAACCACACGCCCCTCACGAACTACAAAATTGCCATCTTGCTTCCATGACTTTCATGTTGAGTTGCCAAAGTCATATGCATCTCGGTTTACCTTTTCTAATCATGCATCCTCAGGTTGGTGCGTTTTATCCGCTATCCCACTTTTTTCATATTCTAATTTCACTTCTTCCTATGCTAGCTTTCTGACGGCCATCACTCAACATGATAAGCCAAAATCTTATACACAGGCTATTAAAGATGTTCAATAGCGAGAAGCAATGCAAAAAGAATTAGAGGCACTTGAACAAAATCATACATAGACTTTGGAGCCTTTACTGCCTAACAAGAAACCCATGGGTTCCAAATGGGTTTACAAGATAAAATACCATTTTGATGGAATAACTGAGTGATACAAAGCTCGTTTGGTGGCCCAGGGTTACACACAAGTTGAAGAACTCGACTATACTAAAACATTAGCTCCAGTAGTAAAACTTACCACGGTTCGAACTTTATTGGTAGTAGTAGTAGTAGCCAAATCATAGGAATTACACCAACTTGATGTTCATTTACATAACAATCACTCGATCAAATATTTGTTACTCAGTTCATACTCTCTCTCAATTAAAGCATCAACCTTGTCCTGCCTATTGGGCAGCAGTTATTCGTGTCTTAAGGTACCTTAAATCTGCCCCTGGACAAGGGATTTTTCTGCCATCAAAATCTGATCTTCAACTTCATGCTTACTGTGATTCTGATTATGCTGGTTGTCAGGTTACTCGACATTTACTTACTAGTTACTTTATCCTTTTAGGTTGTTCTCCGCTTTCTTGGAAAAGCAAGAAAAAAACTATTGTTTTCCACTGCTCTGCTAAAGTTGAATATTGTTCTATGGCAGCTACCGCTTGTGAACTTATTTGGCTTTGCACTTTACTAAATGATTTGTTGGTTCCTATTTCTTCATCTGCTTAATTATATTGTGGCAATCGTACTTCCATTCATATTGCTACCAATCTCGTGCATCATGAACGCACAAAGAATATCGAGATCGACTGTCACTTTATTCTGGACTGTATCAAATCAGGGTCCATTGTTACAGTACACATTCTTATAAACTCCAACTTGTTGACCTCTTTACCAAAGCTCTCAGTTCTCATCAATTTTCATTTCTTGTTGGCAAGTCGGGCATTCACAACATCTATGCTCCAACTTGAGGGGCCGTATTAGCAATAGTCAACTGTAAATATTCATTTTCCATATTTAGCATCCTTGATTTAAGGTTTAATCTGTTGATTTGTATCTTATTTAGTTTCCTTGATTTAAGATCTAATTCAAGCTCCTTCTTGTATATAAGAATATCATTTATCAGTAATGAAAGACAAGAGTAAAACATCTCTCATTTTATATTTTGGCAGCTACAACTTCTCCCAAAACCATGAAACATTTGCCTCTTTGTCCTTCGATTGAACGCTTAAAGAGGGATGGGATCCGTGAGAAGAAAAGAAGAGTGACTAAAACTAAAAATGTGATGTCAATGAAGCTGCAACGGTGGTGATGGCAATTAGAGGGGGAAGAGGAGAGCGGCGAATGCTAAGATGGTGGTGACCGTGGATGGTCCACAATTAACGAGTTAATGGGTTTAAAATAAAAGAGATAAAATGATAAAATATAATATTTTTAATTATTTTAATTTAAGTTGAGAAAATTAAATACATTTTAAGTTATAAATTTATATTGATATCTAATGAACCAACATTATTAAATTAATACGTCACATCAAATGAATTAAAAGCTTAGCGACAAAGTCTTAACAAAACATTTAACAGAACTAAATTTTGGGATGCAAATAATATCATATCATAATTGTTAAGATATAAAGTGATATGAGAGATAATATAGAAGTTTGATGTTTTGTGAAATATTTGGAATATAGTTATAGCTTAAATTAAACAGAAAAAATATTGTAACTTTGACAAACTCTTTTAAGTACAATCAATGTAATATAAGATTTATTACATGTTGAGATAAAGGATTTGCATACTAAGTGCCTATTTGGATAAGCTTATATCATTAGAGTTTTTGTCAGTAGAGCTTTTGTCAGTAGAGCTTTTATGAGAAGAGCTTTTCCAAAAAGTCAATTAATTATTTAGCTGTCAATTTAAAAAAGAGCTTTTTTAAAAGAGCTTCATATAGTAGACTATTTAGCAAGATAAAAATAAAAAGCACTTTTATTAATTTTAATTATATTTTATTTTATAATAAAATTATTTATGCTAAATAATATTTAAAGTATACTAAACAATATGCAAAGTACAAAATATTATATTTACGGTTACCTATTTTTTGGATAACCATCTTGTAGGAAATTTTAGATAACCATCTTGTAGGAAACAATTTAAAGAGATGTCTTATTTTCTTGTAGGAAATAAAATTAATATGAAAAATAAATATTAAAACATGTAAAAAAAGTT
>JAOQMP010000008.1:25718747-25753727 GCA_027563575.1 Erythroxylum pedicellare
ACTAAAATTAGCTTGTCATCATAATGACTTTCAGTTGGGATTGAGAGATAATACAATATGTGTGATCCAATTAGCTGCCGTTATAAAGAAGAAGATGTCAACTAACAGAAAGAGTCTCACTATGTGCCTGGACGGTAGAGACTAAAATGGCAAAAACTATTGTAATTTGTTATATAAGAGCTAGGCCTAAAGATGATATGAAAACTAAACTTTGAATCCTTGCATGGCTTTCATAACCTATCTAGTTCCAGTACTACAAACTTCTAGTTCTTTTTGGCGTCAGTAATATCTCCTTGCAAAAGTAATCTCAATGACTTATTGTTAATTAATTAGTGAATCCATAAGCCAAAACCTTCCATATAGGGTTACAGTGCAACTCTCTTCATGCAACCAGCTCTTGCTATCCCACCTCCAACAATCTTTAGTAGGCATTGTAATTAGCAAATATTTAAATGAATTAGGCAATCATATAAAATTATTATGGCCTTAACGCAGACTAGACCATGTCTGGCCTTGAAAAGATCTGCGTTTCAACGCAGTTAAACTGCGTTGTAGAAACGCAGACAACGTCTGCATTGTTAATGTAGACGTCTTAACAACGCAGACGTCGTCTGCATTTAACGCAAACGTTTTTGTGTTAACAACGCAGACGTGAATATTCGAAAAAGTTCATAAAAAGTATACCAGAAACATCTGCGTTGTGAAGGATGAGGATATTCAAGAAATTACATACCTGTGAGTTGATCTTGAGAAGACATACGAGAACAATCCAAGCGTATGGAACAGGCACGAAACAGAATAGTCGAAAGAAAAGAAACAGAAGAGTCACAATAATATTTGCGTAAGTGACGCAAATTTGGTCTACCCGAAAAAGCTAAAATTTGAAGCTTTTAAAAAAGTTATTTTTATTTCAAACGTGCTTTTAAAGTTTACAGCTAAAAAGTCCCAAATTTTTAGCTTTTAAAAAAGTTGTATTTTAGCTTTTAAAAAGTTATTTCTATTTCAAAAATGCTTTTAAAGTTTACAACCAAACACTTATTTTTTTCTTAAAATAATTTTTGCAGTGAAAAAAAGTATTTTTAAAGCCTCCTAAAAATGCAACAAAAAAAAATGCACAGTTAAAAAAAGGCAGGATACACATGCATGTATCAATATACTCCATTCATGTCGTTCTCGTCAGCAAAAACCACGACCATCGAACGCCACCCAATTTAGTCTAACCAGCTTCACCCAATAAATGCTCCGTATAAACCCTGCATCCTCTGTTTTTTAGATAATAAATAAAGCTACGAGCTTCGAGTTCCGAAGTATGAAGTGAGCACAAACATAAAACCCATTAGTGTCCTAACTTTCACCAAGGGCAAGGAGTTATCGGTTTCCTCCTCCTATCCATGGCAGCTTCTCGTTTGACAATTACGCTGTCGTTTCTCGCTTGTGTTGTATTGTTCACACCCTTCTCTGTTGCTTCTCAAAACTTCCTCGCCGAATCTTCCAAAGTGTCACTCGAACTATACTACGAGTCACTATGTCCTTACAGTGCCAATTTCATAGTGAATTACCTCGTTGACCTCTTTAAAGACGACGGTGATCTGCTATCTGCCGTTGATCTACACCTCTCTCCTTGGGGCAATGCCAAGATCAGAGGCAACGACACCTTCGTTTGTCAGGTACCCTAGAAACACCTCTTTTGGGAATTTAGATTTGCTTTCAAGTTTCACTGGGTTTATGTATTCTTTTCCTAATGATGAACAAAATTGGGAAAAGAAAGAATGTGTAGCGAGTAGTTGTTCTGGGTGGTGGCTAATGCGCTGGTTTGCTTGATTTGTATTGCAGCATGGCCCATGGGAGTGCTTGTTAAACACAGTGGAAGCTTGTGCAATTCATTTTTGGCCCAAGTTGGTGAGACTTCGCTTCAAGTGTTAACTCTCCTGTTCTTTATTATTAATTTTGTTGTTGTTGATATTATTATTCTAGTTTTTTTTTTTTATTGGTATTGGAAACTAGTAGACAATGCCTTCTGAAAAATGTATCATGATGTTATCTTTATGATTGCAGGAAGATCATTTTCCTTTTATCTATTGCGTTGAGGATTTGGTGTACAAACGAAAGTACCCAGAATGGGAAACTTGTTTTAAGATATTGAATTTAGATCCAGAACCCATTACCAAATGCTACAAAAGCGGACAAGGGAAAGAGGTTAAGTCTAATTCCACTTTGATCTATGTGTTGGCAATTGCTGCAGTCTGCTCTACACAAGATTTACTTCTTATAGTTACAATTTGGCTCATCCTGTTTGCGAAACGGATTCCAGTACTCTTGTGGGTTGCCACCTAAGTGCAGAAGTTGCACTTAGGATTTACCCAAGTTTTGTGGAAAATGGTGAGAAGCCAAATAAGTTGTTTTCTGTTTCCGTTACCTTGTGAGTGACAATTATAAGTGCCTGTGCACTAAAGGCAAACCTGTAGGCTTGGACAATAAAGTACAACTCCAGAATTGATGAAACACTATACACACTGAGAATCCCAAGTTTGGTTGATCACTTGCAGAGATGGAATGATTAGGAGAACTATCGCAAGGACAATGAAGAGTAAGTGAACTGGAAGAGAAAAACAGATGGAAAATAGTTGGGCAGTAGTTTTGGATGAATAGATACCACTAGCCATATTCCATATCACTGCTTGAGGAGATGGCATCTGGTTTCAGCAATTTGACTTATGTTGCAAAGAGAAGAATATCCTTGAATTAGAGTTTTTTTCTATTTTCAGAATAAAAGTTTGCATCATGTACCACTATGGATTAACAATATATTAAAATGTCAAGACGTACATTATCAATAGAAGAAATGTTCATGAGGGTAAAAGAAGTTACCTGTACGAATTATGTAAAACCCTGAAAAAAGAGACTGCATTACAGGAGTCTTTTGGTTTTCCGTCTGCGATGTTTTGAAACAAGTCTTTGATATACCTCGGTGGGTTTACCACCTTATATTTATGATATTTGCAGTAGGATTATGAATTTTTTAGTTGTTTAGTTCCCTTATCTATCATAATATTGTATGTGTGAAAAAGAACTATGATAATCATGACAGGCTTTATGGTTTCTTTACTTGCAGCTTGAATTGAAATATGCTGCTGAAACAAATGCTCTTCAGCCTCCTCATAAGTATGTGCCATGGGTGGTGGTGAATGGCGAGCCACTGTATGAGGTTGTTTTTTCATCTATTCATCATCTGAAATATGTGTATGTCTTGGAGTTTTTACTATTGGTCCTAAGTTCAAGTTTGATCATCCAAAACTTCGTGCGACAGTTGATATCTAAACTTTGTCAGTCATTTGAAGAATTAGTGTCTGTTTTGTGTCATTGGATTGTTTTTCTTAGTAAAGTTCTTGGAATAGGATTTAACCTTCTTGTCACCAATTCCTTTTCTCCAGGACTATGCAAACTTCGTAACTTACATCTGCAATGCTTATAAAGGCACTGACCCACCCAAAGCTTGCAGCAAACTTTCTCGATACACAATCCAAATGGGTAAGACATGGATAGCTGATGAAGTTTGCTATGAGGAGTCAGCAATGGTAAATATAACAGAACGGATAAGATCGACAATAACATGGTGGATGAAACGTATAACGGGGGTGATTTCATCTTGGAGGCTTTTTTCTTATTAAATGTTGATAAATTTGTTGCTTGCTGCAGTAATGTAGTACTTGTGGTGAGCTGGAGGTCTGATCAAACTGTCAACTTTTCTTCTTATGTGGATAAAGTTTTGCTGCCATCTTAATTATAAGTATGGAACAGTTTAAATAAATAGACTCCATCATAAGTTGTATGTAGATGGAATGATAGTGTCGTCCTTGAGAAAGAATTCCCGGTAATTCATCCCTTCCAATTAATTGACTTCTTGATGGTTTTGTTGAGGAGCACCGGATGTTAAGTATGTCGCAGAGAAGCATCCTGGCAAAATTCATCAGCATAATAAGAAATGAAACGAGGAATTAACGAAACTACGGGCATCCTGGCGTCACTACATTTCATCATAATAACTAGTGCCACTGCTCATAAGCTGGGGAAGTGGGGTGAAAGTAATCTTTTCTATTAGAAACCCATGGTTAATATTTTATATGCTAGCTGCATCAAACAAAGGGTCGATATGTCCGAGTGGTTAAGGAGACAGACTCGAAATCTGTTGGGCTTTGCCTGCGCAGGTTCGAATCCTGCTGTCGACGCGTTGCATTTTTGTGAGAATCAAGTTTATAACTGGGCCTCAACTCGTAGAAATAAGAAACAACACACTGACTCACTACTTGACCGTAGGTACAAAGGGTCCAGTTTGAGGGCCATTTGATTTTCGAGGCACACCATGTTCGCTTTTTCACTTCGATCTTGCAAATACTGTTCAGTTTTGGACTGACCCTGCCACACTTTGGAAACTTTCTTAGTCTAACGGATCTTGTCTCGAAGAATATTATACAGTTTTCTCTTCAAATAACAACGATGCGGAGCCGGAGTTATTGGACCGCGTAAATGTAATCGACTTCCTCTTTTTGTACGCATAAGTCAGACCTCAATAATGCATAGGATTGATTTGGTCTAAACTCTAATCCCAATCACTTGCTTATCCTGCCACGCATCTTGAGATTCAAACACCAAGCAAATGTCAAACGGAAAGCAACTGGCTTCTTTAGCACCTAAAATTGTCTTTTTCCATAAAGTTTACACAATTTGTAAAACAAATTATGTACGCATAGTGAAATTATACTACAGCCGAATTAAATCACATGTTTGTATTTAGAATGAAAAGGGTTAAATAGGACATGTCATGGGAAAATGATGGGTACTAGGGGAGATAGGAGCATAGGAGAGCATCAGGCAACGTCTGAACTAAATCTATGGTCCAGATATGTTGTCGGCGACTAAAGCTACAGTTTGTCAAATGAAATAGGCCCCAGCTTCGTCTCTTGACTTCGTTTGGCTTCCTTTTACCTACAACTACAAGCCTCTTCCTCTCGTTTCGTCCACCGCCAAGGGGGGCCACCGACTGTTTCCCCTACCCACTTCTATATTCCATACCCATTCGCTTTCATCTTCATCCTTTCCAAAAGCCGCCTCATTCATATGATCTCAACCCACCACCAGTTGCTTCCAATTAATTTTTACCAAAACAATATCTACATTTAAATTTATGCCCGCAGTTTGCTACCAATTTTTCCTTTTCTTTTTTCGCCTGTTCCTTGAATGCTCATGATGTCTTATTTGATTTCAGTTAGCAATGTTGGGATACCTGATGTTGTACGAGTTTCAGTTATCGATCGCCAGAAGTTGAAGGGGAAAACAAAATTAAGTTGGAAAGATTGAGAGGTTTAAGTGTCCCTTTTCTTTACCTTACTTTCATTTTCAATCCCTACTTTATTTGGAAGTGCATTATAAATTAAACTCTTCAATCACTTCCATACGTCGTTAGACCTCAGACTCTAAATATGTCAATCACAAGAAGAGAAGGCGTATTGCAGAAATCGATCGGGTGAATGAAATGTCATGCAATAAATTGACCTGTTACAACAAGTTTTAGGAACAGAAGCTAGTGTCAGCGTGTCAGACAAAATTCAAAACATAGATCTTACTTACCTACTTCCGATAAATTTGTTGGCATAAAGAGGCAGGTCCGCCAGACTCTCACAAAATGATGGACAATAATTAATTATATTTTCACTTTTTAATAATTTATTTATTAATTTAATTCAGATAAAAAATAAAGTGGTTCAATAAAAAATATAAGTTAATGGTGGCTAAAGTTTAGGAGAAAAATGAACTCTGATAAATAAAGATTGAACTCATATCGAGCTTATGATGGAAAAGTTCGACACAAACTATATATATAAATATTAAGGTCTTATGTAATTGCTAAAATAATTTGTGAATGTAAAGTTACTTTGGCTCATTCAAAGGTTCACGTTTTAAGAAAATTACAGAAAGACGTAAACCACTCTCGATGAGTAAATTTTGTGAAGGTGACGATGAATTCAAGTTCGTTTAGGTCTCGAAAAAGTCCTCCTTTCGTTATGAAACTCAAATCAAGTATTTTCACATTTCTTCATTATCAATTCAAAATACGTAATTAGGCTCGTGTCACAGAGTCTACAAAAGGAAGGATTACATTCATCAAATATCAATACCCTTTTGGCGATTTTGTTACTAGATGTATAAGTAGGTATGTCTTTTTTTGGTACAGCAGAAGCAGTAAACAAGCGTTAACTACGACTAAAAGCAATCCCTTGCACATCCGCGCGCAAAAGATTATGTATTCTAGAAGGAGGAGTGGGCCACACACACTTGCAGCATACAGTACCCGAACTCAAGCGAGCTAAGAAATCAACGCATTGGTTTCCTTCTCGAAGAACGTGAGCGATAGTATATCTTTGAACTTCTCCAAGGTAGGAGTGGATATCATAGATTAAATTGGCAAGTAAATGGAAGACTAGAACATCTGGGGGAGAATCTAAGCAGCGCTGCGCTTCCATGGAGTTAGACTTCACCACAAGGCCATCATACTAAAAGTCCCTTGCAAAGGCGAGACCAAAGCAGAGAGCCATGAGTTCCGCTATCACGATGGTAGTGATCCCAACACAACAGGAAAAACCTGCTACCCAGTTACTACGGTTATCTTGAATCAATCCACCAATACCTTCCTTTCCAGAACTATCAATGACACTTCCATCCATATTGAGCTTCAGCCATTTATCAAGCAGGGGAACCCAAGCAACCAGGGTCAGGGCCTGAGAGTGAGGCAGCCCATAATTGTGAACATCAAAAGCAGCGACAGAGTCCCTAAGCAGCAAATTGACCTGTCTGAGTTGCGCAGAACATAAGGTTTGCTCACCTTCAATCATACATTTATTCCTGGAGCACCAAATGAAACAAGTATTTATAAAATGCCATGTCCGATGTACATCCTTGGCTTGTGGTACATAATTGTGCTGTAACCACCTATAAATCTGTTGCTTTCAATAGAAGGCATCATACCAAGTGTACTCAAGCATTTTTCCAGACACACTTGGCATGTGTGCAGTCCCATAATAAGTGTAGCACAGATTCACTATGGGCACCACACTGCCCACAAAACTCAGGCTACCCTAAAATCCATTATAGGGCAACACAGGAAAACTATGACATTTTTTTGATTAACCCTCCCGGCTAACTCTAATTCTAAACCACACCACACTGGTTGGCGACGTCGACTAACCAAAGTCGGATTGGAAGTGTGTATCACTACGTAACTGTTCTAGTTATCGGAGTCTTACAACCCTCAACACCTTTCCCTCGGCTTACATAGGACTTACTACTCTCGCCTCTTAGGAACCCTACTTCACTCACACACTCTTACTCTTCATTCCCCGTTAATGCTTCTGACACAACAACAAGGCAGTGGAATTAGAAGCAACAATTCTTCCAAACTGTCATAGATGTTCTGATACACAGGATCCTTATATAAGGCAAGTGTAGAGCATACTAATCTTTGCAATCTTTGAAAGTGGAAGGAAAGATGATTTCAGGTGACAGAGGTTATCTAGAAGAGATAGGTGATGAAAGAACTCTTCATTTTCTGAATAAGATACCAATTTTCAACGTACTATGGAAAACCTTGCTTACAACAAAATGAAAACCCTGCTTATATAGACAAAGAGAGGGATAGAAATGTAAACTATCCTAGAGACATAATAATACAGCTTTAACAAAAGCAAACCTAACCTTATCTTTAAGGAATCTACTTTACAAAAGTAAAGCTAATAATTCACCTAACTTTGAAAAAAGTAAATGACTTGACAAAAAGGTGAAAAGAAAGATGATCAGATGGAATCTGCAATAGTTGTTGAAGATGACATGTGGAACCCATCTATCATCATGATAGTTGTCTTAGTCTTACTTTACAGGTGTAAAGTAAGGTCGTCATCGTCATCCGTTAATTCCATTTCTTGGTCAATTTGTTTAATCAATTCATGGATGTTGGTTTGAGCCCATTCAGTAAGCCATGGGCCTATTACAGAGGTACCAGTAATGCTAACATCTTCTGGTTATGAGCTTGATTCCATAGTAGGCCTAGAAGTTGGATAGGGAATAGATCCTCCACGAATATTGATAAATTGATCATTGGGAGAAGCCCATACTCTTACTGGTGGAGTCCTTAGCGGCTGTTGTAAAGCTGTTTCTCCGAAATATGACCCTCGGGAGGTGCAAAGAGGAGAAAGACTGGACTGTGGATGCTGGTTGTATTGGTCAAGAAGAGCATACAGTTCTTCAATAGTATGAGTTGCTTCTTCAGGCCAATTAGTTCAAGAACGCCAATACTGAATATGACTAATGGTGCACAACATATTGGTGTTAGTCATACAGTAAGGATGATGCAACAGATAAAAGATATAAACTTTTCTATCAGCTAATGTTGCATTCCAAAGACGATGTCGTGATAGCTCAAAAGACATATCAATACGCCACTTAGCCAAAGGTTGGAACCATTCAAGGAAAGTCTATAGAAGGGATCCAGAATTTGTAGGATCTGTCAAATGGTGATACACATGCAGAGGAGAGAGGGTGATTGTATAAGTATACAGAGTAGCTAAAGACCAGAGATGCCAAAGTACACACTCGTCAAGAGAATCATAAAGAAAATAGATATATTTATAAGGAGTGGGCAAGTCAAAATGGCTAGGTTTAGCAATGATATCCTGTTTGAGTAGTATTTTATGCATATAATAAAAAAAACACTCTGGTAAAGAATATGAGAAAGGCTTTTAACAATATTATGAGTATGGGAAAACCAAGGAGGAAAGTCTTTCTTATAACAGGCAAACCTGGGAAACTCCAGCCAATAGAGAGGAATGAGGAGTTTCAGAGAAGAAGAAACAAAGAAGAGTGGCTTTGAAGGTCGTGAGAGATAATCAGCTAGAATGTTGTGATGACCTTTCAAATGGCTAACACTGAATTTATATGCAGAAAACCACTCTTGCCATCGTAAAAGTTGGCTGTTGGGAATCTTTTTTCCAGTTTGTTCGAGAATCTTGGAAAAAGCAGTGTTGTCCATTTCAACAACGAAATGATAAGGAGTGAGGTGAATAGAAAACTTTTCAATACCTCGTTTAACTGCAAGAATTTTCTTATACGAGATATGATAGTGACCTTCAGATTGACTGAAAGATCCACTAGCATGCCCACAATAATGGCGTTGGTTATTGTTTTCTTCGAGAAGGACAGCACCCCAATGAGTATCACTAGCATCTGTCTGAAGGACACGTTGTCCTTGATCAGGAGTCTTTAAAGGAGGAGGTTCCTGACAAATATGCTTAAGATGCTGGACAGCTGTAGTCTGTTCTTTTCCCCACATTGGTGGATTCTTACGTAAGAGCTTAGATAAGCTTGATGTGTAGGCTGCCACATGTCGTATGAAATCTCGGATATAATTGACAATTCCAAGGAATTGTTGAATCTGTTTTACAGTGAGATTTTCATCAGGAAATTGCAATAGTTCTTTTGCAATATGTGGGCCTGGCTTATAGAATCTATTCTTAAATTGCATTCTAAGAAATTCTATTTCTATCGTACCAATGGTGCTTTTCGAGGCTGAAAGCATTATACCATATTGCTGTGTAAGGTCCAAAAGTCATTGAAGAAGGGCCTAATGTTCCTCATGGGTCTTTGAGAATAGTAAGATATCATCAATGTAGATCAATGCACTGTTGAGGATAGGCTCATAGATTTTTGAAATGGACTTTTGAAATAGTGATGGAGCAACTTTGAGTCCAAAGGGCATCACGATCCATTGGTACTGAGCATTAGGAATGCAGAATGTAGTCTTGTAACATTCTTCAGGGTGAATACCCAATTGCCAAAAACCTGCCTTAAGGTCAAACTTTGAAAAGATACCATCTTCCTTAAGAAATAGTACCTGTGTACTAATTTTGGGCAGAGGAAACTTATCATCCTGCAGGAATGCATTTAGAGGCTTGTAGTCTATTACTAGATGTTTCTTTCCACATTTCTGCTCTGAACGTTTATTGACATAGAACGCTTGGCAAGCCCAATCTGACTTTGTGGGCTCAATCAATCCTTACTGCAATAAGACGGCACACTCATCTTGTGTGAGCTTCAAGTCATCAGGATTCATTCCTCGATGTGTGGCTTTCGTAGGATTGATATCCTCATTCTTTTTGAATGGTAAACTTATGAAAAAGTCTGGGTTTTTTCACAGAGGATTTGGATGAGTAAACTGTGCATGAGATTCTAAACAGTAGCTCAACAGTTTATCTTGAAGTCCAGTGTAACATGGAGGAACTTGTGTAAGTTCAAACACGTTTTTTAGATCAGTGTATGGACTCAAAAGATTTCAATACCTGAGACCTGTGGGTAATTTCTGTAGATATTTTGCTTTACAGTAAACATCCATCCCAATTAGAAGATCTGGGCCTGTAACTTGCTTCCAAGTACTTTAGTCCAAACTGTACATTAAGGAAAGAAGCAGATGCCAATTCTGCTTCTTGTTTTTAACCTAATCTTAAAAGAATTCCCATCAGCTGCAATAAAGTATTCGTCATGAGAAGTCTATGCTTCTACTGGTAAGATATTGGGCTTCATGATCGTACGACTAGAACCAGTATCCATAAACCCAATGACTTTAATGGGTCTGTCATATTTGTCTTGCTGAAAGATTTGGACAGAATCATCACTGGTAGCGATAGTTGATTGTGATGATTCATCTTCATCTGTTGACACAGAGACAGCAAACTGTGTTTTATTGTCCTCACTATATTGTTCTTCTAGTATTTCCTCAATAAGATTGTGAGGATGAATAGTCATAAGTTTCTCAAGTTTTTCCAAGAACTTGGCATCTTTCCTGATTGCCTTAGGACAGTTATTTGCAAAGTGTTCCATGCTTCCACAGACAAAACATTGAGGCTTCTCCTTGTGTCGATGTGAAGAATTCTTGAACAACCGCATACGTTTATACTTTTTGCTTATGTTTTTCTATTTGAAGTTTTGCTTCCAAGGCTTCTTGCCTTCCTTCTTCCTGTGGAACTTTCTCCTTTCATAATAGACTTGAGATTGATGAGCTTTCCGGCTGCTATGAAATTTACAAGTTTGTTGATCTTTACATTTGATCTGGAGATGAGGCTATTTACAAGCCTTTTTCAGAATTGGACCCCCTTTGAGGATATTCTTGAACAAAGTATGCTAATCACATAACTTGTCAAGAGAAGCTATAGATAGCTAGTAGATTTCTCCAAGAGATATTGTCGACATTTCTCGTTGAAGAGAAACTATGGTCTTTTGAAGTTCTGGTTGTATTTCATCTGTAAGGGATAAGATAAAAGTATATTGAAGATTAACATCATTCTATCCATTCAAGAGATAATACCTTTCCATCATGTGTTTAAAATGCTTTTGAAGATCTCTCTTAAGCAAACAACATTTCATCTTGAAATATTCCTAACAGATCTGTTTGTGAATCAACTAGAAGTCACCAATAAATTCCTTTTGAATTATGCCAAGCAGTGCTCCAGCAGTTGTGACTTGGATATACTGAAGTCATTGATACTCACTAAAACTTTGCCACCATTCTCCCAAAGTATCAGTAAATTTGGATGTAAATTCAGAAAAAATATCCGAGAGAGGATAGTTAGGTCTGGTCATTTGTAGATCAATCCATGCACCAAACTCATGAAGTCTATCTCTCCATTTCTTTGTAGGTAGATCATCAAAAGTAAACCAAGGTCCTGAAAGAGGCTTGGAAGTATGTTGCACAGCCACAACTGGTATTTCTTGAGGTGCTGGTTCAGGTCTGATAGGTTCAATCCCTGTGGATTCAGCTTCACTGATTTTTGGTTCTTCAGTATATTGAGGCATAGTCATTAAAACATTGGATTCTGAAAGATCAGCAAGATTAGCTGAGGAATCAGTCGATGGTGAAATGACTGGTTCATATGATGACTCTAATGGTTGTTCTTCTGAAGCGATGAATTCTTGTTCATCTAAACAACTAGATGGTGTTGCAGAGACTTCAGATGTATTAGTTTCCGAATCAGTTTTCTCTAAAAGAGAATTGGAATTGTTTGCAAGAGGTTTAAAGGTTAGAGTAGCTATATACTCTGCCTGCTTAGCTTTATCCTGCCCAAGAAAAGAGGTGGAAGGTTGAACTAGTGCTGTTGGTGGAGATTCTGGAGGAGTTTGAATTCTTAAAGGCTTTCTCCACTGTTCTTCTAGTTCAAAAGGTATATACGAAGATGATGCTTCTGGAACCTTTGAAGATTGTTCAGAAACTCAAGGCTTACGATCAGATGTTGACTTTGGCTTTGATTATCGAGGCTTTTTTTGAGTTGTCTGAGGATGCACATACTGTCTAATCAAAGGGTTGTTGAATTTGAATACCTTTGAGTAGTCAGCTTCTTCTAGATACCGTTGATACATAGGTGTCGGATATGATGGCTGAAGAGTTGAGAACTCTGAAGAAGATGAGCCATATATCTGTTGTGATTGAGAAGCATGCATGTCTGCTTCCATTTGTTGTACAGTCCTTTGTATCTCCTGTATCTTTCTAACTTTGAAGTCAAATTCTGGCCCCATGTATTAGGCTGAGATGTATTGTTTGAGTTCAGCATCAAGACGTTGAATATGAGCTTTATATGAACGGTATATCGTTCGTATCTGTTCCGCAACAGAATAACTTTTCAATGAGTGGCAGTGTTTTGTTGACTAATTCCATCTAGCTTGGAATCAATCCTTTTCAGAACTTTGTTTTGTGCTACTGCATTAGATGTTTGCCAGTTTAACACTTCATCACTAGGATTTGACATTGGCGTTCCTTGTAAAGTAATTCCTGACGCTCTAATATACGGGTTGAAGATAACCCTCTGTGCTTCATCAGTACTCCGGGATAATTGAGGAAAGTTATCCTCATCTGGTAATACCATCATGCACGGCTTAGGAGTAAGAGTTGTAACAGGAATTACTGGCTTTGATCTGCACGATCCATCAGTAGATCTGTAGGCATCTGACATCTGACTTGGAGACAACTGGAGCATCTCACTAAGAGACTTTGGTCTGGATCTTTCTATCATGAATAGACCATTATGATCGTCTTGATCTGGATCCTCACTAAGAGGAGGATAGTCACGAGAAGGCAAGCACCGAGATTTGGGCTTGGATTTCTTCTTCCTTCTCCTTTGATATCTAGGATCATCGTCATCTGTTTCTGACTCTGGATCGAGACAGAGTTCACAATCTGGTTCGCATATGGATGGGTCAACATCCCATACAAAGTGTCCACGATGATGAGTTACATAGACCGGATCTCCATTGGATTTAAAATAATAAATAAGAGGACCATCTTTACCTTCCGTATGAGAGAATACAGGCTGGATCTTAAGGCTTGTAGCCCCAGTTGATAGATCTGGTATATCTGGAAGTTCAATGGGCTGGATCATCAACATAGAGCCTGATGTAGATGGACCAAGCGTGTCGTCGCTAGGTCTAGTATAGATGGACTTGACTGAGCCATCATTCAGTGTCCTCAGAATAGGAAGAGTCGTTGTATGAAAAGAGTGTCGATGATGCGCGTGGAATACCTTCTAGTAGTTGGTAATCCATTATGTAGGCATCAACTTTTCAAGCTCCTGTGTAGGCAACTGCTTCGGGATCTGTAAGATTGTTATCTGATTATTAGCACTATCAACAACCATGTAAAGAGCATCCAAAGTTGAGTTAGGAAAGTGTATGTCCAACGCATGATTCTGCAGACGATAGATCATCTGGTGCTGAAGAGTAGCCATGACGGCTGTAGGGTCTTGATCTGCTCCAATGATCTAGATCTAAACTTGTAGACGTTTAGATAATGTAGGATCATCCAACTTAACATTGAAATCAAGTGCTATGGTCAAGATTACACTCCCTTTTATCTAGCAAGGTACTAATAAGAGCATTTTGGTACGTTGTGTAGGCAGTGTCTAAGAGAGACATCCTGGCTATTGCAAAAATACCTTTTTTTCCATGTAAGGTAAGAACAAGTCGTATAGCTCCAACATGAAGATGTGTATGGCTTTACTCCTTCCATAAGATGATCAGCTCCTTAAGGATTTCAAGCTTTACGTATTGTTCTACTGTTGTAGATCTGAGACCACACTATTCTAATTTGGAACTTTGGATGATTTCCTTCACACAAGGTCTATTAGTAAATAGCACACTCCTAGTACTTCTCGTCCAATAATGGTTACGAGAATATATGCTGTAAGGACTTAACAAAGGTAAAGAAGACTCACAAATACGATTTTGTACAGGTACATGAGTAATTTCAACAAGATTTTCTATTTTGTTTGATAACACACGCTTTACATTTCTAGGTAAACTAGCTAAGGACAAACTAGACGATAGATGAACTGGAACTAAAGATTCCATAGTTCTTATGCAACTCTCTTCTTACTCCCTTTTTAACCTGAATCAAATATTCCCCTTAGGCAAAGATGCGAAGGTTGTTTCCAAGTAACCTACAAGCAATAGTAAGTTACTAAGCGAGAAGTAGAAAACTTCAAGGGGTACACAGGTGTATTTGGGTTTACCGACTCTACCTGATCACAAACACACTGTTTATGGCTTTGATACCACTCGGGCTACCCTAAAATTCGTTATAGGGAGACACAGGGAAACTATGACCTTTTTCTAGTTAACCCTCCCGGCTAACTCTAATTCTAAACCACACCACACTGGTTGGCGACATTGACTAACCAAAGTCAGATTGGAAGTATGTATCACTACGTAGCTGTTGTCGGAGTCTTACACCCCTCACTTCATTCGTGAGGAGTCGATTCTAGGCTGCAAGCCATAAGAAGATCCTATGCTTTTGAGTTGCTCGGAGTGACCAAATTCATTTCCATCCTATCGAGCCATCCATAAAAGGTACACTCGTGATAAAGTCATAGCCACCTTGAGATGTGTACACACCTTTGGTGCTACCATAACAGATAATATGGTCAGGCCCATGGTATGAAAGTGGGCGAGGTATCGCCAAGACGTGATTATAATATTTTGAAGGAACAATGCCCTCAATAGGAGACAACTTCCATCTTGACGATGGGGAGAGTAGGTCACCCACATAAAGGTCGGTGAGATGAGTTGGGACTTGTCCTACTACTGAAGCAAAGGAGCCATCAAATAGCCATCTATCATGCCAGAAATTTATACTGGCCCTATTGTCGATCCGCCAGCCAAACTCGTCTTTGAGTAGAGTTAGAGCTTTCATGAGGCCCTTCTAGGTCACTGAAGCCGACAAAGGAGGGTTATATGTCATGAAGTCCTGGCCAGTCAGATACCGAGACTTGATGACCTGCACCCAAAGACTATTATGTTCCATACATATGTCCGAACACATCTTTCCTAGCAGAGCTGTATTAGAATCTCTAGCTTGCCACACACTTAAGCCTCCACAAGCTTTCAGAGTTGTAACCGTAGTCCAAGGTAGGAGGTGGACCCCTTTTAAATTGCCCTACTTTCCCTAAAGAAAGCCTCTCGCTGCTTTATCAATCTCATCACATACGGCTCGAGGAAGCCAGTTGGACTGCATATCATAAATGGGAATAGATGTGATGGTATCTTAGATCAAAGTAGTTCTTCCCGCTTTGTTCAAGAGCTTACTCTTCCAGCCTGCCAAGTGAGAGTTAATCTTGTCGAGAATGCCAGCATAATCAGTCTTTTTTAAGTGCTGAGTACATAATGGCACACTAAGGTATGTCTCAAGTCGATGAGAGGAAAAGAGATCCAAAACAGATATGATCCTATCCCTTTTCGTGTGCCTAACTTAGTTGTAGGTATATCTTAAACCTATGTTTCATTGACTAATACTAGGCATGAGATTTGGATTTAGGCTCACCTTGTCCCAATCAGACTTAGAATGATTAACAAGTTAAATCTAATTAAATTAAATTTAAATTTAAAGATCGATCGGATACTCAATTAAAATAATATTATTTTAAATAATTTATTTACGGTTAAATAAGATATTTACCAAATTTGTTTATTTGCATGCACTGAAACTCAAGAGCTGGTTCAACCTGGCATGGGCGTGGCAGCACTTGAGAGTTAGGATATCCAACCGTACCAACCACCAAGGTTCGCAGATGATATTGAAAATATAATCAATGTAATACAATATGATAAAGCTGACGCAATACGTAACGCCATATAATATAATTCTTCTCTTCTAGAAAGAGGTGTCATCAATGATTGTGACACCCAGCTAAGCTTTCTTGTTTTCTAATATATGCTATGTCCTATGAGAGGTGTTATTAGACTATTATAATCATGTTCATACGTGAAGCTAATGCTAGGGTAAGTAAAATATGGCGACTTGAGATAAGCTTCTAATCCGACTCATCCAACTTGATTTTTTTTTATTTATATACTTTTCACTGATTTCTTTTCTAAAAGAAAACATTTAGTACATTAGGCACTATGATTCCACATATTTGAGCTCCTTGGGGATGAGAAGAAGCCGGTTCGTCAATTTTTTTAAAATCATGCTTTAAAAGATTAAAAGTATATAATGAAGCTTTTTAAATTATCTCTGAGCTTGGATTATTCAGGTTCAAGTTTACTTGAGATTCAATTTTTTTAAACAAAATATCTAAAGTTAGTCTATAAATAAGCTTATTGAAAATACTTAAATCTACATTCATCGTTGCGCATTACCTCTAATCCCCTTTTCTTCGTTATCTTCTTTTTTTTTCTCCCCGAAAACAAAAGTGTTATACAAAAACATCTTATATATCAAGAAGACGGAGCTGTCCTATACCGTGAAATTTATGAAAGTACTTGACCCTAATAACGACAACTTATATCAGTAAGGAAGTAAAGGTCGAAATGGATCCGAATATGGCAACTTAAATGCTGATAAATTCTAAACCTCCATCCTCTTTTCTTAAGATTAGAAAAATTAAACCGTGCACGGCATTGACTATCGAATTGTCGGATTGATCAATCAGGTATGGTAGAGATGATAAGTGATAAACCAGATCATTTGTTCATTTTGTTGAAAGGATCCGGTGCCGACCGATGGTAGATTGGTGGATAGTTGTTCCTACTTGGTGGCAGCTAAATATTTACTTTGATAAGGGCTGCCAAAACTAAATCAAAGGTACTTTCGATATGTTACAATTAAATTTGAACTTTGACAGTACCATGTAAAATATTTAGAATGTAAATCAATTATATTATTCAAAAGTCTCAAAGAACGAACAAAACAATAGAAAAATGAAAACTTTGACATTGATTTTCTTATCAATCAAATCCATGTCATTAAAGCTTAATAGTGTCTAATAAGTCATTAACATGCAAGGAAAAATAGTAGGGGAAGCTATAATGAAACTCCAAGACGCCCAGTTGATTATGTATTAGCATGACAAGGAGTCAAAGTCATTACCAAATAAAGATTTGACTAATTGATGTTCAACCAATCATCGCATGAATGATGTACAAAACATATATAGCAGCCATGGCTCTCTGATTCCATGTGAAGAGAAAAATGTTAATTTGCAGATTCCACTCTGGAGAGGGGTGGTCCTCATGCTATATAAATTATTTGTACGAAAGTAATGTAAATTTATTTGCCCGGTCGGTCCGCACAAGAGAGTTAAAAAGGGAAAAGTAGACGAGTGGTAGGAGTTGATGGATGGTTAGCTACACAGCTTTCATGGTAATTCCCAAGCACACGTAACATTTAATGGCAACTCACATGGAATGATTGGCTTCGTAGCCATTTGCATGTACAATCTATTTTGACCATTCAACCACAAGCACATTGATTGCTTCCTCGCATATTTGGCCAAACCAATCTCTTACGCTTCAAGCACCCAAATGTCTTTGCCTTGAAATTGCATGCTTTCCAGTGTTTACTTTTGCTTCTGACGGTAAAATTCAGGTGTTGTTCCATTAGAAAAAAAGAAAGTATGCTATACTTGTTAATTGCAAATTAAGCACCTAAAGATTACTTGACACTTTGTGCTATAGAATTTTTGAGAACATAGCCATGGTTTTCTCGTGTATTTACGAAGGGCAATTAGCAGTAGCAGGTGTTGAATGAACTACGGCTGTTTCACTGTTTTGCCTTGAGTTTAACAATTATGATTAAGTTGTATCATATGATCGATATATCGCTATAAAATGTATTTTTGCATGTTAATAATTTACATGATCCTATATAATTAATATATAGATGTAATGCTCCCTCTCTCTGAATTGTCACGGCTTCCTGCCAAACTATAGATGGTAGAAGACAAGTTTTTAACCGCAAGACAAAGCGTAAAACTCTCTTCAAAACGAAGACTGTCCATTTGATCCTGTGAAGTTCTCAAAAGGAGCAAATCCAAAAAACCACCTGATGAGCATCAGGTGTCTGATGATCATCGTTCATCACTGGTACTGATGCCCACGTTCAAGATAATCAATGATGCTGCACAGTCAAAAGAGGGAAGTCTCGTGGGACCCTTTCGGAAATGGAGCTCAGAACCATCCATTAATTCCATCATGCATATTGCGATTCACCATACACGAGATGTGGTACAGTCTGGTCTATATTTGTCAAAGAAACTTGTCCAAGATATTAAAGGTTTCCCAAATAGCCTCACGCGTAATGGCTTTGTCTGTTCATTTGTTTGTCCTAGTATCCCTTCACTGGTGGCCAATTGTGTGAAAAATTAAATCTCTTTCAGCTAAATTTTCGTAAGACTTGTGCTTACTATCACATAAGTATGAGATTAGAATCAAATATCCTGTTGAATTCATATGAAGTTCTACAGTTTCTTCAAATGTGAGTACCTACATCCATTTTTTGCACGGAAAAACAAACAAATGAAAATTTTAGAATAAGAACAAGGTGCTTTTAATACGTCAACAATAACTCTTCCTGGCTCAACCTGTCTGTATAGGATTTTAGAAAAGACTACTCAGTAGAAAATAATCCCAGATCCATGCTGACCCGCACCTTCTGCCCCCACACCAAACCCTTTCATCTCTTCCTTCTTAAATGAAGTTCCATAACAACGAATGAATGCCTTCATGTATAACTCCGTGGAAAACAAAACAAATTGTGAAGTGGTTTTGAACGACACCAAAACTTAGGTCTTAAGTGCTCTTATATGACATTTACATAACCTATCTTGTTTTTGGTACCAGAAATTCATCAACATGGTATATTTCCTGGAAAAGTTTTAACAAAAAGATGTTTGTCAAAGCTTCGATTGATCATAATTAAGTTCTTACACCGTCTTGAATGATGTGCAATACAATGATTTGTTATTAAGAGAAGTACCTTTTTTTTTTTTGGCAATATTTAATTATGATAATTTAAATTAAGAGAAGTCAACTTAATATAATAATTTATGATAATTATATTAATTTAGTCGACTTTAATTAATTCGATTCGAGTTTAAGGATTAAATTTTATAATCAAAACCTAAGAAAATAAAATTTTCAAAAATTAAATAAATTAAATAAATTTTAAAAATCTTTTAAAAGAAAGGATAACCCTATATCTTTTACTTTTCGAATCAACTACTTTGTATTATTTAGAGACATAAAAACTTATTCAAACCGTTAATATAGCAAAAATCCTAAAGTACTTGAACAAAAGATAAAAGGTTTTTCCGGATTGGTGCCTCAAATAATATATAACACAGATGATTAGGCTAAGCATATTTATAACAATAATACACAAACGGCCCGGAATTTGACAAGCTCATATATGCTTTGAACATATATAGTATAATGGCCCTTGACAGGAAGAATCTTTCATAACTTCACAGGGTTTCCAATATGAAACTTTAGCGAGAAATTAAGAAGGAAAGTAGATCTTAGAAGGGCTTTTGGACAAAAGAGAGATATCATCTATTCCTTCTTTTTGACATAATTTTCAGGCATATATGGCTCAAAGTTTGAAAGGGGTACATGGAAGGAAATCAAGGAAGAGTTGGAACAAAAAGAAGAAATGTTTAAAATTAGTGGAGCAAGCAACTCCTTAAAGAGCCATAAAGAATAGAAAGGAACCTGTCACTACGGTGCTAAATCATTACTGTCTTTTAAAAATTAGGTTAAGGAACTGAGAAGCATAGGTGAAGAGTAAAAACAAGGCACACAGTAGAGAGTAGTACTCTCGGAAAAAGACGAGAAAGAAAATATATCGCGCATGGATGGAGCAAATGAATGTTGTATGATTTTGCATTATGGTTTAGAATTCAAGAAATGAGGTTTTTGGTGTGGGAATGATTGATCGGCAAGCATCATGATTTGTGAAATAGAATATGACGAAGTGTAAGATAATATTAAGATATTAGGCATAGACAGGAAACTGGGTTGGCTACTGGTCCTTGTCATACTGAGGTGGTGGTTACCAAAATAAAGCAAGAGCGGCAATCGCAGGGATTATTTCTTTATTTCAATTTATTTTATTTTATTTGCATAGATGTTGGTACCCTGTATCTTTTTGTAGTTGTTATTATCAAGGAAACAGATGTTACTTTCATATGGGGATAGGAGAGAGAAGTGTGAAAGAAAAGAGCAATCGGTACAGAGCCAATTTCTGCCCAAGAACAAAATCTAACATCAAACCCCTGATAGATAAATAGATAGAGAGCGTAAAAGAGAAGCACCGGAAACTGCAAGTCCAAAGTGTGTAAAATCAGAAATGCACGTGTGCAATGTAAGAGAAAATTTTGCTTCGGCCATGAGACTGGGGAGCCCATTCGATCAAGAAAGTTGGGACCAGAAGACTTGCTAGAGATATGGCTAAAACTAATGTTGCCCTTCTTGCCAACAAGCCTGCAGCTTCCACACTTGGGGAGTTCTGATGCTAGAAACAAAACTTCGAACCAACAGTTGCTAGTAAAGACAGCAAGGAAGGAACATAAACTTTAAGGAGCTATCTGGACCATTAATATCATTTCAATCTTTGAATAAAGAATTTTGGTTATCTCCCGTGAGAGTGGTACGGTGTACATAGTGGGTAAGGTTGAGTAAAATGGGCAAATGAAAAGAAGGACAATTTCTCCCTCATTCAAATATTTTTCCTGGGAAAATGAAGTACAAGATCACAAGTGCGTAATTTGTTAATTAGTGGAGTTTACCAGGTCAAACAACAAAGTGGCACGATCAAGAACTCTAACACTAGTAGTTAAGAGATCTAAGTGCGTCTTCTGGTTGGCACATCTAAGTTAATCGGACGCCAAAGTGGAAGTTTTGCTTGCAACTCAACAAGAAATTTGCGTCTTCTGGGAAAATCTGTACAAGTTAAAACAACAATACAAGGAATAAGATTAAACAATATGAATGCAGAATTCCCAACTTTTCTTTTTCTCTACCTTCATTTACTTAATCAGCAGTGAAGTTAGCCACCAGTATCACAAGAAAAGATAGGTAAGGGTATATATATATATATATATATATATATTCTCTACACTAGCTAGAGGACCAACACACATTAAAGAAGATGAAGAAGAGCAGCTCTTAGTTCTCTCTGAAATTTCTATTTCGATCCGGCTATGAAGAGAATCGACCGCCATTATATAAATGAGCTCGTAATCACAATTAAGACAAGAGTATTCATAAGAATAAGAAAAAGACTAAAAGGTTTTAAAACTATACGGTTGTAGTGGCAACTGGATTTGTAGTAGTACTACTACCGCTGGCACTAGCAGCAGCACCAACAACACTATCACTACCTCCAACACCACTACTACTACCATCTCCCCCGATAACAATAGTCGAAGAACCACCGCCAACCTCTACTCCTCCGGGCACCAACCCAGAAGATGAAGTCACCGACGTTGTTGGTCTCTTCCTCTTCTTTTTCTCGTATGGTATCCCCCTAGCTTTGGCCTGCCCTTCTCTTACTTCCCTCAAGTAAATCCTCACCGCTCTTGCCCCGAAAGGGTTCGATTCAGGCCGTCCACCGTTCTCTTCGTATGCCGCTCTCAGGCGTCCGATGAGCGCGTCAAGGCTACCCCAGGCTTGTTTGAGTGGACATGCGCATGGGGCGGGAGGATTTGGGTGGCCAAAATAAGGGCAACCTGTAATATGGACTTTGGTCTTGCCAAATTGATCCAAATACTTCAAGAATTCTATCACGTGTGCTCCGCTACAACGGGCTAGAGTCAATGGAGGCTTGTGGTTTTTCAAGTACTGTAAGAAAGTATTCCAGTCTCGTCTCTTTTGCGATTCGTATCGACTCAGTGGAGCTGGAGATGAGCCCTCCGGTTGTGCTTGTGGTGGTGCTGACGCTGACGCTGCCGCAGACGGACCGGGTTCCGCACTACTTTGAAACGCTGCACCACCACTACCCCCAGCTCCTCCTCCAGATGCTGACTCCATGTACACAACTAACTAATCAACGGTATGATCAATCGTGAACTTCACCAATTTGTGAAGGAAATGAGGAAATTGGAACCCTTTTTTGTGGTTTGAATAGTTGAACTCTATGCTGTATAAATAAGGCAATCTACTGATCTAGTTCGTTCTTTGGAAAGTTGGAAGAGAAAAGAACGACGTGGTTGGTGTTGAGGATCGCGGATCTTTTCACGGGAAAGAGATTGTGCTATGGCGTTCGCTTCTTCAATCGTGAGAAGTAAAGAGTATTTTGAGGAAGAAAGAAAGATGAAGCAGTGAGAGAGAGATTGTTGATGGGACGTAAAAACAAATGTAATGGATGAATGATACGAATGAAGCAGAGACTCTCTCTCTCTCTCTCGTCTCTAAAAGTTAAAAAAATAAAGAAATAAAAAACCAAAGACTAGAACTTGAAAATAAGTCTAGAGAGAGAGAGTAGTACTAGTAATATTATAGTTGTGAAATTGGCGGATTTCACATGGTGGCCCCTATGGACATGACATGTTCACTATTCAGCTACGGCGGCCCCGCCACTCTCCTCCTCTTCTATTCCTCTTTTTTCTTTTCTAAAATTTGTAATACTAGAAGTTCACGTGCCAATGAGATGCGTGCGGCTTACAATTACATGGTTTCTTAGAATGGGACCCATATTTCCGTGGAAATGAAATAAGTACAGAAACTAAATAATAATAATAGTATTAGTATTTAGTAGGAGAGAAGGCGTGGTGGTGGTGGAGGTGGAGGAGGGTGATTGGATGGGGCATTAAATGGATGGTCTCTCTGAGGTCAAACAACAAACACTTACAAGGCCACCTTCTTACTGCTATATTTTGTAGGTGACCCTCGTCTCTCTGATTTTACTGGCTTTGGTGAATGCCCCTTATAAAGTGGGCAAAGGATTCGTGGGTAGCCCTTTGTTTTCTGTACCTCTCGTTCTGCTTTTGATCATAAGTTTCTGATAAATTCTAGTTTTTATTCATTGGACCTTGAAATCGTGTAATTCTCGTTGAAATGATTTTGACGGGTACTCTAAACTTGGCAATTTTCTTTTAGCTGATTGTTAATCCCAGCACATTGAAGCTTTCTATCTTTTCTTGTTTGGTCAATGGGATGATAATTATATTTCCATAGTGATTAGGGAATCAGAACTGCACATCAACGTTCGTAGAATTTCACATCTTGACTTTCATTGACAAGGAAAAGTTTTTAGTTTCTATTCAACCATAACTGTTCGCAAGCACTTATACTTCAACAATATGTAAATTCTGAAGAGGTCCAATCATTTACAAATTAGCATTTCTAATTAGCTTACATAGTATCAAAAAATACAAATTAATGTCAAAAATGTTTTATCTATTGAAATGATTCGAATTTTATGTTATACAATCAAGTTTTGATTAATTTATGCCAATCATTCCATTGTTGATAATAAATTAATTCTTATCATAAGTCACCTATTTGGTTGTATATGAAATCTATTTAAAGATAAGAATAACCACTTCTCCTACTCAATAACAACACCAATTTTTAGTAGAAATTTTCTAGCATGTGAAATTTTAGAAAGTTTAGTAATACACAACCTTACTTCTAACTAAACGGAAAAATTATTTCCAAAACCTCTTTTCTTAGTCTCCTACTTTTAAATCCTTAACTTTCTTAACTGTCTACGTGTATATTAAATTCGGAAAACATTTGTAGACAAATTCCCGTGTTTCTTAACCAGTTCTTTAGGCATTCTTTCCCACCAAAGTCCAAGTTGAGTGAAAAAAGATCTACTTCCTAAATTACAAATAGCAAATTGCAAACTTGTAGACAACCAAGTCACAAGTACAGTTGTTGAATTCAATTTATAACCCTATACTCAAAACTAACAATGTAGCGTAACAGATTTTGTTGAAGATATGCCATTTTTATCCTATTGAGATAATGTCTCTTCCCCTATTCAGCAAGAATCATAATCTATCCCCTCTCTCTTTGTTTCTAATTTTGCTCTCGTAACCAATATAGTGATCACTTCATTAGATAATTACTTTTGTACGTACGGGAGTACCTGACATTCAATAATTTCAGAAAACTAAAAAATTTCAGAAATGCTGATTTTAGAATTATTGGATTTTCTCCTGTTAGTTGTAACGTTTAATTTTCATAGCTTTGGTAGGATTTATGTTTGTAAGTGCTAGTTTCGCTTGCAGGCCATAAACCCTTGGACACAAATTGAGAAGGAACGTTAAAAATGCTGTGTGTTTTTGCTTACCATATCAGGGAAGTCTTGCTTTGTTAACACATATTCCTAATAAAACCCTCCTTTCTCGGATCTCGCTGATTAGATATGATAACTCTGAAATGACAACAGCGTATTAACACTCATTTATCCCTGTCTAATTCTTTGCTCCATCCAAATATGGCAACACCCCAGCTGCGCATTGCTCATCATGTGTACAACATCTCCTGAATGCGTGTATGTATAGACGTGATTTGATAGATGTACACAGTTTCATTGGAACATCTCCCTTCCTTCGTGAACCTCACGGCGGAGCATGCGGTGGCCTGCCACCGTATACGCGTGGTTGGTTACTTCTTATGCGTACATGGCACTTTCTCTCTCTCTACTTTATTATCTTTTTACGAGGCGTACGTAATGTCCTCTGTGGACCAGTATTTTCATGTACACCTTACCACCAAATAGTTGTTTCATGTTCTTATACGGTTTGCGCTATGTCGTCTTAACAATCGTATTGATTTTACTTTCAAACCTTTTGCGCCATAGGAGTGTTTTGACTAATAAACTACTTGCCTTGTAGGTGAAGTACTGGTTATTTAATGATAATAATCCACGCAGTTATATAGCTAAAAGTGTCTAATCTGGTTTCGGGGCTATTCATATATGGACAACTGATGGTAGGGGGTCCATTGAAAATGCTAAATTATGGTATAGAAGTAGTTGCTTCAAGCTCATCATGGTAAATTCTATTGAGAAGAAAAATGATGAACGCATGTCTCGTGTGAGTTTAAATAATTTCATATATTCTGTTTAAAAAACTGTCCAGTGAAGAGGTCTCGAGGTGCAATGAGAACATAGCATCCAGTAGATTGAGGATTTCGACTAGTGTCTGGTTAAGAAAGAATACGAACGAATATATGAACTAAACTTGGGATCTCTTGAATTAGAAAAAGAGAGAACAGTATTAACACTAAAAGATTTAAGATTAGTATGTTGATTAACTTGAATATATACTATTTAACTCCATATCTATGAGGTGTAAACATTTTCAATATCGTTACATCGAGTCGTTTATATTAATGAAGATGACTGGAAAAACACTAGAGAAATATTCTTCACTAACGTAAGTTAGTGTTGTACTGCATATATGTTGGAAATTTATAAGTGACGGTAATCTCACGTCAAAAAGTAGATATAAATATATAACTCATAATTAATTATTTTAAAATTTTGAATTGAGATATAATAATTTAATTATACATAGTACCCGAACCAATTTCTGTTAGACTCCTCCAAAAATCTTCAATATCATGGGTGGACGGTCATGGGTGGATTTAGAGAAGCACATCAAAGTGCACAGCAAGCAATTAGGCCCAACTCTGTTACTGATGATTGCTTGGGATTCTAAAAACACCTTCGGCGGGTGGTTATTATATGATAATGATCAAATGTTGTCGTGTCAATCACTAATACTTGTATTGGTTGTTAATCCGATTCCCAAGATGTATTGTCGAAGAATAAAATCAAACAAAAATTTCAAATTGTTCTCTCTTAAAGAAAATTACATTCTAATTCTAATTCTAAATTCGTCATTTGAGAGTGGCTTTCTAAATATAGGATTTATAGAAGAATATTGTTATAGGGGAAAAAAAAATATATTCCAAAGTTATTTAATCGTCCAATTGCCTATAATGTCGGCCTATTCAATTTGAACACGTCGGTAATTGAGATAAACTAAAAAAAATCTCTCTATTACGTAAGAGTGAGGTCATACATTGTTGGGTATTTTCAAATTTTGTATTTTAATAAAACTTTAACTGAGTATTAAGAATTGAGATAAAATTTTCTACCCATACCGTCCGTGTTTTTCACAAGGAGTGTGTATTTGAATATGCCTAAATACAATGGTAAAATCCATCTGTGTATTTGAATATGCCTAAATAGAATGGTAAAATCTTGGATGGAGTCCACCATGGCAGAGGATAAATAGTGTATCTTTGGTGCCTTGTGGTTGTGGACAGAGGATCTTCTTTATTATTGGAGGCTACTCAATTTAAAATGGTGGGACTCAAGGGAGTGGGATTCCAAATGTCACGCATTAGATGAGGAGAGGAATGGCTAGGAGTGAATGTGATTTAAAACTTTTTTATTTTTTTGGTCGGTTGATTGACAGTCCGTTATCTACGTAAGGAATACGAGGACATTCCCCTCCCCAAAACATGACTCTATTAACTGCTACCAATTAAATAGATTACATGTTAGAATTGAAACAAGAAATATTGCCATTCCAACTATTTGCATGCTTAGGATTCTTCTTTTGATTATGACTTCTTAAGTTCATTTCTTGACTGTAAATAGAGATAAAATAACATTATTGACTGAATGGAACATCAAGACCTACGCCTAAACTTAGAATGAGACAAGGTATAAATATGTGTGCAATAGAAGTGTGTTCTTGTGAGAAAGTAAGAATCCAAAACACAATATTGTCGATGTCTGTTGGCCAGCCGTGAAATTTACGTTACTGGCCAGTCCATGCAAGCAAGCAATTGAAATCGTGGTTAAGGTGTGTTTTTGATGGATTGGTACATCTGATATGAATGGAGACTTGATTGTGAAATATAATATTTGCGCAAGTTTATATATAAATCAATTGTATGCATTGTACATATGATTTTTCCTCAAAATAAGGTTTCGAAGTTGTCTTAATTTATCACTTTGTCTATGTAACAAACTCATAATTAAGCTTTTAAATTGCTTATGATTACAGTAACTACTATATAACAACAACAACAACAATTTTAATACATAAGGCTTTTCACTTTGTAAGAGTTAGGGAAGAGACATCAATTATACGCAGTCTTTTCTTTACATTTTACAAAAAATGTGCTTATATAACTTGATTTCATAATCTTTTCATCACAAAAGAGTAACCTTAATAATATGTATAATTAATGTAAATATAATTGTAAAAAATATAATTAAAATAATAATAAATTGCATTTAACCGGTGCCGGCAATTGAAAATCATAATGATAGCAGTCAATTTGTAGATAGTAGACAGAAACAAAAGGAAACGTTTCCATACATGCATTTCATTTGTTCTCTTCCATTTTGGCTTGTGGTTATCAATGTAACTAAATATCTCTATCTAAGTGAAAGGTATGAACCTAGGACCTGTCCACCTTATTAGTTGGCATCCTATATGAGACAGAGAACTTTTTATCTTTCACTTCAATGTGAAATGTAGAGAAAATGATTATCAACCAATGGCGTAAGGGACAATTGTTTGTTGTGACATCGTAGAGTTTCTGCAGTCTTTCCATGGTTTTTCTTAAGTTTACCATTGTTTAAGTTAGTTGAATCTAATGCCTTCTCTTCAATAATAGACCCCAAATTCTTTATGCATGTGTAGCAGCTATATTTGATTTTAACTAGACTAGCTAGCTAGGCAATGACCCACCACAAAGTTGATTCTTTTTAATCATTCATCACTTTATCAGAATCAAAAACTGGCCAAGAAAGTGGAACACCTCCACTGCAAATGGGATATCCTTGGCCTCTGAGCTTGCTTTTTATTTGTTAATTCTACAATAACCGTCGACACTCAAGAGTCAAAGAGCATTGGCTTTGCTTGTCTTACGGGGCACAGAGAACACTGAATACAACAACGACAATGTTCATGGCCATCATGACACACTGTTGTTACTGTAAATGCTTGTTGGACTTCAATTGGTTGAAACTTATTTTTACAGAAATTCTTATATACGTTCGTCGTAAAGTGATTTTCAGTTACTAAACTCGCAACGTACTAATCAAATTGTGTATTTATTCTGGTTGATCTTTTGTCATTGAAATTAACATTTTAACTTTGATTTACATTTTCATGATCATCCACTGACAGGAGAAGAGAAGCAGCAGACTTTTAGTTTTTGGAAAGGATGTCATCCCGTAATTGATCCAGTTTAAATGGAGGCAATGGCTTTGGAGCTCACAAACATTTTATCCTAGAGATGAAATTCAAACAAGACACAAAGGGGCTAATGTTTTACTGGTGGATAATCTTTTAAAAAAGATTGTTAAAGTTCAAGCTAGCCCTAAAAATTGCTTAGTGATTTTTCCTACATGCTATAAGGTTTCGAGGCCCCATGATGTGTTGGCATATGCACGTATAAGTAAATATATAAAGAGACGGGTTCATTGAAATCTATCTTAATTAATCATTTTACGTACAATTAGAGAACTAGAAAACAAGGGCAAGTCTTTGTTTTATTTATTTATTGCACCGCACCCACCACCCATATCTTACGCTTCCATCCTGATGTAGGGTCTATTTCCTAGTGATGCTGATGCTGACCCAAAAGTCATAACACTTAGTAATGACTAATTGGATAAACTCCACAAACGAAGAAGAGCACAGACAAATATTTAATGACACAAAAAGAAAATCATACTCTTAAAATTTTCACCTATTGTACTTGACCAATTGAATGAATGGTCGGATTTCATTAGGCAAAATCACGTTTTATTACCAACCCTTTTAATTGAAAAGGAAGTGCCGTTGTATTAAAATAAGAAAAGCCAACTAGAAAGCTATAGTTCATTTTAATTATTATCCTTTTCCAATAATCCAACTTTTGCTTTGTTACTTACTGGGACCTTGAGGTAGCAGATGAACTTCGCAGACTCTGAAACTTATCCAGCTGCTGTAGTTTCTTTTCTTTATTAAGTTGTTCATTGATTTGGTTTAGGAAGAAAGTGATACCCAGTTAACTTGCTCCATTATTTTACCCATAAGTAGGATGAATGAATTAAAATATTCTCTCCTTTCTTTGTATTTTGTTCTCATGTTTTTTTGGGTATTAAAATAAAGTATCCTTGGAACATTTGCTTGTCACCTTTTGGGCCAAATCAAACCGTTTCCGACTGGCCCTTTGGAGCAATACAATATTTTTGTTCTGTGGGCTTCACAATAGGTGGAGGATCTTGTGTTTCCATTTTATGCGAGGAAAAAAGCGTCAATACATCCTTAATATTTTGCTAACATAATACTCCTCCAAGAAATAGGCTGTTAATAAGGAATAACGATTCCAATGAGCCCATCCTTCCGCAATTGTTGGTACTCAAAATCCATGCAACATATGGGCTTTACACCACCCATAAATATGACTTCTTTACCGGCTTGATGCAACATAAAAGGCTAGTACACGTTATGTTTATTCCTTATGAAGAAAATGGTCGATCTTATAGACTAAAGCATAGAGATACTTAAACAAACGCATGAGTGTTTGTTAAAGAACAAGTTCACTAAACTGACTCCATGTGAGAATTCCATTTGGAACATTACTTGTATATTTATAAAAATTTTCGTTGTGATGATTAAGTAAGTGATCACTTGATTTGAGATGGCCAAAGTTCTCATATAGGAATTGCTATGTTTTAAGTTATTAACTGTAGACGTAAATCCTAGTTAAGATATATTTTACTTAGAACAATATTATTTTGAGATTGAAAAGGTTACAATGTAGCATTAATTATTAATAAAGCCAAAATAAACTTATCATTTAATAGAAATTATTATTTGGTCAAAAGTTCCTTAATGAACTTAGTGCAATTCCTTGCATTGTTTAGACAGTAATATACGGTAGAACATTATAACCTTTAGGTATGCAAAAAGATCTAAGGTCTCATCAAAGATCCAAGTATGTGTTTAGATAGTTTCTCTTAATTATGATAATAATTAAGATGAAATTAAGAAAGTGCTCACTATAGAGATTCTTATGCAATTCTGTTACTAAACCACTAGTCCAGTAATAGCATGATCATCATACGATAATATAGTATAAGATATCTAAATGATTGGCTTAGTTTAAGTGGGAGATTGTTGGTTTTGTACCCTATAACCAATAAGATAGTTGTAGTTTAGCGACATAATTATTTAAGACATTCTTTATCTCATACATATTTAGATGTATATGATATAGTTCATGGATAAATGTACATTATAAATGAAATTATGATGAGATTATAATTATGAGATTCATATTACATTTATATATTATCTCTAAATTGTTCCTATTCATTTTTCTATTGAGATTGGACAATAATAGAATATAAAAAAATAGAACAAATTATGTTTCTTCCTTATGAAGGAAGTAGTCGATCTCATAAACTAAAGTATAGAGATACTTAGATAAACGTGTAGGTGCTTGTTGGAGCACAAGTTCACTGAATTGACCACATATGAGAATTTCATTTTGAAGATTACTTGTATGTCGATGGAAATTCTCATTATAATGATTTTATAAATGATCCTTTAACTTAAGATCTCTAAAGTTATCTCATATAAGAATTACTATATTTTGATGCTACTTATGACCTATTCTAGTCAATGATAGCTCAATTGGTAGTCATTAGATATAACAAGAACTATATGAAGGTAGTTGAGTGATCAATATAAGATTCATCACCCTAAAGTAATAAGAGAGAATATTCTATTATTGTTGATTAGTATTTATTTGAGAAATCGTTGATCAAGATATAATGACACGTTGAAAATAGTTTTCAAATGTCATTAATTGAATCAATTGCTAATGGTGAATAAATAATATGATTAGACTTAAAATATATTAGACATTTATACTATGCTCTGTGTCATGATTGAATTATATAAAAAAATCATGCACGAAAGGTTAGTCAAAACTATATTGACATTCCTAAATATTTGAGTAGTTATGATGCATTTATAGAATCCAATCTTGATCTATGAATATAAACTTCTCAATTAGAGAATTAAAGATAAATTAAAGGAGTTTAATTTTTAATCCTAAATATAATTAAGGTTATAATTTATATTCATTGCCAACATATTAAGGAACTTAATAGATCACACATAAAGAATGAATTGAAGGGAGAAAATATATTTGAATCATGTTAGACTTAATTATAAAATTTGGCAAACTTTATGATCAAATATTAGACATTTAATAAATAAGGATCAATATGAGATATTGGATCTTATTTATACATAATTAGTATTTAAAATTTAATTGGAATTATAATTTAATTTCAATTAAATTACTATAATACCCAAAATCCTATTTATAATAGGCTTAAGCTCTAAGAGAGCTAGTACTCCTTGCATAACTTTCTTTGTAATAATTGCAGAGTTCTCTCAACACATTCTGCTGGTATAGTGGTTGAGATAAGTCGATATTAGAAATAGTTTGAGGTAAACAATAAGAAAACGATCAAGCTTTAGAATAAAGTAAGAATTATGATTATTGTTTTATTATGATTTATATGTTAATAATTTTATAGAATTTAAATGATCACGTTTCGAAAAATTGTACGAAATAGTTTCATTATTATTCTATTGTGCACAAGATCAAATCTTACCCTGATTTCCTTTATAGATATATATGTAAATTATTTACGTTTTTGTTCATAACTTGAAATTGATTGGAGTATAAAGATTAAAATGCAAATTGATTGCAAGAATAATTCCAATAAAACTTTGAATTGTAGTGGTGCTTGAATCCAAATTAACCTGATTTGAAGATAACATTAAAGTTGGTTTATCCTTTGATTGGCTTCATTAGTGTCTATAGATATGAAGTTATAGAAGTTGGTGAACAATAAAAGTAAAAAAGGCACAGGTGCTTGTATAAACTTGGAATGGAGGGAAGCTACATGACTAAGTAAGTTATTTAAACTATTCCAAGGTTATACATGGTTGTTTTAGTTCTCCAATAGTTTCATTACTGCCAAACATATGAATTGCTATCACACAAAATAAATATATAGATTACAACATAAATTTATAAAAATATGTTAGTTAATAGTGAAATAAAAAGGTAAAGAGGCAAGAAATTGTACTTTGTAGAGGAGTAAATGTAGATGCTAAAATAAAGATGAAGTTGGTCAATTTTGGTTATCTTTTGTTTCAATCCTCTAAAATTAGTCTGTGATGCTGTAAAGGTAGTGTAAACTAGTTGCTCGAGTTAGAGAAGCTCTTATGACATTCAAGTTGATTCAATGGCTCCTTCACTATAAAGGTGATGGCAGAAAAAAAAAAACAAAGATAAACAAAAAAATTGGTAAGTAGAACATCCTTTAATTTCTTTCTTCATTAATTTAACATTATGCCTATGTTGGGAACTACTTTATGTAACAATCAATTTGCATTGTTAAGGGCTATCGTACCTACAACTTCTGTAAAATTTCATTATTGGGAAATAAGGCCAAGATCTGATCCTTCATGCAATAGAATAGTTAAGAAACTTTTTCGTTTGATTTTCTAAAATTCAAGATCGTCAAAGTTCTATAAAATGATTAAAATAGAAATCATAATAAAACATGAATCATAATTCATACCCTATTCTGAAGCTTGATTGTTTTCTTTTTTATATCCTTTGAACCGTTTTCAAAACAAGCTCATCTTAACCATTGCATCCACACAAATATCTGACCTCTAATAGTATCCATAGAATAAGTTGAGAAAACTTTGTAATTATTGTAGAGAGGGTTAGGCAATAAGTGCTAGCTTTATTAGAGCTTAAGTCTATTTATAATAGGTTCTAAAAATTTTAGTAATTTACTTGAAATTAAATGTTAATTTCAATTAAACTTTAATTAGAATTACAAATAATTCTAATTAAATATTAGTTATGCCCAAATAAGACCCAAAATTTCATATTAATCCTGATTTATTAAATATCTCTTATTTCATCATAAAGTTTCTCAAACTTTATAATCAAGTCTAACTTGAATTAAATATCTTTTCTCTCTTTAACTTGTTCTTTATATGTACCAAATAGGTTCCCAAATATATTGGCAATGGCACAAATTATAACCCTAAATCATGCTTAGGATTAGATAAATTAAACTCCTTTAATTTATCTTTAATTCGGTAAATGAACAGTTTATATCCATAAATCAAGATTGGCGTCTACTAATATATCAGTACTACCCAAATATTTAGGAATGTCAAAGTAGTCTTGACTAACCTTTTCATGCATGATTTTTTCGTATAACTTAATCCTTTCATCATACAATGTTCTAATTAGACATAAGAGTATGAAATTAATGTCTACTATAGTTTTAGTCCAATCTTGTTAGTTCTCCAAGTGATTCTACCTTGGCCAAGGATTTCGCTAATCAATAACGATGGAGAACAAAAAAATATTCTTCCTAATTATTTTAGGGGTGATGAATCATATCTTGATTATTAAACTACCTCCATAGCGTTCATGCTATATCTAATGACTACCGATTGAACTATCCTTGACTAGAACATTTAATAAATAATATTAAAATATAACAATCCCTATATAAGATAACTTAGGAGATCTCAAGAAAATTATTGCTTATATAATCATCAAAATGAGAATTACAAGTAATGTTCCAAATAGATTTGTCATATGATGTCAATTTAGTGAACATATTCTCTAACAAGCATCCACATTGTAACATCCCATCACCGATGGGAAGGGTAAAATAGTAATTTGGAATGGTTTATGAGTGCTTGAAATCGCCTTGATATATTCATGCATACACATACCCGTGAATAGTGAATTTTGCACATGAAAATGACTGTACATGCATTCATAACATTTCCCGGTATATTTGTTAATAAATGTGATTGTTATGAAAAATGTGATTTGTGTGCTTGAAAATTGAGTTGGAGAGGGTCATTGAGGTTTGAGAATTTTTAGTGAATTTTAGAAATTTTTCTGGAAATTTCGGGGAAATTTCTAGACTAGGAAAAATGCCAAGTGGCAGAATAATGGTTTACCGGTAGTGAAAATGACTGTCCAATGGCACTGGAAATTTAGATAAATGAGTTGAGGAATTATAAATTTGAGCCATTGGAAATTTGGGGAAAAATTGGAGTAGAAATTGAAATTTATTTGGAAAGAAACCAAGTGAGTGCCTTAAAAATGAGACATGTGGCAAGTGACAAGTGTCACTTGCCTAACCATGTCTTAAACCATGCTTTTATTAATAAAACCCAACCCTTTAAAAGCCTTCCACGATGCTTCTTCTTTTTAAGGGTTTTGTTGTTCATTTTGGCTTTTCTCCATCATTCTCGTAGCTTTCTTCTTCCTTGGTTCTTTTGGAATTTTGCTCATCTTTTCTACCTTCTTTCACCTTGCTTTCTCTTCCTTTGGTTCACTAAAAATTCTAACCTAAACCTCACCCCCTCATGAAGATGTGATGATCGTATATGGTGGAGGGAGTTAGAGAGTTTGTGAGATTTTGAAGCTTAGAAGGTTTGGAAGCTTGATTAGGTAAGAAATATGTTATATATGATGGGTTTGTAGTTAAATCAATTATTTGTGATGTTATTT
>JAOQMP010000008.1:25790681-25800685 GCA_027563575.1 Erythroxylum pedicellare
CACCATTAATTTCCTTAAAATGGTTTTTGGCTGCCTCTTTCATCTTTACTTAATCATACACCACTGTGCCATTGTTATCTTCTAGATTCATTATTGTTTTTCTATTCATCCTACCTTGAATTACACGAAAGAAATACTTAGTATTCATGTCTCCTTGCTACACCTATTGAACCCTCAACTTATGTTTCAGTTAGGATATGTATGCTTCAATTGCTTACAGGTACTTGCTAAGGTCTGTTTTCTCTTTCTCTTTCTCAATGAGTGAAGAATTTGTAGCATTAATCACCAGCTATTTTTGAGTAAATGAGAGCTCATCCATTGCCTGTAACTCATCTAGCTTTATAATATTAGTGGTGCCCTTAAAATGTTTGATGCATCTAGCTTTGATAGATTTCAGTATTCGCATGCATTGAAATGCTTTAGATCCTTGAAAGTGTTTTTAAGTGTTTTTTAATAACATCTATAATAATTTATTCCTATTGGGATTGCTTTAATAAGGAATTGAAATGCCTAAATAGAAATCGTCTTGTCTTTGAGTTCTTGTCAATAACCACCCTAATTAGAGTGTGATCCAAAAATAATGTTTCCTTAAACACAACATGACTCTCTATCATTTTAGTAAGCCAACAACCATGAACTAAAAAAAATGTCTAATTTCCTCTGCATTAAATCACTTCTTTTTCGATGATTGCTACAGGTAAAGATGGGTCCTTTAAACTAGAGATCCACCAGTCCCAACCAAGAAGTCAAAGTAATCAGCTCTTTGGTGTCTGCATATGTTACACTTCTTCTTCCTATGAAGTCAGCTGGAGATAGAAAGCAGTTGTAGTCACCTATAGGCATCTAAAGGGTTGAGATGTTTAAGTTAATTATTTATAAGTCCCTCTATAAATTGACTCTATTGAATTCTAAATTAGTTGCATATATAATAATGATTGTTATTGGAATAGTATCTGCTTTAATGATTAGTTCACAATGAATTAATTGTTCAGTACAAAACTAGTTTGATAAGATTAGGTGAGCTGAATCAAAAACAACCATAATCTTATCATTAGGATGTTTAGAATGACTACTTAAAGCCTACCACCCTAGTGGGAGAAAATGCAACCTTTTCTGAAATACTTCTTTTATTTTGGTCTCCACTAAACCAATAAAAACTGTTTGTTTAGCTCCTAGGTAGTCCTTTAGAGCCAACTATTTATTGGGACAGTTAAGTCCCCTTACATTCCATATTATACAAATCAATGGGCATGTTTTGTTTCGGTTCTCCTATTAGATCTTCAATTATTGACTCCTATTTCACGCCATTGCTCAAGCACCTCTTTAGTTCCATCTATCTCACTGCTGGTTTCATTTATTGCTTCATTATCAATAGGTACTATGATTTCATTTTTTATTCCTTTTCTTTTTGCTTGATCTAGCAATTTTTTATACCACCGAAAATTCTACTCACCTATATTTCACTCATTTTTTGTTGTTCATCTTGAGTAAGTTTATATCTAGGGACACTTCCTACTAAACAAGAGTATTTGCATTTGTACCTACCTCAACAGCTTGTTTGGAAGTTTCTTGAAGAACTTGAGCTTCACTATTTGCATGCAATTCATTAGCTTTTTAGGGAATTTCTGGAGATTCTCAATTTACTTTTCTCCTACTTTCTTCATCTTTGTTATTCTTTTTGGGGATCCACACTTTGATTTTTCTTTCATATAAGGTTTCCATAAGTAAGATAATTGTACTTTATCTTCAATTAGTTCTCCACAAGTGCTATACCTCATGATAGTAATGTTTTCATGCATAACTTTCCTATGCTCCACTTTAATGTAGACTCTAGCATAACCAACCCTCTTAATATTAGCATTATTCTCATCCATAGTTAAATGAATGTCATTGTAACTGGCTAAATAACTCAACCCTTCCTAAGACTAGTATTCAAAAGGTATTTCGTACATATTAACAGATATTGGAATTCAATTCCATTTCCCATTTTCTCAAAAAAATTGGCTTACCTTGTGAGTGCTATGGTCCCATGTCCATCAGTTTGCCTGCCATTTCTTTAGATGAAAAACAAAAGATGAAGAGATCATCTTCTGTTATTAAGGTGGTTTCGAGTCCCCACTTCTTCTAGTTAATTTGAGCCCAATGTTGGACACTAGGGTAAGCCATTCTTTAACACCAGCTACAAAATGTAATCTACCAAAAGATTCATGGTCTCCTACTACATGGCTCAATGTTGTCTTTTCTACCTTTTGAGGTGTTATGTGAGGTTGAGATGGTGATGTGTGAGGCTGAGATGGCACAAGGGTGATTAGAAGAGGAGAGAACTCGTCAGGGTCCACAAGATGGTCTAATGAAGGGATGGTAGCTTTGCATGACATGTTACCATTAACAGTAAACTGTCGGAGCCTAGTGTAAGGAAATTGGGTGGGCTTCTAAAAAAGAAAATACCTAGTTAGGTGGGGTGAGCTGTGAAGAAAAGCAGAGAAGAACCAGGTAATAAAACAAAGACGTACATGGAGCAAAAAAGAATAGGCAAAAGAACAAAGGTGTAAGGAAGAAATCACAAAATGAGGATTCCATGATCTGATGTAGAGAGAAAATGGAGAGTAGAGAGAAGGTGGAGAAAATCCATCTTCCTTATCTTAGTGTACATGTAAAAAAGAAATGAATTAATTTATTGAATTAAATTAAATTATTTTTCCGTAATATGATTTTACCATCAACAAATGTTCAACAAATGTATATTATTCAACTATTTAATATAATGATTTTACTTAATTTACTAATGTAAGTCATTCATATCTTTTTTCCGATGTTTTCTCTTTAGTACTTGTATATATGGATTTTGATTCTTTCGATAAGTTTAAAATGTGTGAGTAACCAAGATGTTCAATATAGTTGAATCTCTAACAGTAGATCTTTCTCTCTCTACTTCTACTTCTTCATTCTTTTTGTTCTACTTATATAGATTGATAATAAAGGCAGAGACCATCTGTGGAATCCGTGTGATCATAGCTTTTATAGATCTTTTCCACTTCAGTTTGCTTACTTGTATTGTTGTACATTCACTTCATATGGTTGTGGTACATTTCTCTCTTTGTTGTTCTCTTTGCTTTTATTAGGATCTCTTCATGGTTTCCTACTGTGAGCCTCAATTAGAGTTTGAAATAGAGTTCTAACTTTACTCCAGTAGATTCTAGTTGAGAAGAAGCAGTTTTAGCCTACAAGTTAATGATTTTTAGGAGTATTGTTATTTCAATTTCTTTCATTTGTTATGGGTTTATGTTAGTCAAACTTCATTATATCCTTTACTAAAACTTTGATGCCATCGCCACTGATTTCCCTCTTGTGTGTCTTACATTTATTGAAAAAAAGAAAAAATTCTCGAATAGAGCTTTAGCTTCTTTTGGGCACTTGGTTTCTAGAGTACTATCACTACTACTTCCAACTTTCACTCCTCAATTACGGGTGAAATTTTTATTTGTAACATGGCTTATAAAATTGGTTTCATTTTCATCTAGAATATTGTGAAAAAAAAAGCTTCAAATCCTTATATATATATATATATATTGGTTTTGTTTATTACCATCTCCTCCAGCTCAATTTTGTCCCGCTTCTTTTCTTAAAGTTGCTAACATTTAAAGCTTTTGGATGGGAACTTGCAAATCAACATTCTCGATCCAATTCTTTTAGTCCTAAGTTTTTATTCTATTTCTTGAATAAATTGTTGTGACATGAAGATAAGTTCTTTTATTCTTAGTCAAACACGCACTGTTACTTTTTTTAGACATTAGGCATCTATTTCTTACATCCAGATCAATATATATATATACACATATATCTATATATCTTAATCTTGTGTGGTGGTACGAGCTGTATTAATAGATTAGATGAATTTGTTTTATATACTCAAAAATTTTAATTGTGACTATACCCATATCTTATGTATCGATCAATTAAGACTATACCCATATCTTGTGTATCGATCAATTAAACATCTTGAAATCACTAAATATTCATCATACTCACTTTCACACTGGCAAGCTTGATGCATAACTTTTGTTTTCCCCCTCTCCCACTATTACTCTACTCCAAAAGACTGCTCCTTTTTTACTAGTGACTATAGTTCTTTGTTGAAATCCTCTTATTTCTTTTATAAAATTTATGGGTTTTTGGTTTTAGATTATAGTTTTCAATTTTTTTGTTTGTCCTTCTTTTAACTATCCAGCACTATGATTTAACATTCTAGATAAACCTAGTTACTATTAGTGGTTCAGCTTTCAGACCATCTAATTTTGATTTGCTTATGGTCAGGTGTAGCTGTGATTTTCACATCCGTTTATTACAATGCCCATTTTAGGATTTAATAACAATCCTTTTTCCTTTTCTTAAGTATTATTAAAGACATTTAGGGACTTGCTGGACTTGTCTTCTATAGCTTATGTTAGGCATTAGGGTGGGAGTGGTGGCTCTTTAACTATTGATGATAGCAAAAGGGCCGGTCTTTTGGTGAGATTTAGGATTAGGAGAAGAGCAGATGTTGACAGATTACGAATAGATTCTTAAAGCATCAAGACCCTTACGGGAAAGTATTTAGTAGTAGAAATTTAGGCAAATATAAGATTTATATAGCATGCATCCAAGAATTGGAAGGGAGCCAAAGCGAAAAAGATTAATGAGTTTAAACTTTAGTATTCATGTTTTTCGAGATGACATAATGGATAGTTATGTTAGTTGTCAAGGAACTTATAAATCATATTGTAGGGTTAAAGATGCTAATGATAGATTATGTTCCTAAAGATTGTGGTGAAAGGTGTTGTTTTTAATGTGGTGTGTGATTATGTACCTCAAGTAGGGTTAGATGATAATTTAAAAACCAATTCTGGGAAGAAATAGATGAGGTGATTCAGCAGATTCCTCTTAACGAGAGAATTATTCTAAGAGGAGACTTTAATGGTCATATACGGGTAACCTTAGAAAGGTATTCATAGACTCATGGGGATTTCTGTTACTATGATAGGATAACAAAACAACGTTATTAGATCTCATGGTAGTGTTTAAAATGGTGATAGCCTTTTTTAAAGAAAACAAGAATCACAAAAAAAAAACAAATTGACTACTTCATTGTAAGATAGAGTAATCGACTTAGTTGTATGGATTGCAAGGTGATACCTAACGCTTGTTTATTAACTCAACATAGATCATTACTTTTGGATATTATAATTAAAGGTTAGAGGAAGACGATAAGTACTATGAAGTGTACCAAAGTTAAATGGTGAAATGTAAAAGGAGATACAATGGAACAACTTAGGGATAGAGTAATATATGGAGAATAATCGAAATCAGAAGGAGATGCCAACTAGATGTGAGAGAGAGTATAAATTCTTTTAAAGAATCTACCAAAGAGATCTTAGGTGTTTTTAAAGGGCCCAGTGGTAGTACGATGGAGTCCTGTTGGTGGAACAAATATGTACTAGAAAAGGTAAAGATCTAGAAGGGTGCTTACAAAGCTCTATTGGATAGGACCACAGAGGTAAAGAGAGTAGTTAATAGAAAAAGTTACAAACTAGCAAAGAAAAAGGTGAAGAAGGTAATCTTAAAAACTAAAACTAGAGCTTTTGACAAATTATACCAATGATTGGAAACTAAAGATGGAGAAAAGGATATTTTAAGTTGATGAGAGCTAGGGAAAGGAAAGAGAGAATTAAATCAAGTTTGTTTTATAGAAAATGAAGTAGGGTAGGTGTTCCTAGTTGAAAATGAAATCAAGAGAAGCTAGTAGAGGTTCTTATACAACCATTTTAATAAAGACATATAGTACAACATCTATTTGGGTGATTTTAGCACATCCGAGAGGTACTATAACTTTACCTATTGCTGGTAGATTACAAAGGAAGAAATTTAAAGAGATTTGAGGGAGATGAAGAGTGCAAAAGTAGTAGTGCCTAATGAGATACCTATAAAGGTATGGAAGAGCCTAGGGGAAAAGTTTCTTATTTGTCTAACCAAGATTTTTGATGTGATCCTTAATTCCAGTAAAATGTTAGATAAGTAGAGACTTAGTATGTTAATTTCTCTATATAAGAACAAAGGGAATATCCAAAGTTGTAACAATTATAGTGGTATTAAACTACTTAGTTACACTATGATGCTATGGGAGAAGGTGATTGAGAATGAAGAAAGAAAGGATGCTCCTATCTCAGAGAACTAGTTTGGCTTCATGCTAGGAAGGTCTAAGATCGAAGCTTTACATATTCTCAGAAGATTAATGAATATTACAAGGAAAGGCAATGTTACCTACATATGGTTTGTATATGCATATGGCAAGGTACATAAGAAAATCATGTGAAGGTGTTAGAAATTAAGGGAGTTCCTATTACTTATATATAAGCTATTAAGGATATGTATGGAGGAATAAAGATTAAAATAATGATGATAGGACAAAATAAATAGCATTTTTCTATTGATAATAGGCTACACTAAAGCTCCTCACAATAGTGTAGCCTATTATCCCTTTTTGTTCGCAGTTGTGATGGATAAGCTCACTAAGAATATCCAAGGGGATGTGTCTTGGGGCATGTAGTTTTCTGATGACATTGCTTTAGTGGTTGAGACAAAAAAGGGTTTCAATGATAAACTTAAACTTTGAAGGGATATGTTAGATTTGAAGGGCTTTAAATTAAACAATACTACAACTAAGTCTGTGTCATAGGTGGCTTCTGATATGGAGATAAATTTTGAAACAATCTTTACTTTCACATCAAAAAAACATAGTTCATCGTATTAGATCAGGGTGGCCTAAATGGAGAAGTGGATTAGGAGTTTTATGTGATAAGAAGATATCACTAAAGCTTAAAGGTAAATTCTATTATTTAGTGATTAGGCTGACTATGCTCCATAGGGTAAAGTGTCGCCCATCAAACAAGTGCATAGTTATAAGCTAATAATGGTGGAGATGAGGATGCTACGTTAGATGTGCAACCTTACTAGAAGAAATAAAGTCATGAATGTGATGGTGAGAAAAATTAAGGTGGCTAATAGTAATAAAAAATTAAGAGCTTAGTGGTTCAGATATATTAAGAGGAGATACCCTAGCGTTGCAGTAAAAAGATGCAAGAAGACTACACTAAGAAACTATAAGAGAAAAAAGAAGCCTAAAAGAAATGAGGTAAAATGATCAAGAATGATATAGCTCTGCTAGAACTTACCAAGGATATGGTCCTTAATAGGAAACTTTTATGTACTAGTATATGGATAAAGGATCTTGCATAGAGAGGTCCTTCTTATTCTTATAAGGCTTTTAAGCATTTTCCTTTGAATCTTATGCCCTGTATTTAGCCTAAATATTTAATATATAATGCTTCCCTATTAGTTATTTGGCCTAAACATTTTCTTACTTAGCTTAAATATTTTCTTCTAATGACTTGTTTGCTTTATTTATGTACTTGTCTTCTTTCTTGTTAGTGTATTTATTTATTTATTTGATTTTTATTTTTATTCTTCAACTGGTTCTATATTTATTATATTACTTATTTTTGTACTTCTACTTATGTGTTTTTATTATCATTATCAGCATCAGCATCAGCATCAGCAGGAGGAGCATCATCATCTTTTTTCTTCATTTATGTTTATTTTTATTTTATGCATATTTTTTATTATTTTAGTTTATTATTTTAATATGTACATATACACAGAAATAGACACAAATATATGCATGCTGACACATATAGACACACACACACACACTCACACATAAATATAAGTGTAAGGCTTTTACTAGGTTGTTCTTGTTATTGGTGTTGGTATCTTTATTAAATGTGTATGATAATTTATTCAATAGGTTTGCTCCATATGAATATGATTTCACTATAAGAAAAATGTCGTTTAACGATGGATATTATTGACGAAAAACTTAAGGATTCCGTCAAGAAGTCAGATTGGCAACAGAATTTACCAACGGAAAAAACGTCGTAGAAAAGGCCGTAGGTAATAATTTTCAATGAATAACAAAATGTCCATCAGTAAATTTATCGACAAACATTTCATGTAACTGTCAGTGAATATATCGATGGTTGTTTGTTCAGTCGGCCATCGGTAAATTTTCAACGGTCAAGATTTTTCCATCGGCAAATTTACAGACGGTAGTGGTTATTCCAACGGTAATTTTATTACAATGTTACCAACGGTTATGATTGTTCCGTCGGTGATCATACCGATGATTTTTCTGTAGCAAATCATGTCAGTAAAATTGGCGAATATTACCAACAGCTTGTTGTGTTCCGTGAGTAAATATAATTGATTTTACTGACATACTTTTTTTGTCAATAAATATTTTAAATTTTTTAAAATCTCTCATTAAATTTTATGTGATGATCTTATGATTGATGCATAATTTAAACATTTATGAATTATCTGTGCATAATATTTTGATTTGTTTATACATTTAATTTGTTTAAACAGAAAGTTGATTGATGATATAAAGTTAAAATTATCTTAATTAATAATAAAAACATTAAATTGTACATAATAACTATTTGTAATTCAAATGAAATAACTATAAGTACACTATTGTCATGGATCAAAATTCAGTTTTAGGATATTGACAAAATTTGGTGACATGGATGAGTAAGAAGCAAAAGGTGGTGGCATTGTCAAATGCAGAAGCTGAATTCAGAGGTATGGCTAAAGGATTGTGATAGCTTCTATGGCTTCGAAAGTTGTAATAGAAATTGGTTTTTGTCCAGATTCTAAAATGAGTTTATTCTGCAATAACAAGCTGCCATTCATATATCCCACAACCCTGTTCAATATGATTGTACAAAGAATGTTGAAGTAGATAGACATTTCATAAAATAGAATCGTGAGGTCCCTTTGTTTGATCAAAATACCAGCTCGCAGATGTACTCACTAAGGCAGTATCTAGTAAAAGATTTCATGACTCACTTGGCAAGTTAGGTGTTAGAGATATCTTTGCACCAACTTGAGGGAAAGTGTTGGCATGAGTGATTAGAATTAATTTTTACAGAAACTACAATTGTATAGATTTCGATTTTTCAAGGATATGCATGAGTCTAGCCTTAAATCTTGTATAAACATATATAGCTTCCTAAAATTTCTCCCTGCTTCCTAAAATTTCTCCCTTGTATCTATATATATGCTGGATACAAATTATGAATAAAAAAAGTGATTGTGATACCTAACAGTTTGGAACCCCATCTTTTATCCCAGATCCTCCATCCTATTATGGATAATTACTAGACAAACTATCAATCATTGACTTAAGAAGTTTCTAAATTTGAATAATTGTTGTTATCTATGTAAGACTACCCCTAAAACTTACAACCATCTATTTTTCAATAATCAATTCTTTTTTAGAATTTGGAAAGAAGTTCTAAAATTATGTCAAAGGGACTTACACCGCATAGATGTGGAAGGAGGTCTAAAATGGCTAATTGATAACAAAAGGAACTGCAAAAGGAATTGGTTAATTTTTCTAGTTAGTTTAGGAACTTCTATATGGATGATGTGGAAGGAAAGATCAAAAAGATGCCTCAAGCAAGTAGACAATTCGAAGTAGGTGGTCCTGAATCTAACCCTAACTTTGATTAGAGAGCAACTGTTGATTAATGAAAATGTTAAGTCCTGCCACCCAGATATTGCTAAAAGGTGGAGAATTTAAGGGGTTGTTTGATTTCACTTCTCTCTTTCTATTGTGATTTTTTATTTTCATTTTTTGTTTTTCTTTCAAATAAAAAACTATTTAGTTGTTAATATCAATGTAGTTATATTTTTAATGCTGATAGTAATTACATATTAGATAAAATGTAAAGATAAATTATTTTTAATTAAATTAAATTTATTTTGATCTCTTATATAATATTTGTTAATAATTATCAATAAGAATTATTTTATTAAATTAAATTAAATAATTTATAAATTAAATTTTATTTTAAATATATTTTAATTATTAAATCAAATTATTGTTTGAAATTTATATATTCTGA
>JAOQMP010000008.1:25846415-25872979 GCA_027563575.1 Erythroxylum pedicellare
TTTACAGTTTCTTAGTGGGATCAATTCGGAACTGGTGTTCCAGAATTGAGAAGATTTGCAATTCAAATTTTAAGTCAATGTGTGAGTGCAACAGGCTGTGAAAGAAACTGGAGCACATTTGAATTTATCCACTCCAAGAAAAGGAATAGATTGGAGCATAAGAGGCTGAATGACTTGGTTTTTGTTCGATACAATTTAAAGCTTCGGGAAAGGTATGTTATTATCATTACTAATTTCGATATAATTTCTTATAATTTTATAAGAATTAAATTATATCCTACTTTTTTGTGATTGTTGAAAATAAGAATTGTTGAGAATTGTTGGAAATGGAAATTGATTTATAATTGTTTTGAAATTGATGGAAATGGGAATTGTTGTGAATTGTTGGAAATGAAAATTGTTTATGAATGTTTTGTGATTGTTAGAAATGGAAATTGTTGAGAATTGTTAGAAATGGAAATTATTTATGAATGTTTTGTGAATGTTGGAAATGAGAATTGTTGGAAATAAAAATTGTTCATGAACGTTTTGTGATTGTTGAAAATGGAAAATTTTGAGAATTGTTAGAATTGTAAATTGTTATCTGAATGTTTTGTGATTGTTGGAAATGAGAATTGCTGGGAATTGTTGGAAATAGAAATTGTTTATGAATATTTTGTGATTATTCGAAATGAGAATTATTGAGAAATGTTGGAAATGGAAATTGTTTATGAATGTTTTGTGATCATTGGAAATGAGAATTGTTGAGAATTGTTGGAATTGGAAAATTGTTTATGAATGTTTTGTGATTGTTGGAAATAGGAATTGTTGGAAATGGAAATTGTTTATGAATGTTTTGTAATTGTTTTGATTGATGGAACTCAAAATTGTTTATAAATGTTTTGTGATTGTTGGAAATGAGAATTGTTGAGAATTGTTGAAAATGAAAATTGTTTATGAATGTTTTGTGATTGTTGGAAATGAGAATTTTTGAGAATTGGAAATTGTTATATGAATGTTTTGTGATTGTTGGAAATGAGAATTGTTGGGAATTGTTGGAAATGGAAATTGTTTATGAATGTTTTGTGATCGTTAGAAATGAGAATTGTTGAGAATTGTTGGAAATGTAAAATTGTTTATGAATGTTTTGTGATTGTTGGAAATGAGAATTGTTGAGAATTGTTGGAAATGAAAATTGTTTATGAATGTTTTGTGTTTATTGGAAATGAGAATTGTTGAGAATTGTTAGAACTGAAAATTGTTTATGAATGTTTTGTGTTTGTTGGAAATGAGAATTGTTGAGAATTGTTAGAACTGAAAATTGTTTATGAATGTTTTGTGATTGTTGAAAATGGGAATTGTTGAGAATTGTTAGAATTGGAAATTGTTATATGAATGTTTTGTGATTGTTGGAAATAGAAATTATTGGAAATTGTCAAGAAAGATATATTATTATCATTATTATTTTCAATATAATTTCTTATAATTTTTTAATAATTATAATTTATTGTTTACTAGGAGCCTTAATAGTACAAGCAGTTCAAATGATCCAATTTCAATTGATAACATCGATGTTTTGGCGGATTGGGTTTCTGAAGAACCAAATTTAGTAGATGTCAATGACTTGGAATTGGAAGATAATCTTGGATGGGAAAGCCTTGACATGTCATTTGGTGCATTAAATTTGAATGATAATGATGATGAAGCTCCTCTCAATGATGAAGATTTTATACCAAATGATCACTAAGGTCAATGCAGTTCTAGCGGGTATCTTCTCATTGATAATTAAATTTCAGGTTTTTATTTTTCTTCTTCTTTTAATTTTACTTGTATTTGATGTTTATGTTAAATTGTATATACATAATGTAATTGTAATATTTTTATTTCAGGTTTAACTTCTACTTGATTGTTTCTTCGTCATCAACTCTTTTTTTAATATTTATTGTTCTTTTTATCGGATGTTTTGAATCTTTTAATATAATATCATTTATTAAAACGATGAAATTATATTATTGAAATATTTTTAATACCTTGTATTATTCTTAATTTTATAATTATATGATGAAGATTGTCTTTGTTTATATTAATTGTAGTTATTATTTATATTTAAAATATTTAAAAATTATTGTTATTTCATAGTAATTGTCATTATTATTTATTATTAAGATTTTTAAAAGAATGGTTGATGTAAACAGTAAACTAATAAAGTATACAGTATAATTGTACAATATACTAATATGGACTATTTTGTAATTTTTAAAAAATTTTGAAACTATTTCATAAATTTATAAAATTATCAAAATATTACCCAATACTAATTAATACCGGTATAATTCTGTTCCAAATTTAACCTAATACCAAGCTCGGTAGTTTTCGTAACTCTTATTCTCCATATTTCGATTCTCCCTTTTGCTTATCCACACTCCCGTTAAAGCTCTGCAACAGTATCATAAAAATGAATTATACACACACCCCCCCGGTTCAAATACAACCAAACGCAAACAGCAGCAGAACCCAACGCCCCTCTCCTTTTCATTTTTGATCCCTCCGATTAACTACTTTCTCCTCTCATATTTTTAGTTCTTCATTTCGGTAATACCGATCGGAGAAAGAAGAATGAATCGTAACTGGCGGAGACCCAGAATTGCAGATAGCTTAATCTAAAAAAGGTTGTATTTTACATAAAATCATGTGGTTTTCCTTTTGGAGATCAAGAGATCGATTCTCCATAGACGAACTCAGGTTTGGTTATCTTTAATTGCGGATTTCGTATTTGTTCTTTTCCTCTTAGTTTTCAGCTTAATTAGGACGCTGCTTTTAGTGATTGTAGTGTGTCAGTGTGTTTAACTCACTGTAATTAAATATCCTGCGCTTTTAAGTGTTTGCTGAAAAAAATTGGAAATTCAATTGATAATACCATTTTAGTTGGACGATTCCAGGAATTGGGTGCTCAAGTTTTAAAATTTAAATGTCTTATGCTTGTTAAGCTTATCAACTGTGGGGCAGTTTGTGTCATTCTGTTTGATTGGCGATGACCTTCCACATACTATTTGGGAAAAAGTTGCAGCCAGAACTTTTGGATATGAGTATGCGTTTGATTTGATAAACTTTTGGTATGTTCTGCAGCCAAATCGATCCTAGGTTAACTAAAGTCCTTTTCTAAGCAAGCTTTCTGAAGTGCGTGGTTCGCGATACTATGGCAGTTACGTGATAATTGTAACAACCCCTCTACTTGTCAATTAAAGGATATGGATATTCTCAAATATAATGTTGGCACATAAGTCAGTATACCTTTAAATTGGGGCTACTTAGATGTGGAATGTTGTGTGAATGGATGTTCTCACCTACTTTTGGCTTTTAGTCATAGCCTGTCTTGAGTGTGTTATTCATGTAATGATTGTATATTGAAATGTTTCTTTTGTTGTTGAATTTGTCATTGGGATTGTCTAGGTCTCATGATGAATCTTTCCTTTTCTTTTCCCCTTCATATCGGCTTAATTTTTGTGGTGGCATGAATGGGTATAATGGTTAGGATTCTAAGGAAGTTGTTGAGTCAATGTTCTAAGAAAACTTTTGACTTAATAATCATTTTGCTTTTATATGGAATAAGTATGTCATGCTTTTGCAGATATTTGACTGAGCAGTTGCAGAAAGTTCAGATTGTCAATGAAGTTAATCAGGTAACTAGTTCTAGTATTCTTTTTTAATTTCCTAGTTAACTAGTACCAGTATTCTTCTTCCTACTTTATCTGGTTTCATGAGTCCTTTGTTTTACTTTTAACTTAATTATCTAAAGTTACCTTCTTCTATTAAGGATTTTGTTATTGAGGCCCTCAGATCAATAGCAGAGTTGATAACATATGGTGATCAGCATGACTCAAACTTTTTTGAGTAAGATTTTTAACTAATGAGTTTCATTCCAAGTTGCATTTTGTGCATAGCTATTTCATACTTTTCTGATTGCTTACCAGATTTTTTATGGAGAAGCAAGTGATGGGGGAACTTGTGCGTATGCTAGCAATTAGCAAAACTATTTCTGTGTCACTACAGTTGTTGCAGACAATGAGCATCATGATCCAGAACCTAAAATCGGAGCATGCCATATGTAAGTTGGTTATTTGGGACAAAGTGGATTACACAGGCTGTAATACTATACATTCTATATTATCCATGTTGTAATTGTTGGGTAAACCTTTTTGCAAATATTTTTGCAGACTATATGTTCAGCAATGAACATGTTAACTACTTAATTACTTATACGTTTGACTTTCGAAATGAAGAATTGTTGTCATACTACATTTCCTTCTTAAGGTATGTATTTTGTCCGCAAAGCTGTCCTCTAATGATTGATCTTTTTCCTCATCTTTTGCTCTTTGAATTTCATTTTTTACACAATATTGACAATGGTTCTTAAATGGCATTTTTTTTTTTGCATGTAGAGCAATAAGTGGAAAGCTTAACAAGAATACAATTTCTCTACTTGTAAAGACTGAGCATGTAAGTTCTGTTTGTGTACCTTGTTCTATTACAGAATGTCCATTAATTTGTATTGGTAATTCCTTTTTCTTATTTACTGTAGTCTTGATGCTAGTGATAAGGGACATAGAAGTTTCAAGCAAAGTTGAAAATGTTTTTTGCTAATATTGATATACATTGCTCGGATATAGAGTCTAGTTGGAGAAGGTTGTGGCCATGTTCAAGAAATTGTTTTTATTGTTTAGGTTGCCTTTTGAGGATATTAGTTCAAAAGTCACCTTTAGATCTCTTCTCTATTGTATTGAGTGTTATTTTTCCTTGAAAGCATGCTTAACTCAACTCTATTGACCTAAGTTGTAAACCATATAAAGTTAGGTTTTGTGGCACATATACGTTTCTCTCCATCCTTCTTGTTTTTGAATTAAATCAATATTTAAGCTTTAGCGATGCAAAATTCTCCTATTCTTCTTAGCCAATCTTGTTCTCTCTGTCTCTATATATATATATTTCCTTTTGCTTGAAAATTACTTCCAAAAAGAGCTGGGTCATTGTTACATGTTGACAAGTATGTAGTTTTCTTGATGGTTTATGATTTCCGTTATTCTTCTAAGTTACGTAACTTGTACTTGAATGCAAGCATTTGCGCCTTTTCGGCTTTTTGATATAATCTTTTACCATCTTTTGCACTTAGGAAGAAGTTGTTTCTTTTCCATTGTACGTTGAGGCAATACGATTTGCTTTTCATGAAGAAAATATGGTTCGTACTGCAGTACGTGTTGTGACATTAAATGTGTATCATGGTGAGTAACTGTAACTTCACTGCTTTGTTTTCCCTTTTGATTCACCTATTCTAAATCAAATTAAAGATCAATAACATCTATAACTCTTATTATTGTTTTGGTTTCCAGTTGGAGATGAATATGTGAACAGATTTGTCACAAAGGTCCCTCATGCAGATTATTTTTCGAACTTGGTTACTTTCTTTAGGAAGCAATGTGTTGATCTAAATAGATTTGTCTATGAAACATTAAAGTAAGTATGAGGATCTTAGACATTTATTACCTTTTGTGGTTGGTAGTGCTTCTCAACTAAATATTATTGCTTCACTAATGAGACAGAAGCCCAAGCCCAGATCTATCCGAGGCAGTTATTTCTGCTGTAGATGATATTGAGGACAATCTATACTATATCAGTGACGTCATTTCTGCTGGGATTCCAGATGTTGCAAAACTAATAACAGACAAGATTTTGCGACTTTTGATACTTCCTTTGCTCCTTCCATCTTTACGGTTTGGTGTAGTAAATGTAATGCATTTTTTCTTTTGTTCTTTGTTGATTTTATAACCTAACCATCATAGCTCTTAAATGATTGGTCTTTTTCTGAATAATTTATTCTTCCTTAACCTACATTAGCTTTTAAAACCAGGAAAAACAAATTGGTGCTATGACTTCCCTGTATCTGCTTTGTTGCATCTTACGCATAGTTAAAATCAAAGACTTGGCAAACATCATTGCTGCTGCTCTTTTCTGTCCATCAGAGGCATTTATTGTGGGTTCTGAAGCTAAACTCAATGGTTATGTATCTGATCATTGTTCCGTGCATGAAAAACAACAGTTAGAAACTGGTAAAGGTGATGATTGTGTAAGGGTGGCTATGCTAAACTTGTCTGATTCTTTTCAAGTAGATGGTGGCGGTATTACTAAATCAAGTTCTTGTTGTCTTCCACATCATACTTTAAGGTAACATATTACTCTCATTACTTGTTTCTCTTTTACAACAAACCATGTGTTTTCCAAGTAATACTTTCATAAACTAATCCATGGTGACATAATTGCTTTATCCCTTTGGATTATCTGATGAATCATTTTTTTGTGTTAATTATTGTTCCTGTTTCCTTAATAGTTCGAATATAAATTTGAATGTAAATCCTTTATATTTGAGTTTCTAAAACTTGTTTTTATTAGTTTGTGATGGTAATTTGTATGTTTAGTAATTGTATCTATTCATAATGAAAGAAAGAATTAGTGATCTTTTTCGTAATTAAAATCCTTATTAAAAATGAATTGACATATTTTCGTTTCATTTTTTCCTTGTTGGTTAGGAAATAGTAAGAATCCTTATAATAGTACAATTGATTTTTATTTTGGTTAGCACAAGTAGTTTTTTATTTGGGTAATTTAAGTTAGTCCTTGTTTTAGTGGAGTTAGATGTTTCATAGAAGAGGTAGATGTTTCATTTGTAAAAAAAGAAGAGATGATTTTCTGGTATTCAATTCAAAGTTAAAAAGTATGAGGCTTTCTTCTAGAGTAATTCTTCAATTCTAGGGGTGATTTGTAGAGAGCTATGGTGTCTAGTTCTTTACAACTAGATTTGATTTTTATAAGATGCTAGTATCAAGTTTGTAATCTTTGTATGATTTAATTTTGACTTTTTCTTTATTGATATTAATAAAAAAATGTTCATATATGAAACAACTTAGATGTATAAAGAAGATTGTTTCATACATATGCTCTAGACCCGTAGGTTATTATATAGAGCTAGGGTATATAGTTTTGGTAGTCTCCTAATTTAGGAAGATTCCTTATTTGGAAAGATTCCTAATATAGCTAGATATTATAGGAAAACAACTAAGAATAATCCCTTAATTACGGAATTATCTACACTCCCCCTCAAGTTGGTGCAAAGATGTCTAACATGCCCAACTTGCCAATTTGCTATTCAAATGGTTGTCTTAATAGCCCCTTTGTGAAGACATCTGCTCTTTGTTCTTTAGTAGGAAAAAATGGAGTACATATGCTTCCATCTTCCATTTTTTCCTTGATAAAGTGCTTATCAACCTCTATATGCTTTGTCCTTTCGTGAAGTATTGGATTTTGTGCAATATTAATGGCTGCCTTATTGTCACAATACAACTTCATGGGAGGCTTAACCTCCAAGTTTAACTCAGACATAACTCTTATGAGCCATAAGACTTCACACACTCCTCGAGCCATAGCCTTGTACTCAGCTTCTGCACTACTCTGAGCCACTATATTTTGCTTTTTCCTTTTCCATGTCACCATATTTCCCCATAGATAGGTGCAGTAGCCTGATGTTGATCTTTTGTCAGTGATTGAGCCAACATAGTCTCATCCGTATAAACTTCTATGCTTCTTTCTTCCTTCTTCCCAAAGAACAATCCCTTGTCGGGACATCCCTTCAGATATTTCAAAAATTTGAAAACAGCCTCTAAGTGTGCTTCATATGGTGAGTGCATAAATTGGCTTACTAAGCTCACTCCAAATGCTATATCTGGCCTGGTGTGAGATAAGTAAATCAACTTCCCAACAAGCCTCTAGTACCTCTCCTTGTTTATTGGAACACCATTTTCAGGCTATCCAAGTTTCTTTCCTGGTTCAACTGGTGTATCACAAGGCTTATAGCCACTTAAACTTGTCTCTTTTAATAAATCCAAAGTGTATTTTCATTGAGTCACCACAATTCCCTTCTTGGATCCATGCCAAGAAAATATCTAAGCTGCCCCAAGTTTTTTAGTTCAAGTTCCTTCTTGAGTTGTGCTTGTAACTTCTCTATCTCCACAAGATCACTCCCAATAATTATTATATCATCCACATACACTATTAGGACAACAATTTTATGTTCCCCAGTCCTTTTAGTAAACAAGGTATGGTCTAATTGGCCTTAAGAATACCCCTGACTTGTTACAAACTTGGTGAATCTGTCAAACTAGGTTCTTGGGGACTGTTTTAAGTTTCCAAACCTTGCCCCCAAAGCTTTTCTTGAACCCAGGAGGTGGCTCCATGTACACTTCCTGTTCCAAATCACCATCCAAGAAAGCATTTTTTACATCTAGTTGGACTAAAGGCCAGTCTAAGCACGCAGTCATTGATAATAAGACCCTGACAGTGTTCAATTTTGCCACTGGATCAGTATAGTCCACCCCAAATGTTTTGAGTGTAACCCTTTGCCACCAACCGAGCTTTAAATCTTTCTATTGAACCATCTGCATTGTATTTAGTGTTAAGGTATCTGAAATATGGACTGTCCCTTTTCCTACAACGGAAGCTAGGAAACCATCTACAATTCTAATTTTTTGATTCCCTGCACAAGGTGAGTAAGAGGAAAAAAAAATTGGAGCTACTAGTCATGTGATCTGTGGCTCCAGAGTCAACTATCCAAGAGTAGGAGGGCATAGAACAAACAAAGGCCTTTGGAAGGATTATACCTGACCGGACTAAAGAACAAGAGGGTTTTGGGGTATTCTCAGCTGGAAGGAATGTGTACAAATGATCAAGCTACTCCCTTGTGAAAGGAAAGGTCCTAGAGGAGCTGGAGGTATCTTAGTCAGGACTGGATTGGTACCTAGCTTGCAAAGCTTTCCCATCTCCTGCTCCACTAGCCCATTTTTTCTTCCAATTTGCTGGTTTGCCATGTATCTTCCAGCAGGTATCTTTTGCATGCCATTGTTTTTTGCAAAAATCACACCAAGGTTTTTGCTTGACTATTCTTGGAGACAAATGCTGAGCCTTCATTCTGGAAGTCCATGGTGCCATTTTTTCCCAACATGACACTCTTTCGAGCTTCCTCTCTTCTAACTTTATAAAAGACTTCTCGTATTGAGGGTAGTGGCCTATGTCCCAAAATACATCCCCTGACTTCATCCAATTCTGCCTTCAAGCGAGCAAGAAATACAAGCACTTGTTCCCTATCAACTTTCTCTCTATATTGGGTTGCATCTTTTGGATCTTTCCACTTTGTTTCCTTAAACAGATCTAACTCCTGCCATATTATAGTCATTTCATTATAATATGCAGTCACATTTTGCTCACCTTGATGCATCATCTACATTTTTGAATTGAGTTCAAACTGCTGAGCATAGTTTTCCAGGTTTGAGTATGTTTCTTTGACGGCTTCCCATACATCTTTGGCTGTTGGGAGAAAAATAAAGGTCTTCCAACTCCTGGTTCCATGGAATTGATGAGCCAGGCTGTAACCATGGCATTTTCCAAGCACCATTGGTCAAAATTAGGGTCTTCTAACCTTGGAGTTTGGATTGCTCCTGTTATTTACCCTAATTTTTCTTTTCCAGTAATCACGAGAGGGGCTAATTGGGACCATTCTAGATAGTTTCTTCCATTCAGCTTCTGGATTGAAATTTGTAGGGAATTTTATGGTTGTATGTTGACTGAATCAAGTTGATTTCCTGATCCAGAGGAAGGGGTTGTGCTGCTGGTGGTCTTGAGGGATGAAGATCGAGACCGCACCATTGTAGCTTTGTAATTCATGGAAGAGCGTGAGGCTCTGATACTATGAAACAACTTAGATGTATAAAGAAGATTGTTTCATATATATGCTCTAGACCCGTAGGTTCTCATATAAATCTAGGGTACATAGTTTTGGTAGTCACCTAATTCAGGAAGACTCCTTATTTGGAAAGATTCCTAATATAGCTAGATATTATAGGAAAACAGCTAAGAATAATCTCTAAGAATAATCCCTTAATTATGGAATTATATACAATATATATTGCTTTTTGCTTTGCTCTTATTTTTAGCCTAAGCTGTGTTCCTTTCCCATTGTCCAATTAGTGTAGAAGTTATCCTTTAGTTTTCCTACTTTAGTTTGGTAATAGAGTATTGGTTCAACTATGCCTACATGTAGTGGAAGGTCATGTGGAGAATTACCCACTGATCATAAACATGAATTGATTTTGCAAATTCTGAAGAAGTTGGATGGCCTTGGGGCCTGTGTGCAAGGTGTTCTAGACCCTAACTGACAAAAGATAGTTGGTTAACAACCTAAGCTTGATAGTGAAGATGGGATATGCGAAATAAACAAGTTGAATGGGATGACAATAATCAACAAGTAGGGCAATTTAATATGCAAACTAAATGGGGCTGTCATGGAAGTAAGTTCTATAGATGTAATGGAAGAGTTCATTATGCATATTAGTTTACTCGGAAAGGTTTGTATATGGCAAAGAAAGAAAAGAAAAAGTCTCTGAAGAATGTATTTGTGAGCATGAAGTTTGTGATGAGCTAGGTGGAGACTTCAATTGAATGATTGATTGACACATCTCTTAATATAATGAGGATGACTTTATGGTTGACTTGTCAAGCTGGGGAGAATGACGAGGATTGAAAATTTTGGTTGGTTATTGTTTCTTCTTATTAGAAAAGGAACTTAAATATTTCATATAAGTTTTTCCCCATTGGTTTAGTATTTAAGCCTATTATAGAATAATTATTATCCTTATTTTTGTTTATAATTTTAGAGTTCTTGTTTTAGAATAATTAAGAATATGGTAACAAGATTAATATATTGGGATGAATGTTACAATAGTTAAATAAAGACAAAAGGGTCAATTTTGACCCTAAGTTTTACACCATTTGACAAGTTACCTAATATTCCAGAGAGAACACTTATGTCCCTAAAATTTAGAAAATGTTAAAATTGGATCCCACTACAATGGAAAAGATGACGGTAATCTACTTAGCAGTTTTTAATACTATTTTTTTATTTTGCGGGCCCCTTTATGCAACGTCAGTGCTGACATGGCTTTGAGGCCCGCTTTCTTAAAATAAAAATATAAAAATATAATTAATTTTTTTTGGGACGCACCTATTTAATTAATCCTACCACTCTTCTCTTCTTTCTATCCTCTCACGTTTCTTTTTATTTTCCTCGACTGCAAACCCTAAGCCCCTCACACTTTTACTTCTCTCCTATGGAGTCTTACCTGTTATAGTTTCTCCCATATGATAATCTGATAATTCGATACTGTGCAAAATCCATTTTGCCACTCTTAGGGACTTAGCTCCTTTGAAGCGAACTCATCCACTTGATTTAGCACTGTCAGTTCTTCAGCCAGTGCAACGCGCCTGTAAAGCACAACATCAGCTAACACAATACCCAATGGACTATATGACCACTTGAGTGCTAAGATTAATACATACACTTGGCTTTGCTTCTCATACTTAAAGCAAACTTCATTTACATTCACCATAACTTCTAGCTCGTGATCAAGCCACCGTTGTGAGGACTTCCCATTGGTCTGCACATGAAACTGGAATGAACATAAGCTGTACCATAATGGTAATCAAATTGCACAAATTCAAAAGATTATCCAAGACAAGTACTTGTCCATTTGTTCCTCCATTGCTCATAGGTGGAAGATTGTACACCATCAGTAAATTTGTAAAAGTTCAATAAGTACAAAAACTCCTATTATGGCACTCAAGAATTAATCATAGATAGAATAGACTTAAATGATTTTTATTTTTCAATGTAACGTGCCCTCCATATGATGAGATATGCATTTACCAGGACAGAGCATCCGTAGATGGGAACCTATGGTAAATATATATGCATGAAATCTACCGGAGTTATCACGCATAGAAGATTTACACGCTTCAAGCAACTCTTTTAGCATCTTGGTGGCCATTGCAGCCTCCTTTGTCTTTCTTTGAAGAACTTGAAATAAAGAAAAATGTTATGAGCATGATATCTTCAAAAGAGAATAGTGATGTCACTAGAATAACTAATGCATTGTTGAAGATCAGACTTGAGTGTATCACCATAGTTTTATTGTTTCATAGAAAAGATTGCAGTTGAAAACACCATCACTTAAGTGTATTGTCTGTGTACATGTGTGCCCACTGGAGATTGGGTCCTCTGTGATTTGTATACACTGAAAGTTTATTGTAACACTTGTGAAAAAGGCTTCTACACCTTAAATAGATGATATCAAGATGAAATCAACTAAAATGGAAAAGGAAAACACCTATAACAATTTCTTTTCCCGGGAAGCTTTCCACTATCAAAATTGCTCTGCCTCTTGTTTCATTCTATGTAGCAAGTGAACTTACCCAATGGGACATGAAAAAAGGAAAAAGGAGGAACTTAAACAATGATCACATGGAGGAAAACAAAAATGCACTAGAGCAATAGTGCCAGATATTTCACCTTTTGGGATTTTATAGACTAAATTTCATCTTGCAATAGCTTGGCTGCTTCATTACTTTTTTGTTTTTTCTTCAAGAGTTGTATCTAGTTCTCTTGTTCCTTCTTAAGCTCCAGAATTTGAAAAGCATGAAGAATGATAACAATGAAAGTGCTACTTGAAGCAAAAGAGAAGCAATATGTAGGTATTTATTCACTTGTGCTTCCAATGATTTTAATTTCTGGGAATTATTAACTTGCAACTTTTGCGCCTGTCCTTCAAAACTGGATCAAAGTTTCTCAATTTCAGCTAATAATCGATCCCTTTCTTGCTGTAGCAACAAAGTAGGTGAATGAATAAACTTCCTATTCTCAGTGAACTGGAGCAACTCTTTTTTCATCCTCTAAGTCTACAATTTTCTTGCTAAAGTGTTACCTGAATGCTTCATTACCAATACCTCCAAAAAGTTTCATCTCTAACTACTCAAATAGACATAAAAAGCACACATTGTTAACCATTAGAATCAATATTGCTAGTTATCCCTTATATTTATGGAAGCAGATTGCTGAAGACATGTCATGGACAATAATGATTAACGATAGTTATGTGTCTATTAAAAGCTCCGTAGTTTCTCAAACAACATTCATTCTTCTATTCTATACTCCTACATCTTTCTGTAATAAGCAATTAAGCTAGCAGCACTGCAGAGCAAAAATTAGAGAAAACTTATGAGGTTCCATTGTCCATATATTACATTACCAAGGCTTCTTCCACAAAACTTTGGGAACTTAATTTATAAGTTTTTAGTTGCATATTCTTTGTTCCAGTTTGGACTCCGCCATGTAATAATCGTTATGCGTTATGGTCGAGAAATATTGGCTAAATGTGTTTGTTCATGAAATATATGTTCCTTTCATCACAATAAAAAAAATTGAATTCTAACCTCTTTCTCCTTCAACCATCTATTCAACTCATGCAACTCTTTATCCACTGTATTCTACAGAAGTGTATGCTCCCATTCTCTTGCTACTTCATCGATTTCTCTAGGATCTGTTGTTAAAATTGGTATTACTACTATGCTATAACCGGCTAGATTACTTCAAATAGAATTGTTAAAAATGCTATAATTGGTTAGATTACTTCAAATAGAATTGTTAAAACCTTAAGCATAGCTGATTTTGCTTTAAACTCAAACCGCGAAGGACAAGATAGTGATTTGTAAAAAGCTAGTGAATTAAAACTAGGAATTGAAATGAACACTGAAATGTTTTTAGTCTGGAGTTTTACGTACTATGGTTTTGGCCCATTTGATAATCTCACGACTCGAAACTGTGAAGACTCCTATAGTTTTAGAATACATAAACACAATGGAAATGGTCCATCCTTATCATAAATTTACATTGTCCACTTACAAGATCCTTATATCAGTTTGCTGACTGTATATATTTAATGGTGGCAGCTTAGAAGTATTAATTATTTGTTTATTAACCAACCTGATAAGATTCCATATCTCAGATAAAGGGCAAAACGAAGGTTTCTTTGGCATGAATCACAGAAGCTGACGATTTCATCATGTCAACTTTCAAGGTTCATGCAAAAGAAACCTTTAAAAATGTCACCCAAGATATTACGAAAAGAACAAAAGTCGTAGGTGTGGAGTAGGAAAAGTGCAGGGATGGGGAAGGAACGGGCTTGGAAGAGCTAGATTAGCTCATAGAGATATGGAGATGCTGAGAAAAAGAAAAGATGGTGAGTTTGGGTTTTTGCATGGAGGAGAGAGATTAGAGGAGATAGAGAAGAGAGGAGTGAAACTCGGAGTGGTTTAGGGTTTTGTAGCAAATTTTTTTAAAAAAGTGGGTCCCACCTTGTTACATCAGTAATGACATGGCATTGTGGGCCGCGAAAAATTAAAAAATTATTAAAAAGTGCTAGGTGAATGCTGACCTAGCACTTAATAGATGGGTGTTAATAATTTTGTTATAGTGGGGTCCAATTTTAACGTTTTCTAAATATTAGGGTCATAAGTGTTCTCTCTGGAATGTTAAACTTGTCGATTAGTGTAAAACTTAGGGTTAAAATTGACCCTTTTGCTGTTAAATAAAAGAAGAGAGCACTTTTGGTTATGAATTTCATAGTTAAAAGTGCGAGGCTTTCCTATCTAAGGATGAGTGGTATCAAGAAACTATGTTTGATTCTTACTTTATGAACCATGGACGTGATTTCTATGAGTTGCTATTATGAAGCTTATAACCTTTTAGATAATATGAATTTGGATTTGTTGTCTTCGTTAATATTAATAAAGAAGGTTCAGATTTGCAATATTTTGCTTGGCTCTCATTTTTAGCTTATGATTGTGTTCCTTTTCAAACTTCAAATTAGTTTGGAAGTTTTCCTCCAATCAGCATGGTTCAAACACCTGAGATGGGAGTTCCTTGTGTTAATGTTTGTCAGGCCAAGGACAACATTATTGATGTTTTCTTTCTTCTTATTTTGTACATTCTGCTTATGTAACTGATTTGACTTGAAAGTGGACATGTTAAATAATACTGTGGTCAAAGATATATCTCATAATATTATGATCTGATCATAATCATATCATTTAGATTAGATAGCAGTATCTTGTAGATATATAGTATCCTAGGATTATATTTCCATATCTGTACAGATTTTTCTATCCTATTATGTAAACCTATTCATGTATATATATACTGCAGTCTCTAATAAAAGAGATATAGAGCAAATAAGCTCTGATTCACATATTATTTGTTTCAGCTTGTATGTGTCTATGCAAGCATGTATACGCTCATGGACTCACGTATTATGATTTCAAAAGCAACGAATTCGATTCCATGTTATGGTAGAAAATAAATGAATTTTGCACGCTAGTAGTGAAAAAAAAAACATACGATTTAGGCATTGGCAACAAGAAAAACAGTCCCAACCTAAGATGTGCTCCGTGTAAGGGAGTTGGTAAGTATGAATGGAGAAGGTTAGAAAAGCCACTTAAATTGATTGGGAACGAGAAAAAGCGCAAGATTAGAATTCCACAAGCATACCTTGCACTCCAAAGAGGGGACATGAGTCTTAACCATCTCAGCAACCTCCTTCTTTATCTGTTGAAATCTATCATCTTTTTCCTGCTTTGCCGACAATCCCATACTAATCATGACTTTTAGGTTTCTCTACCACAAAAAGTAAATTATGTGTGTTACTTTTTAGAACTTCACAAAATGCAGCAGCCCACAAAGTGTTTTCCTATTACAATATTTGTACAGAGATTATGAAGATGAAAACAATCATCGGTACCAGTTCTTAATAGAGAAGGCTGAAAGTTGGGGAATAGATAGAAGACAACAACAACATTTGCTAGGGTTTATCAAAAACATAAAAATTCTCTAATAGCAGCTTTAAAGAGTTCAGAGATGCAGAAGTAGTCAACCAGTTGAATAGTCAATATACAAGTGCGCCAGCCACATGCACTACAGGTTTACAAACAAACTACCCTTACTAACAAACTCTTGGAAAAATTAATTTGACAAAACAGTTAACGACATAGAAACCTTACACCTATTGCCTTCAATTTTACTTTAGAATGACCAATACTGTGAACTGAAACCAATAACTAATAAACTTTGAACTTATTACAAGCAGCTACCCCTAGAACTGGTTAAAATTTTTAACCTGATCAGTCAGCTACTATATTTAAAAGCAGGACAATTGTCTACCAACAACAAGAATTCCTCACATAAACATTGATGGAGATAGAGGAAGCAAAGCAAACCAATAGTATCTAAGATTCATATTCACTTGCAACAAAAATGATACCTTCAGCGTTCTAACTTGTATTAAGTGACCAAGACTGCTCATAAGGCGGTTGATTAACTCCTTTGATATTTTTCCTTGGCTTGTCTGCTGCACCATTAGAAAGAAAAATCTTATGTTGCTTACGATTTTCAGGAATAACTATACAAAAATATAAATATGTATGGTATAAGAAAAAAAGATTATGGAACAAACAAACCGCTAATCTCGCAACTTTAGCAAGCTTCAGCTTTATTTCTCTGGGCAATCTCCTCTTTATTGCTTGATTGGAAGTATCAGTTTCTTGATTTTCCGTACCAGTTACCCTTGCTGTCATGTTTGTTAAAAGAATAAATTTTCAATGTGCCAGGAGATTCTGCAAGTAATTACATTATGATGATAGAGTGGAATAATTCAAGCTCACATTCAGCAACCATCTTCTCCAACTCCCTAATAGCCTTTTCGAGCATCGAACTCTTGGGCCTAACAATTGAACCATCTCGTTTGTGAATGTGAGAAGTTTTCTGCAAGGTATTACTTCCATAAAATCAAGAATCCTCAACATTGATAAACAAATAATTAAGGATCAAATACTACATTTTGCATACCATGAAAGTTTTCAGCAAAAAGGGAAGGAAAAAGCATGAAGATGACTTGTGCCATTAGCAGCATCATAAGATAACATATTTCAATTGAATAAGCATACAGTGGGACCAAAAGCTATGCCACTAAATATTTGATATAACTCAAAGATAATTTCACATGAATTTGATACTGTTTTCTTATTCAAATTCAGGATTTGAAGAGTCTCTTAACTATAATAACACTACTCACAGTGATTGTTACACCAAAAATTCAGAAAACTCAAAACAATTTTACGTGTGTTCCACATTAAAAAATAAATAAAGCATTGCTGCTCACACAGGCCAAGTAGTCTTCTTTTACCACATTGTCAAGAGCTGCAATACATGCTAAGTTATTTTCATCTCAAACAAAATGTTAATGTCCACAGACCTAATCCCAGCTACCACTCATTGCACAGGAAGAGTTTGCACAATGAAATGAGCTGCTGCTTCAAAACCTAGTAATGCCTTCCTCCTCTAAAGAAGCAAAGAGATAAAAATCAAAACCAGACACACAACTCTGGAAATCTGCTTTCTGTATGCAACCAATATGTTAACAAGAAATCGATTAAATAAAGCATTTAATAATGCTTACAGTCGTCTGCATGGCAATCTTGCTTTCAGGAAAATTAAGATCAGGCAATTCATGAATGTCAAGTTTTTCTTGTGAACGTATTGAGTTTTCAAGTTCATTGCTATTGCACACTGGTCTTGCAGATGATGACTTTGATTGTTCATGAACAACTTTATCAAGACATGTACGGTTGGACACATCAGAGAATTCCCTTGTGTCCTTTGACTTGTCAGTGAGGTTCTTTGCTTGGAGGCCTCCTGTTTTTGGCCTTTCGATTTCCTTTACTTCTGCCAGAGATACAGCAGCATCACCCTGTTTGGCTTTTACACTAGAAGGTGCATTGGAATCGATTTTAGCTTCAACAGATTTCTTTTTAGAAGAAATTCCAGGTGCACTTGACGAACTCTGAAATTTTATATCCCCATGATGTTCATTCATGACAACCACATTTTGAGAGACACTATTGTTGCCGGCAATTGCTGCTAACTTCTCGGCTGGTGATTTGCCCAGTTTGGCCTGCTTATTCGACAATATTCGACCATCATCAATCTCACCAGGAGCCTTTTCCACATCTTTCCTTCGCCTTTTCTTTGGTTGCTGATTAGGAATAACATTAGGTTCACTTCTTGCAAAAAGAAAGCGGAAGAAATTAGACAGGAAACAGAAATTAACAAAAATGATGCAGCAACCTAAAACAAGGACTACTTTCTGAAATTCTATCTGATGTATAGTCTTTTTGACTGAGGAATCCAGTATGAACTGCATCATGATATCAAAATGACGATATTAAACTCTGATGACAACAAACATACAGTTCCAGCAATCACAAAGGAAAGATGATCCCACATTGTTATGTATCGAAATCCACATATGAAACTAGAACTAGAATATTAGTGATCATTATACATGAAATAACAGAATAGCAAGATCATCACTGACTAAATATACAAACTAGCAACATGGAAATTTATTTAGTTATTACGAAATCTAATTTTTCAGTGTAAGTACCCTATATTATAGAGTCATTGAGCTCTTATTGAACAAAGGTCAAGCTCTACTACTAAAGAAAATTTTGAAGCATTGAGAAATGATTCCACTAATACTATCTCAAAATCCACAGCATGAAAAAGGTTTCAAACATAATACAAAGCCAAACTTGACATCTTTCTAGCCCAACTGTCTTCTTTGTACTTTAATGACAAAATTTTAATTTGCTATTTGTCTCAGTAATTGTGTAAGAAAGAAAAAGGGAATATGAAGATGATCAAGCAGACGTGATTGTCTTCTCTATACACACATAATCATTGTTCTTTGAACATATGGAAAAGAAAATTCCATTTATGTCGTTGGCAGCACATAGACCAGTCTTTCACTTATTTTGATTGAGATACGAAAAGACTGCTATCAGATTTACTTCAAGCATTTGATTACTACCCCCAATAGAAGTATAGAGAACGCATGATTGACAAAGTGGAAGAGCAGAAAGATTCATCATTCTATTGCTACAAGCCAAAGCACTGACCAGTGCCCATCCAATGACAACGTGCTACAGCATCTTGTGACTTTATCATCAATAGAATAGGTTAAAAAGAACTCACATGCGTTCAAGCTTTCCCCTATTAACAAAGAACCCATCATGTTTAATTGCTGAATTATCAACTTCAAAATATTCATCCTGCAAAAATGTATAACCTTTAATGAACAAAATAAAACCACTTCAACATCCAAAATTACCATGCCTATTTACACTGAAGAATTTCTGCAGAAGATTACAACCGCAGATAAGATACCAACCAGCTCCGCATCATCTATAAAAGAGTCTTCTGTATCATATTGGTCATCATCAGGAACATCCTTTAGATCTTCCTCATCACTACTATCCTTAGCCTAAAAAGAAATAAAAACATGTAAATTTATCAAATTGGTGCAAAATTCGTAAGCACATTATACAAAAATGCCACAAAAAATGAATAGAAAGTAGGACAAGCATAAACGTACTCCGTAGAGACGCTCAATCTTCTCAATCACAGCACTGAAACGATTTGGAGGTGGTGCATCCTTGGCTTCTTTTTCACCAACATGCCCCTAAAGAATGTCCAACCACAAAATAATAACCACATTCCACAACGAACAAAACCAGCCAGCTCAATACAGACACGCACAATGACAGCTATCAAAACATTTCAACATAATTCAACGCGTTTAAAGCTGTGAATCTACAGAATGAGCCCCATGGTACTCTCCCACACCAAAACCCAAATTCATCAATACACGTGAGACTACCTCAAGGTCTTTTTTTTTTTATCTTTCATCAAAATCTCCTCAATTCAGACTAATTAAGCTTTCATAAAAATGTACGCATAATTAATTGGAAATGGAAGGGGGCTTACAGGGGCGATGCGGGACTCGAGGTTAGGGTGAGCGTTGACGGGAGACGGGTTCGGGGCGGGTTCGGATCCGCTACTAAGCTTATTAGCGTCTTTCATAAGCTTCTTCCACGACACAAATGTCGTCTCTCCGGGTCGAAGCTCCACTGTGAATATTTGCCTGTCCCCTAATTTGACGTACGACGGCGTTACCCTCGACGACGACGTCTCTCCTCCTCCGTCAGCGCCACCAGCACTGCCTTCCTCCATTGAAATCGACAATTTGGTAGTTTAAGAAGCTGTGGAAAGCCCTAAGCGGAACTGAACAGCGGAGAGCTCGGCGGGAGGGGTGAAACGGTTTCCGTGGGTTTAACTGGAAATTTCTTTTCTTGTTTCAATTTTCCCGAGAAAATTTTTGAGGAGGGAAAAGGTGCTCCGGTTTCTGCCCGACCCATTAACTTCTGATTTTGGGCCTCAGTTCAGATAAAGTCCTGTCACTTCTCTGCCTTTACCTTACGTTTGGTTAGTGTCCCCATGCCTCTCACAAAACATCCAAGAAACTAGTTGTTTGTTGTCTTGTGTTTTTACCGAAACTAGCTCATCTTCACCTTGAGTTTGTGATGAATTTTGCCTGCTTGGAGGACAAGTATAATATGGAGTTTTGAGCAGAATTGTTAGCCTAATAAGTAAGTGGCAATATGATCTTTATGTCATGCTTAGTAGTATGTGAATCATGCTTGAATTGGAATGAAATGAATGTAATAGTTTCTTATTTGATTTTTGATGCATGAAAGACAATGAGTTGTGAGCTATCAATTAAATAATTATGAACTGAAATTATAGATTTTATTGATGAGGAATTGGAGTATGACTTAAGCCTAAAAGAGTTATAATTGATGAACTATAAATAGGTTGTTTTAACTTTGGTATAAAGTGAAAAAAATCTAGAAAAGTGAAAGAAGAATTGCTGGAATATGTTAGCTGTAGTGTTTCCACTGAACATATATTGGTATTTTGGCCATAACTTGATCTGTAGACATCAAAATGGGACGACTTTAAGTTTAGATTAAATTAGATACATATGGATATATTTTTTAGGAATCTAATTTTAATTTTGTCTCTAAGAGTTTTAAAATTTGGCTTAAAGTTGAGTTTTGGATTTTGTCACTGTTTGAGAACAGTCTATAGTATTTTGTGTATAACTTGCAAACTACTGGACCAAATTGTATGCATTTTAGTTCATTAGAAACTTAATACATATTTTAATATGTTTTTAGAAGAATTTATTGCCTAATTCTTCATTTTCCTTATGTATGTTATTCAATAGGTATTAATTGGCAGATGTAGATGCTATATATGTGGCTTAATGGTTGTTCAATGGCAGCATGTATGCTATACATAGTTCAATGGTTCAATGTAAGGAAAGCATTAGGTATATACTATGTACATTATTTAAATGGAAAGAAGGCAACATGTATAAATCATGGAAGTTGATCAATGGTTGAATGAAAAGAGAAAACATAATTTTAATCTTACAAAATGCTAAGATTTTGGCTAAGCTTTTTGTCATAAAATTTGTAAAACAAGGTAGAAAGTTATGGATGTAGTTGGCAGGTTTTAGGAACCTTTCAGGGGTCTCCCTCATAGCTGAGTAAGATAATAAATTTTTCTTGTCACCGTAGACTCGGGACTAATAAAGGAAAAGCATCGAACACGTGATGGTGGTTTACAATAAACAATAAACAGTGAGTGTACCTTTAAATTTATTTTGTAAAGATGGTTTTTATCTTAGTATGAAAAGTATGTTTATGAATAATTCCATTGGTGCTACTACTTGAATTTAAAATTTAATCTTCATGAGATTTACATATGCTTTGATTTAGCATTGGATTAAGTTTTGAATGCACTTGGAAACTAATAAGATGTACACACGCTTTGAATTAGAATTGAATTGAAATTTGCATATGCTTTGAATTGGCATAGAAATGGATTTTGAATATATTTTGAATTGGTATTAAAATGAGGCACTCTCATGTATTAATCGTGGTTTAGCCTATAGTATGTTGTTAGGTTTGTGTATATACGATTATATCGATTAGAGTACGTCCTAACATGCATGGCTATGTTTAGAGGGAGTCTATCACTAACATAGGTGGTGTTGTGTTTGTCAGTATGTCCTGTGAGTTGTCCTTTACACGTGTGGAGTATGTATTATGCTAGCACTTTTATGGGTAAGTGATGCAGAACTAGCTCCGTAACCACTAATTTATTTGTAGTGCTAGCATTATGGGTAAACAATCCAAAACCAACTTTATAACAATTGTTATATAGAGGTTAACCAAGCACAGGTAAGTGATGTAGAACTAGTTTCATGGCCTTACACCTAAGGGTACCATATGGCAAAGAAAATTATTGATAGGCTATGTTTTAAAAAGAAAGTTCATGAAAGTATTAATTGTTTTATACTTTACAACAAAAGTGGAAACTGATCTCAGAAAAATTTATATATTTTGTTTTACATACGCATTAATCTTATACAAAGAAAAGAATGTGTTTTGTAAGAACATCGGTTATTACTTAAAAGGAAAAGAAATTGTTTTATTTTGTGGAGGTTAATATTTGTGTAAATGTTTTTATTGGAAACTAATAATATTCATTGAGCTCGTTTAGCTACCTTTATTTTTTGTTTTTAAATAAAACCTCCCAGGTGTATGCTCAGGGGCTTTAGTAGCAGGGACTCCACCTCGCGAGTTGTCAATTCCATCAAGTGCTACTTTGTAGGCATTTTTATTTTGCCTTGTATATATTTTTGAAAACTGTTGCATATCTTTGAACATGTTTTGGAAAGTACATTTGTATAAAGAATGAATATGTATAAAGGTTTTTAAATGAAATCCATGACATTGTTTTAGCTTTTCAAAGTTTATTGATGTAACTATTTGAGACTGCATGTGACTGGATTTGAAGTCCACAATTTGGAGTTGAGAAATTTATGTGATAATAGAAATGTTTTGAACTTTTACAGGGACTTTGAAATCTTTAGGATGTGAAAATATAACTATTTTGTTGCCGAAATTTTTAATTAATTGAAAAACAAAACTCCATTGTTTACATTTCTTATTGTGAATTAGAACTTTCCTTTAGCAAGGGCAATAGAATTAGCTTCACGAGAACTTTCCAACTAACTCGGATATTGACTAGAGAGCCACTATGGAGTGTTGGGCAGGTCACCTAGTCATCACAGGATAGGGGCCTGTCAATTTTACTTTTTGATATCTTGGCATATAGAGGAAGACGACACAACACAATCTCATGTCCTCCCCTTATTAAAAATAGGCGCTCTCAATTTCTTTGGAAAATTAGATACATAAAGGACATGACCTGGACATATCTTTATATTAGGCTCCATAGTTTTGTTAATGGAGGAGTCCTAAACATGAAACAAAATGGAGAAAAACCCAACATATGGTCTATGCAATACTATATTGTCGACTCTTGCTAACCTTAAAGTTTATTTAAATTAGGGTTTCTGGTGGCATTGAAAGAACAAGAGGCTAATATAAACCTATGTTTGGTGTTGTGTTTGACATAAAACCTATGTTTACATGGAATAAATAGACAAAAAAAAGAGAAATTGAGAGATGTCTAGGAGGAACAAAATTCAGTCTAAAGGTATAAGAAACTCAAGATCACATAAAAAGAAATAATCTTAAAGGAAAGCAAGCTTCCATTAAGATCAATCAAGAAATAACAAGATTCAAAAACCATGAACTCATTCTTATTTCTTGTTTCTTTAGTTTTCTTTGTTTTAATATAAACTAAATTAGGATATATATTTGAATGAGATGAATCTTAAAGTTATGTTTTAAATGGATTTCTTTGATTGAATGAAAGATTATAATTTTCTTGATATTTATTCAAGTTTATATGATATATTAAATTTAAGGAATGAGAGTTAAAGAATTAGTAACCGTACTCATATAGTTAGATCGAGAGATAATATGTATGACTAGATTACAATATGAATAATAACGGTTATATGGATTGCTAGAGATACACCTACAGGATCTTTTTAAATTGGGGTGAAACTTATCATCGGAATTTGCTAAGTGATTTAACATATTTGTAGGTTGTTTTGATTATAAATTGATTTTAGTTAAATCAATTTAATGATAGGGAATGTGTTGCTCGAGAAAGAATAATATTTGTAAGTTAAGAATTCTTATTAGTATAAATAATAAGAATTGATTATTAAGTGAAGATAAAATTAAGCATAGTAAAGTTTTAGAGAGATTTTACATCTAAGTCTCATCTATTTACTATTGTCAGCTCTTTGTTCTTATTTATTATCTCGACTAATTTACTCTTTTTTGTTATTGTAGTTTTAGTTATTTTTGTCAATACTATCACTCTTTTTTTTTGATTACATAAAAGAAATATGGCCATTATTAGTACTTATAGTTCTTATGGGATGGACACTTAACTCACCTAAATTATTCTACAGAAAATAATATATATACTTGCCTTAGTGATTGTAACATCTCATTATCTCACTTTAAGGGTTATAACCCTATAACAGTGTATATGAGAGATTATTGAGAAGTTAGAAAGTGCATTTCATGCTCATGCATAATAAAGCATACACACACATGTGAACATTAATTATTGCACAATTGTACATGCATTCATTGACATTTTCCGAGTATAATTGATTTATAAATGTGATTATATTAAGAATTGTGGATTATGTGTATTGAAAATTGATTTGAGGAGTAACTTTATTGGTCTAGAATTTTTTGTGAAATTTAGGAAATTTTTGAAATTTTAGGTTTTATAAACTAGGAAAAAAGACAAGTGACAAGACAATTGATTTATAGTAGTCGAAATAAGTGTCAAATGGTAGTTGAAATAATTGGCTAATGGTATTAGGATTTGTTAAGAATATGATATTGAAAATTGGGAGACAAATGGATTAAAAATTGAAGACAAATTGACTAATTAAATACGAGAACAAAGTGAGACCATAGGAAGTGGACATGTGGCAAGTGACAAGTGTCACTTGCCAAGCCATACATTTGCCCCTTACGACGCTCTCTCCAAAGTGAAAGACCATCTTCATTTTTATTTGTCTTTCACTTTATTCATTTGTTCTCACCTCTTGTTACTTTCTCTTCTCATCTTCTTCAATCTTCTGCATATACGATACTCATTTCTCACCCTCTCAATGTGAACCTTGTTCTTACCTTTCACTTGTTACTTTCATTTTGTTATCTTCTTCATTGTCACTAAAAGACCTAACCCTACAACCTTTGATTGATGATGATCATGTGATATTAGGAAGCCAGGGTTAAGTGTGATTTGAAGAATCTTGCTACTTAAATAAGTAACTAACATATTACTCTTCATGATTTGTTGAATGAGACATGTATGTTGATAGTTATTAGTTAAACGATTATAAAATAAGGATGTATATTTTCTGAAATGTGAATGAGAAACTTAGGTATGTTCATGTCTTGATTTTGTATATTTGATGGTCAATAATTCATAAGTTGTTGTTGAGATGATTTTTGAGATGGAAAGATCATCATGATGATGTAAAAAGAGAGCAGAAATTTCTTGAAAAGATGATATGCTTAAGTTCTGTTTTCATGGTGTATTAATGTGGATTTCTTTAGGTGTTATTGAGGTGAACTAAAATAAATCTAGAATTAAAGAAAATGAGTAATGTGATGCCTTGAAATGGGAAGAATTAAGGTGGTAGTTAGAGATGAAATGAAGGTGTTAGTGAAGATTAACATATGTAGAAAATATGATGAATGTTTATATATGATACGTTCTATTTTTTATATTTATGATCAATTATAGACTTTGATTTGTGTGTGAATGAGTTAAGTTGAAATGGAAGTAGGAATGAAGAAAGGAAACATAAGGTAGTGCATGATTAGAGAGAAAAGCCATCAGGTAGTGCACGATCGTGATAGAGAGGAAACCTTAGGGGAGTTGTATGATCGTGCACAAGCACGATCGTAACAGAGAGGAAACCTTAGGGGAGTTACACGATCATGCTTAAGCATGGTCATGAAAAAAAGGATTCAACAAGTAAGTGCACGGTCGTGATAGAGAGGATTCAACAGGCAGTGCACGATCATGCAGAAGCATGATTGTGAAAATGATAGTGTAACGTTGTTTGACAATTTTAAACACCCTTCACTCTTTTGACCATAATTTCTTCTCCGGACTTCCGATTGACTTTAAATTTGATCCATAAGCTCCTAAAACATTGTCCTTATTCTCTACCAGAATTCCTTTTAATCTAAAGTCACTAGGAAAAGATTGGTAAATGTTTGATTGATGAGTTTAGGATGAAAATGATGAAGTGTGCTGGGATTTGTTAATTGGAATGTTTTCGCTGAACAAGCATCTGTATTTTTTCCATATCATGATCTGTTGTTATCAAAATGGAATTATTTTAATTTTATATTAAACTAGAGACGTATGGATACAAATTTTATGAAGGAATCAAATTTTAGTTCTATTTCTAAGAGTTTTAAAGTTTAGATTAAAGTTGAGTATTATGTATTATCATGGTGTGAGAATAGTCTAAAGTATTTTGTGTATAACTTGTAGAATACTGAACCAAATTGTATGAACTTTAGTTCATTAGAAACTTAATACATATAGAAACATTGTTTTAGAAGAAGGTGTTGCCTAAATACTTAATTTTCCTTATCATAATGACCATGCTAGAATTAACTCAAAAATTTGTTTTGAGAAAAGCTAAAATGATCGATTGATGATGTTA
>JAOQMP010000008.1:25926300-25936901 GCA_027563575.1 Erythroxylum pedicellare
TGATTTAAAGAATTGATGAGTGATTAAGTTATGAAATGAGAATGAGCATAAGATGTGAAGTTTGTTACAGTACCTGAGATTGTCATTGAGCAAGCATTGTACAAAGTCCAATTATACATTTGTGCATAAATAAATGCTTATACTGTGCAATTATTAATGACTGTGCAATGTGTGTCTTGCATAAATGGGTTGTACAGGTCAAGTGTCAGCATTCAGGTGTTCTTAAAATTTAGAAGCAAATGCTAATCTGGAGTGTACTGTGAGTAGACCGAGATGGTCTTACTTCGTTGTTTGCTTTGTTTAAATTTTGTATTAATTGACTACTGAATGTGATCTATTATGTGGGTTTTCGAACAGGAGGTCCGATGATTGTGATGTTCGTTTTGGATATTGAAGTATTATTTGAACGTAAATGAGATGAACTAAGTGTACTTAATGTGATTGTTAAATGTGTTTCGAATGTGCATTTGTATGTAAGTGAAGTGTGAATTCTCAACTTAATGTTGAATGTCGAACTAAGATCCGATGATATAGGAAAGTGATTAAATTGGATTATGCAAATGTGAGTGATGCATTCCATATCATAAATGCATGAAATATAATGGCAGCTGTGACTGGAGTGGCCATCGAAAATGAAAAAGAACTTAAAGCTCAGAAAGTGAAAATGAGCCTCGAGCTCAAAAGTCATTAAGAGCCTAAGGCTCATTATGTATAATGAGCTTTGTATCTCCCAAGTGGATAAGGGACAGTTAGTAATGAGCCTGATATCCAATGGATACGGGACAGTTTAGGCACTCAGTCATAACAATGTAACAATTGGAAAGCGAGTCTCATGCGCATTGCATATGTATAATATGAATGATTAAGTGTATTGAATGTGAAAGGTGCAATAATGTGATTTATGTATTGTGTGATTGGGTGAGCCATCGATGATGGTCACTCATTGAGTTCGTAAAATTCACCCAAAATTTGCAATTATTTTTCAGGGTCAGAAGAATACCCCGTTAGGCCAACAGGAGTATACCTACAGCATACAAGTGAAGGATATAGGTCGGGATCAGTTCGCGTATGCATTGCATTTCTTCATTTTGTATTGAATTGCTTTTATGTAACTCTTTGTATAAATTAGCATTTCGAAACGATTAAAGTGTTTTGTATTTGTGAAAGGGCTTAAATGACTATTGAAATTTTTAATGACCGTATTATGTAATTGAAAATGTTTATGAATGAAAGTGGGCCTTATGTGGTGATTGATTTCTGCATAATATGTTTGTGGTTTCATAAACAAGTGAAAAATTTTATACTGATTTCTGAGTGATTGAGTGCTCTAGCACGTCACCCTCGTGAGACACGAGTTCGAACATCACCCATTGATGTCGAGTTTGAGTCATGCGAGAGTGGGGTGCTACATATGTGGTATCAGAGCCCAGAAGTACTATCTTATATAGGAATTCTGAAACATATGATAAGTCACATGTATTTTAGTCATGTCATAGCAGACAACGGCAACTGATCCCCAGTATGAGTCTCATGCATGAGCATTCCTTAAGAGTCTGAGCCGTTATAAGCATTGAGGAAAAATGATGATCTGACAGAGTGTGAGAAAATAAAGGTTTATGGATATTCTAGAGATAAGAAATAGTATTTGGTTTTGTATGATAGATAAAGGTTCACCACAATGGGGTATGTACCCTTGAAGGTGATATAGGTGTGAGTAGGTATATTGCCATGGATTGATTGAGGAAAATGAGAATATGAGTAGAAATAAGGAGACTAAAGTGTACATTCAGAATGAAATGAAATCATAAAATTGTTATGATCATAAAAGAAATGAATTTGGAACCAAAATGGATATGTGAGTATTGTGATAAGAGTTTGTAATTCAGTATAAGGAGATATTAGGGGAAAATTGAGACTAGAAATTCATAATGTTTGTACATTGTTAATTCTGAATTGATTGAGGATGTGTGTATATATATATATATATATGGGAAAGGAAATAGACAAAACTCACTTTACAAGAGATAAATGATGTGTAGTAAGGGGAAAGTTAGAAATGCTTATAAGATAGGGTTTTAGGTAAGAATGAGAGAAGAAGAAGGTTGAAGGACCTCTAAAAATAAGAAATAGTATATGGTTAGATGTAACTGATAAAGATTCAGTGTATTTGTATTGGTGGATGTAGCATTGAATATGAAATTGATATTGCATCTAGTGATTTATCCTCGAAGGTGATATAAATGTGAATACATTGTCATGGATTATTTGAGGAAAAATAAGGATATAAGTAGAAATGGTGAGAATAAAGAGTACAAGCCAAGTTGAAGTAACCTTAAGAGGTTGAACTTGGACTTGAAATGATTGTTGGAATTCAAAAAAAAAATGTGACAAGAGTTATGATTTAGTATAAGAATATGTTTGTGAAATTGACATCAGAATTTTTGGATGAATATGCATCTATGATTCTGGATTGATTACAAACATATGTATGCACGATGATAGATGGTCATTGGAAGGTGAGAGGATAGCTGCGATATATGAAAAAGTTGCCAAGGGTAAGTTGATTTGCCATTGTGAGTGCATATCTGATAATAAGGATCACCATGACAAGTGAAAATATTAAGACTATGGGTATGATATGCATGGAGATAATATAAGAAGCAATCGGTGACTTATTGAATAAGTACTAATCATAGTTCCTGGAGTTAAAAGTCTAAGATGAGTTATAGTAAGATGTGAAAGTGCTTGTAGTGATCAATGGGGAAGGAATTGAGATTGTTAATGATGTTACCATATGTGATGAATTTGAGGAAAAAGAAGGATACGATTATGGCATAATCCCTATGATTGAGGATTGGCACAAAAGGAGAAGAGTTATCTAGAATTGAATAGGAATAAAGTATTCTTAGCATAAGCTACTAATGGGTAAATTGACAAAAATACATCTCTAGATAAGATGTAATGATTTTGGTGATATATGCCAAGGTATTAGAGTAAATGAAATTGTTTCGTGCCACACTGAGCCTTATATTAAGGGGTGTTCTAATCATGTAAGCTATGGCATAAACTAATCCTATTGAGATATTATCAATAGTGAAATTGATCTTCTTAAGGTACTACGAATAACTCATAAGCAATAATGGAAAATAGATTATTGATAAGGACTTCATGAATAGTATTAATGATTGTAGCAAGAAGTCTTCATTCAAAGAAGAAATCTCCATGAAGTAGGTTGAGTTGATCTGATGATTCAAATTAAGAATGATCAATGAAGCAATAAATCGGAAATGAATATGTAATAAATCAAAAGTGAATAATGGAGTCATATCCCAAGTGGAGAGTCAGGTATAAGAAGTGGAATATGTTACAGAGAATACATGTAGCTTGTTAATGAAAGGTAACCCGTTTACATTATTAGGTTCATGAAATTGGGATGATATTATTGTTACTGCAGAAGGAACTTAGGTCCATAAGGTATTTTATATTTGTATATTCCGAAGTTACAAGTTAGACTTGGCGAGTGTGTTCAAAAAATTGAGGCCTGTAAATAGATTGAAATATATAGAGGAACTAGTAAGAATGGTCTAGCATTAGAATAAGTCGATGAGAAATCAAAGGAAATCAAATGAATGGAGAAAATAATTTGATAAAAGAAGTCAATTGGGAGACTGAAAATAACATGAGATAATTTTACCTCATTTGAGGAATTAGTTACTTAAGGAATTACGAGAACTAATTATGGGTACATTGAGTTTTGGCAATATCTGTTTGAGTTAACAAATGGCCCCGGTAGTATTATAGTGTTGAATAATAAAGTGTCTCAATTTTGCTTAGATCAATTAGTGACTATGATCATATATGACATATTGAATGTATTCGAAAAGTTGAGAAGAATATTTTGAACACTTGAGGTAAATCTTATAAATCATGAGGGAGAAATAATTAGATGCCAAGTTTAATAAGATTGAATCTTAGCTTGATCAAATAATATGTGGGTCGTATAGTATCCGAACATGACATATTGGGAGGCCCAAAGAGAATAGAGGTAATGAAGGAGTAAGAAACTCTGAGGAATATATATGTTGGATCTGGAGTTTTCTAAAATTAGCTAGAAATTGGATACTACCAGAGGTTGTCAAAGGGTTTTTACTAATCTTAGCCCTTTAACAAAACTTCTAAGGAAAAATGTGTCATTCAAATAGACTGACGTATGTAAAAAGAATTTTGAGGAATTAAAACATAAATTGATTACAACATCGATGTTAATTATATTATTTGGATTTGGAGATTTTGTAGTATATAATGATGTTTCACACTAAAGATTATGATGTAATCCAATGCAACATAATAAAGTGATTTCATATGCATCAAGACAATTAAAGTCTTATGAGTTTATTATTGGATACTTGATTTAGAACTTGCTACAAAGTAATTGCTTTGAGAGCTTGGAGACATTATATGTATAGTGAAACATTTTGGATCTTTATAAATATACAGATCATTAAAATTTGAGGTAATTATTAAGTTTAAAATAATTGAATACAAGACTGAGACAATGGATAGAGTTACTTGAATATTATGATGTAAAAATGAGTATTTTCCAATAAAGCTAGTGTTGTAATCTAATGCATTGAATGAAAAATTCAATAATAGTGGAGAACAAATTTAGATATTGAGGTTACCAAATCTAGTGCAATAAAGAACATAGAATGTCGAGTTTAATTTTGGGCAAATCAAAGTATTATTAGCTATTGAAATTTAAAATCAGTTTTACATGAAAAGACTAGCAAAGCCCGAAGTGAGGATTCAGAATTGTGAATCTTATTAAGAAATTGAAAATGAATCCGAATTTTGAGTTTTAATAGGAAAAACAATACTTTGTGATTGTAGTAAAAAGTATGAGTACCCGATACAAATGATTGAGCAAAGAGATTATTAAAGAAAGTACAAATAGTAACCTATGCTATACATCCTAATAGGAATACGTTGAAACAACATTTAACGGCTAAAGATGTAGAAGCAAGTGACTATATGTATGAGTTGCCAACAGTCTTAATTGTTAGAGATATACTTAAAGCTTATATTTTAGAGTTCATAGGAACATGAGGTCAATGTATAATTTTAATTGACTTTTAGCATAACAATCATTATCACATTGATATCATTAGAACACTGCATGAGGCATTATATGATAGAAAGAGTCGTCCTCATTTATATTGGGATTAATAAGGCTAAAATAGTTAAAGGCCAAAATTGATTGGAAATGTTGCTGATAAGTAAAATTGATCTGCATTAGAAACTAAATGATTCAAGAAAGATAAACGAATTAGGTGGATCAACATTGAAGATATGGAATATAATGAGATAGACATAAGTGTTAAGTGTATTAACACTAAAGAGATGTGAAATATCAAGCGAAAGATGAAATGTTTCTAAAAGTATCACCTTGGTAAGGTGTGCTCATGTTAGGAAAAATGATAAACTAAGCTCAAATTGTATTAGTCCATATGAAGTTATTGAGACCATAGGACCATTAACTTACCAAGAATAAAAAATAAATAGTAATAATAATAATAATAATAATAATAATAATAATAATAGTAATAATAATAATAATAAAATAACAACAACAACAACAACAATAACAATAATAATAATAAGATTGAGACAGTTATGAATGGTTCACATGACCTATTGCGTCAAATGCTTGTCAAAAAGCGTTTGTATCTAATCTTGGAGGAGATTTTGGTTTATTAGTAGGAATTTTAGGCCTTTATTGTGATACAAGAAGCCATGGCAATGGAGATCAAGGTGCCACATGCCAAGACAAGCTTACTTTGCCAAGTGGACCTATTACAAGGCAACATGTAGCAAGGTTTAAACAAGCACTTCAAGAGTTTGTTCAAAGTCACATTAAATCTCACCTTAATGACAAGGCCAAACCATCCATGGAGAATTTAAGTGGAGTAGTTAAGCTTGTGATTCTTCTAGAGAGGATGTGTGGAGGGGCTAATACTTAGCCAAATTTCAAGACAAGTTCAATTATTCTTATGGGCTTAATTTAATTCATTGGGCTTTTTATTTATCCTTTATTTATTAGGGCCAAAAGACTTGTTATGGGCTAGATATTTATTTGTAAGCATGTGCACTCATTAAAAGTCACTTGCCTTAGTTTATTTTAAGCTAGTTTTGGACAACCAAGCGTGTGGGCCTGAGTAGAATACTCCATTAGGCCCATCCGCCCCCTTAGGTTTATTTCAGTTATTTTGGTCTTATTTACGTTAGTTTAGCCCAATCCTAAATGGGTTAGGATCAGATTGCATTAATGGGCTATAAACTCCTAAACTAGTTAGGGTTAGGCTTGTTTTTAGCATTAAATAGGCTTGTAACCTATTCTTTTTAGGGTTAGGATGTGGGCAAGGGTATAAATACCTTATTTTATCCTTGTAATTGTAGATTAGTTGATTAATAAAATTCAGAAGTATTCTCTTCAAGAAAGGCGTTTTCTTCTTGTTGTTTCTTCAAGGATCGCATCACTTATCAAGATAATCGCTTGTCGCATATTCAATTCTTCTTATTTCCTTAGGATTGGGTCTCAATTTCGTATAATTGGGGTTTGAACTGGCATATTCTTATAATAGAAGGATTGTGGTTTTGATTCAATAGGATTATGGGGTTTCAAGAACCTTATTTTCTTGGAGTTTTCGTATTAACTTTAGAGGAAGAAATCGATTTTTGGCTTTTGCATTATTTTTTTGTTTTGAGGCAACATTGTTATCCTTCGAGTTTGACCTCTATGAAGAGTTAGAAATTGAACTAAATATGTAAGTTCCCCTAGACATTAATTGCCTCTCCACCTTAATAGACTTATAACCATCACCATGAATCTATCCATATTAACTTCTTGATCCTCTTCAACGTTAGCCCCAATCATGGCTATGTCCATCTCCTTGTAGTATTCCCCTACACTCTTGTAATCGGATTCAAACTTTGTAACTTCCTACACAAACCTCAATAATAATGGTTTGGTATGAACCATTTGCACATTACCACCTTCATCTCTTCCCATGAGCAAATGCTAGCATAATCCATGAATTGAACCACTACCAATTTGACCTTCTCCTCATATTAGTTATGACAACCAAACATATGTTCTACTTTTCTTTCCTACTCCAAGTACAACTCTGGATTATTCTTTCCTGAAAAAAAGAAATCTCTAGCTTAATACTATCCAAACTATTATCTCGTCTTTGGACAACCCCTCTTCCCCTCATGAAACCATCTTCTGCATAATCAACTTCCTCCTCTTCCTCTACATTAGGTGATAGATTTCTATAATAGTCTCCAAATTATCCAATCTTATATAAAGAGTCTTGATTTGATCTTGGATGGCTTTCATGAACATCTTGAGATTAATTTGAACATTTTCTACACTAGTACTTATGATTAAACTTGCAAAGAAAGATTTAGTAATAAAACACATTAGGTTGTCCTCACTCACTCACTCATGAATTTACATTTTAATTATTGTTCACTCATGTTTTCACTTAACCTTGACTTGATGCTTGACTCTCTTCTCTTGGCTTGTACTACTCAACTTCCTTTAGCTTGTTAACTAAAAACCTGATCAATGATCTCAACAAGAAAACATAAACCAATTAAAATTTTAATTACCTTGAATTCTAAGTCAACAAGAAAGGTAAAACATAAAATAATAAAAACAAAATTTGAGCAAAGGTATAAAAAAAAAGCATAACTAAACAAATTAGGTAATAGTAAAAATCCATGAAAAGAAAGAAAAGGGACTTAAGCAAGATTGAGGAAAGTAAAATTAAAGAAAAATGATTGCAGAAGTAAAGAAGATAAAAGGAAATAAAGCACAAATAAAGAAAGAAGAATTAAGGAAAAAAATCATTACAGAAGAAAAGAAGATAAATGGAAATAATCTAATGATGATAATGGTCTAACAATTGAAGATAAGCAAAATCTTGCAACTTCTGATTGAAACAGAATTAAGAAACTTTGTGAAAAAGTTAAAGATAAACAAATTTCCTTTTAATCGATACGACTTGAACTAATAAAAAAACCATAATAGAACAACTCTGATGTAATTTTTGGATAAAGGGAAAAGAAGAACACAACGAATAATATATTGAAAAAATCAAAGCCATAAGAATAAGAAAACAAAAGCAAGCAAGATTGAACAAGAAAAAACACAAGGATAGATGTAACCTGGTTGAAGGACTTTGGCTCTGATACCAAATGTCAAGAACCTTGGTGAAGGAGTACATAAGAACTAAACTCAAAAAGGAAAAATAAACCCCAAAATCCTTCTTGAATCAAGCAAAGAACTTGACCCTAACGAAACTTTTTAATTGGAACCAAAGTTATACTGATCATTACAAGTTATCTTGAAGAGACCAGATTTAGCTCTTGACTAAAGAACCAAGAGAAATCTCTCATAAGAGAGAAACACTTAAATTTTGAGAGTTTTGTCATATTTTAGTTTTTCTTTCTTTGTTTCTTAGTTTATTTCTTGTTTTGGTACCTATCTTTGCTTCTGTACATCGATTTGAATATTTGTTGCACTCATAATTGTTCAATTGACACAAGAATCGTTGCTTACACTACTCTTCATCCGTGTATTGGCACTTTAATTTATTTTTTTATCTATACTATATTTTGCTTCTAGATTTGTTTCATCTATTTGTTTCTCTTTGTTAGGGTTGCTATCTTTGTGCTTTCTATTTGAGCTTGTTGATTGCTGATTTCCTTGATCTTGTTGAAGTAATCTTGAAAATTAACAATAAATCAGGCACTTGAGTAAAAAAGGCAAGAGTGTGAGCTTATATAGTGAAAAGCTATTTTATTATGTGAAACACAAGCGAAAAATTGTTCTAGAGAGAAACATATGAGGGAGTGTTGTGAGGCTTCTAATGTTTTCTTGCAGGATTAATCATGTCTCATAATACCAATAAAGATGGAAAGAGTGATGGGAGTGAAGAAGACCAACAAAATACATTCTTTACTCTTGAAGCAATGCAAAATTAGTTCAAGAGAATAGAGACTATGTTCCTTCAAGTTAAAGACAAGTTTGAGTAGCAAGATAGAAAATTTGACAGACAAGATAGGCTTCTCAGAACTACTCAAGCCGAATGTTCATGGAATAATAGGATAAGAAGAAGAGACAACCCTCCAGTTCATAATCATTATTACTATGACGAGGAGCAACAAGAAGATGGATTTGATGAGGAAGAGTGGTATAGAGGCCGAAACAATGCAAGAGGTGGTAGAGGAGATAGAGGTCAAAATAGAAGGGGCTATAGAGGAAGAGCTGAAAGAGGCAAAGAGGAGGAAGAGACTGAAAAGGTAGATAGAAACATTGGCAGCATCAAATAAGCCACCATTTCAAGGAAGGAATGATGCAGATGCCTACTTAGAGTGGGAAAGGAAAGTAGAGATGATATGTGCCTGCTATAAATATTCTAAGGAGAAGAAGGTGAAGCTGGCAGCAGTTGAGTTCTCTAATTATACTTCTATTTGGTGGGATCAATTGATGGTTAGTAGAAGACGAATTGGAGAAAGACTGGTTGAAACCTAGGATGAGATGAAACGTATCATGAAAAAGAGATTCATGCCAAGTTACTACTACAGGGAGTTGCATCAAAAAAGAGATAGCCAACGTATTAGAGCTTTATCAATACTTGGAGTTGGAGGACATGGTAAGCATGGCTGTGAAGATAAAGAAGTAATTGAAGGGAAAAAGCTTCTGATGCAGAACCCCAAGATCTTTAATCGACCCTTAGAACTCGTTACCAATCAAATCAAAATTAGTTTCTCAACAATGCAATCAGATTAGGATTTGTTCTTACACCTAAGAACACTTATGAAAAGAACCCAAATTTGACCCAAAACAAACTCAAAAACACAAACAACCTAAACTAGTATGTTAGCCCAATTATGTAGACATATTTAGGCTCCAAAACATTCCATATATGGACTTCTCATATTTTGGCAGCCCAGTTTCAACATTTTGCACGTAAATTTGGAGTTGTTCCTTCAGACGCTTTGCTCAAGACCTTGTGACCAGACCGACAAAACCTTCCATGTTGGCACTTGAATGATCTAGTTTTTCTTGAACAAAATCAATATGATTTCCCTTGGCATCTCCTTATGCTTTAGCTCCATTTCTCAAATTTTGTGAAGTTTCCTTATTTGGAACACGAAAACTTTCCATATTTGGAATCAGTTCTAAATCACCAAGAGTGCTTCTTGAAGCATCTTGAACACCATTTGTATCATCTTCAGCAAGGGAAATACCTCGGGATCTTCAAATTCTTGGGGACATGGCCAAAGAAGGAGGAAAAAAGCAAGGATAAGTCCTTTGACAACAAGGACAAGTCCAAGGAAAAGTGGACAGCCTCTAAAGATACACCTACATCTAATGGAATCTATTTCTTCTTGGTCTGAGATGGCAATTAAGCCTTCTCCTAGACCCAGATACCTATCTGGCTGTTTCACAAACCTCCCACTACGTCTAGGCACAACTTGATGTTCAGGTTGCACTTTCGATTCAACTCTTGAATCCATTTCGACATCTT
>JAOQMP010000008.1:25971694-25997213 GCA_027563575.1 Erythroxylum pedicellare
CTTGTTTGTTCTGATTTTCCCTCGACCGAGTATGATCGCATATGGCTGCGACAAGTGCCACGGCCTCGACCTAGTCTGCCTATGGTGCTGTGTCATGGGGGCCACACTATAATTGCCAAGTTTTCGACGACAAACTGACAATTTTTGACTAACTGGGCTTGTTTGCATTGATTTTTTGACGACTGAATATGACCGCATATGGCCTCGACAAGTGCCCCTTCCCCAACCTGGTCTGCCGAACATGCCAGTCATGGGGAAAAGACTGTAATCGGTAAGTTTTCAACGAAAAACTGACAATTTGTGACCGACTGGGGCTTGTTCGTATTGATTTCCCATGATCGAGCATGACTGCATATGGCCGCGGCAAGTCCCACGGCCCCGACCTGGTCTCCCGATGGTGCTGATTATGGTTGCAAGTCCATAATTGACCAAATTTTGATCACAAACTGACAATTCGTGACCGACTGGGCTTATTTGCACTGATTTTCCCACAACCGAGTATGATCATATATGGCCACATATGGCCGTGGCAAGTCCCACGGCCCTAACCTGGTCTCTCGATAGTGCCGCTCATGGGAGCAAGACTATAATCGACAAGTTTTCGATGAATAACTGACAATTTGTGATTGATTGTTGATTGTTTGCACTGATTTTTTCACTAAATAGTATGACCGTGTATGGCTGCGAAAAGTGCCACGGCCCCGACCTGGTCTCCCGACGGTGCCGATTATGGAGGCAAGGATATAATCTGCAAGTTTTCGATGAGAAACTGCCAATTCGTGACCAACTGGGGCTTGTTTGGACTAATTTTCCCACGACCTAGTATGACCGCATAAGGTCGCGACAGGTGTGACGGCCCCGCCCTGGTCTGCCGATGGTGCCGATCACGAGGATAAGACTATAATTGACAGGTTTTGGATGACAAAACTAACAATTCATGACCGATTGGGGCTTGTTTGTACTGATTTTTCCACAACCAAGTACAACCGCATATGGCCGCAACAAGTGTCACAACCCCGGCCTGGTCTATCGGCGATGTCGTTCATGAGGCAAGACTATAATCGAAACATTTTTTATGACAAACTGACAATTTGTGACTGACTAGGCTTGTTTGCACTAATTTTCCCACGAATGAGTATGATCGTATATGGCCGCGGCAGGTGTCACGACCTCGACCTGGTCTCCAGATGGTGCCGGTCATGAGGGCAAGACTATAATCGGCAAGTTTTCGATGAGAAACAGACAATTTGTAACCAATAGGGACTTGTTTGTACTGATTTTCCCGCGACCGAGTATGACCACATATGGCTGCGAGAAGTGCCACGGCCCTGACCTGGTCTTCCAACGGTGCCGGTCATAGGGGCAAGACTATAATCGACAGGTTTTTAATGAGAAACTGACAATTCGTGACCGACTGGCACTTTTTCGCCCTGATTTTCCCACGACCGATCATAGGGGCAAGACTATAATCGACAAGTTTTTGATGAGAAACTGACAATTCGTGATAGACTGGGGCATGTTTGTGCTGATTTTCCCACGATCGAGTATGACCACATATGGCCGCAGCAAGTGTCACGTCCCCGACCCGGTCTCCCGTCGGTGCCGGTCATGGGGGCAAGACTATAATCGAAAAGTTTTCGGTGAGAAGCTGACAATTCGTGACCGACTGGCGCTTCTTTGCCCTGATTTTCCCACGACCGATCATGGGGCAAGACTATAATCGACAAGTTTTCAATGACAATCTAACAATTCGTGACCGACTGGGCTTGTTTGCACTGATTTTCTCACAACCGAGTATGACTTCATATGGTCGTGACAAGTTCCACGGCCCTGACCTGGTCTCCCGACGGTGCCGGTCATAGGGGCAAGACTATAGTCGGTAAGTTTTCGATGACAAACTGATAATTTATGACCGAGTTGGGCTTGTTTCCACTGATTTTCACATGATCGAGCATGACCGCCTATGGTTGCGGCAAGCGCCACGGCCTCGACCTGGTCTCCCGACGGTGCCGGTCATAGGGCAAGACTATAATCCACAAGTTTTTGATCACAAACTGACAATTCGTGACCTACTAGGCTTGTTTGCACTAATTTTCTCACGACCGAGTATAATTGACCTGGTCTCCCAACGGTGCCGGTCATAGGGGCAAGACTATAATCGATAACTTTTTTATGACAAACTGACAATTCGTGACCAACTTAGGCTTATTTGCACTGATTTTCCTAAGATCGAGTATGACTGCATATGGCCGCGGCAAGTGTCACGTCCCCGACCTGGTCTCCCGACGGTGCCGGTCATGGAGGCAAGACTATAATCGAAAAGTTTTTGGTGACAAGCTGACAATTCATGACCGAATGGTGCTTCTTTGCCCTGATTTTCCCACGACCGATCATGGGGAAAGACTATAATCGACATGTTTTCAATGACAATCTGACAATTCGTGAACGACTGGGGTTGTTCGCACTGATTTTCTCATGACTGAGTATGACTGCATATGGCCGTGACAAGTTCCACGGCCCTGACCTGGTCTCCCGATGGTGTCAGTCATGAGGGCAAGACTATAATCGACAAGTTTTGGATGACAAACTGACAATTCGTGGCCGACTGGGCTTGTTTGCACTGATTTTTCCAAGACCGAGTATGACCGCATATGACCGCGGCAAGTGCCATGGCCTCGACTTGGTCTTCCGACGGTGCCGGTCATAGGAAAAGGCGATAATTGGCAAGTTTTTGATGACAAACTGACAATTCGTGACCTACTGGGCTTGTTTGCAGCTACTTTTCCACCAAAGAATATGACCGCGCACGCCCCGGCCCCGACCTGGTCTCTTGACGATGTCGGTCATGGGGACAAGACTATAATCGACAAGTTTTCAAAGACAAACTAACAATTGGTGACTGACTTGGCCTTGTTTGTACTGATTTTCCCACGATCGAGTATGATCGCATAAGACCGCGACAAGTGTCAGGGCCCCGACCTGGTCTCCCGACGGTGCCGGCCATAGTGGCAAGACTATTATTGATAAGTTTTCGATGACGAACTGAGAATTCGTGACTGATTGGGCTTGTTTGCACTAATTTTCCCAAGACCAGGTATGACTGCATATGACTGCGGCAAGTGCTAAGGCCTCGACCTGGTCTACCGACGATGCCGATCATGGGAGCAAGACTATAATCGGCAAGTTTTCGATCACAAACTGGCAATTTGTGACCGACTTGGGAGGGTTTGCATTGATTTTTCAACTAAACAGTATGACCGCGTACGACCACAAAAAGTGCCACAACCCCAACCTGGTCTCTCGACGGTGCCTTTTATAGAGGCAAGACTATAATCGGCAAGTTTTCTATGAGAAACTGACAATTCTTGACCGACTGGGGCTTGTTTGCACTGATTTTTCCACAACCGAGTTTGACCACATATGACCACGTCAAGTGCCACGGCCCTGACCGGGTCTCCCGACAGTATCGATCGTGGGGGCAAGGCTATAATCGGCATGTTTTCGATGAAAAACTGACAATTTGTGACCGATTGGGGCTTGTTTTCCATGATTTTCCCATAACTGAGTATGATCGCATATGGTCACAACCTATACCTGGTTTCCTGACGATGCCGATCATGCCGACAGGACTATAATTGGCAAGTTTTTGATGAGAAACTAACAATTTTTGACCGACTGGGGCTTGTTTGCACTTATTTTGCCATGACCTAGTATGAAGGTATATGGACGCGGTAAGTGCCACGGCCCCGACCTGGTCTCCCGACGGTGCCGGTCATGGGGGTAACATTACAATCGGAAAGTTTTCGATGACGAACTGACAATTCGTGACCGACTGGGCTTGTTTGTACTGATTTTCCCACAACCGAGCATGATCGCATATGGCCGCTGCAAGTCCCACGGCCCTGACCGGGTCTCTCGATGGTGCTGACCATGGTGGCAAGACTATAATCAGCAAGCTTTCGATGACAATCTGATAATTTGTCACCGACTGGGCATGTTTGCATTGGTTTTCCCACGACCAAGTTTGACCGCATATGGCAGTATATGGCCGTGGCAAGTCCCGCAGCCCAGACCCGATCTCTCGACGGTGCAGTTCATGGGAGCAAGACTATAATAGGCACGTTTTCGATGACAAACTTACAATTTGTGACCGACTTCGGCTTGTTTTCCCTGATTTTCTTGCGATCGAGTGTGACCACATATGACTGCGGCGAGTGCCACGGCCCTTTCCCACTATTAAGTATGACCGGATATGGCCTCGACAAGTGCCCCGGACCTGACCTGGTCTCTCGACGGTGCTGGTAATGGTGGTAAGACTATAATCGACAAGTTTTCAATGACAAACTGACAATTCGTGATCGACTGGGCCTTGTTTGTACTGATTTTTGCACGACCAAGCATGACCGCATATGACCGCGGCAAGTCCTATGGCCCTGACCTAGTCTCCCGACGATGCCGGTTATGGGAGCAAGAATATAATCAGCAAGTTTTCGATCACAAACTGACAATTTGTGAACCACTGGCGAGTGTTTGCACCAACTTTTCCACTAAAGAGTATGACTGCGCATGGCCTCAACAAGTGCCCGGACCTTGACCCTGACCTGGTCTCCCTACGGTGCCGGTCATGGGGACAAGACTATAATCGGCAAGTTTTCGATGACAAACTGACAATTCGTGACCGACTTGGCCTTGTTTGTACTGATTTTCCCACGATCGCGCATGATCGCATATGACCGTAGCAAGTGCCAGGGCCCCGACCTGGTCTCTCGACGGTGTCGGTTATGGTGGCAAGACTATAATCGGTTAATTTTAGATAACAAACTGACAATTCGTGACCGACTGGGATTGTTTGCATTGATTTTCCCAAGATCGAGTATGACCGCATATGACGCGGCAAGTGCCAGGGCCCTGACCAGGTCTCCCGACGGTGCCAGTAATGGGAGCAAGACTATAATCGGCAAGTTTTCGATCACAAACTGACAATTTGTGACCGACTTGAGAGTGTTTACGCTGATTTTTCCATTAAACAGTATGACCGCGCACGGCCACAAAAAGTGCCACAGCCCCGACCTGGTCTCCTAGCGGTGCCTTTTAATGAGGCAAGACTATAATCGGCAAGTTTTCTATATGAAACTGACAATTCTTGACCGACTGGGACTTGTTTGCACTGATTTTTCCAGGATCGAGTTTGACCGCATATGGTCACGACAAGTGCCACGACCCTGACCGGGTCTCCCGATAGTATCGATCGTGGGGGCAAGACTATAATCGGCATGTTTTCGATGACAAACTGACAATTTGTGACCGACTGGGGCTTGCTTGCCGTGATTTTCCCACAGCTGAGTATGACTGCATATTGTCACGGCCCAGACCTGGTTTTTAGACGATGTCGATCATAGCGGCAGGACCACAATCGGAAAGTTTTCGATGAGAAACTGACAATTTCTGACCGAATGGGGCTTGTTTGCACTTATTTTGCCACGACCTAGTATGAACGCATATGGCCGCGGTAAGTGCTACGGCCCCGACCTAGTCTCCCGACGGTGCCGGTCATGGGGGTAAGACTACAATCGATAAGTTTTCGATAAAGAACTGACAATTTGTGACCGACTGGGCTTGTTTGTACTGATTTTCCCACGACCGAGTCGCATATGGCCACTGCAAGTCCCACGGCCCCGACCGGGTCTCTCGATGGTACTGGCCATGGTGGCAAGACTATAATCAGCAAGCTTTCGGTGGCAATCTGATAATTCGTCATCGATTGGGCTTGTTTGCACTGGTTTTCCCACGACCGAGTTTAACCACATATGGTCGTATTTGCTCGCGGGAAGTGCCCTGGCCCCAACCTGGTCTGCCGATAGTGCCGGTTGTGGGGACAAAACTACGATCGGCAAGTTTTCGAAGACAAACTAACAATTTGTGACTTACTGGGGCTTGTTGGTATTGATTTTCCCACGACCGCATATGGCCACATTTGGCCGCGACAAGTCCCACGTCCCCGTCCTGGTCTCCCGATAATGCTAGTCATGGGAACAAGACTATAATTGGCAAGTTTTCGATGACAAAATGACAATTCGTGACCCACTGAGCTTGTTTGCACTGATTTTCCCACGACCGAGTATGACCACATATGGCAACATATGGCCGCGTCAAGTCCCATGACCCTGTCCTGGTCTCCCAACGGTGCCGGTCATGGGAGCAAGACTATAATCGACAAGTTTTCGATGACAAACTGACAATTTGTGACCGATTGGGGATTGCTTGCACTGATTTTTCCACTAAATTGTATGACCGCGCAGGGCCGCAAAAATGGAGGCAAGACTATGCCGGTTATGGAGGCAAGACTATAATTGGCAAGTTTTCGATGAGAAACTGGCATTTCGTGACCGACTGGGACTTGTTTACTTTGATTTTTCTGCGACCAAGTATGACCGCATGTAGCGGCGGCTAGTCCCACGGCCCCGATCTGGTCTCCTATAGGTGCTGGTTATGGGAGCAAGACTATAATCGGCAAGTTTTTGATCACAAATTGACAATTTGTGACTGACTGGGGAGTGTTTGCACCGATTTTTCCACTAAAGAGTATGACTGCGCACGATTGCTAAAAGTGCCACAGCCCCGACCTGGTCTCCCGACGGTGCTGGTCATGGGGACAAGACTATAATCGGCAAGTTTTAGATGACAAACTGGCAATTCATGACTGACTAGGGATTGTTTGCACTGATTTCCCACGACCGAGTATGGCCGTAACAAATGCCACGGCCTCGACCTGGTCTCCCTACAGCGCCAGTCATGGGGGCAAGACTATAATCTGCAAGTTTTCGATGACAAACTGACAATTCGTGACCAACTGGGCTTGTTTGCACTAATTTTACCACGGCATAGTATGAACGCATGTGGCCGCGGTAATTGCCACGTCCCGGACCTGGTTTCTTGATGGTGCCAGTTAAGGTGGCAAGACTATAATCGACAAGTTTTTTATGACGAACTAACAATTCGTTACCGAATGGGGCTTGTTTCCACTGATTTTCCTACGATAGAGTATGACTGCATATGGCTGCGAAATGTGCCAGGGCCCCGACTTGGCCTCCCGACAGTGCCGATCATGGTGGCAAGACAATGATCAGTAAGTTTTTGTTGAGAAACAGACAATTCGTGACCAACTGGAGCTTGTTTATACTGATTTTTTTGCGACAGTGTATGACCAAATATGGATGCGGCAAGGGCCACGTCACCGACCTGGTCTCCCAACGATGTCGGTCATGGGAGCAAGACTATAATCGGCAAGTTTTTGATGAGAAACTGACAATTCGTGATCGACTGGTGCTTGTTTGCACTAAGTTTCTCACGATCGAGTATGACCACATATGGCCGTGACAAATGCCACGACACTGACCTGATCTCCCGACGGTGCCGGTCATAGGGGCAAGACTATAATCTATAAGTTTTCGATGACAAACTGACAATTTGTGACCGACTTGGGCTTGTCTGCTCTAATTCTCCAACAATGGAGTATAATCGCATACGACCGCGGTAAGTGCCACAGCCCCGAACTGATCTACGGATTGTGCTGGTCATAGGGGCAAGACTATAATCGACAAGTTTTCGATGATAAACTGACAATTCGCGACCAACTGGGGCTTGTTTGTACTGATTTTCCCATAATTGAGTATGACCGCATATGGCCGCGGTAAGTGCCACGGGCCTGACTTGATCTCCCGATGGTGCTGGTCATTGGGGCAAGGCTATAATTGACAAGTTTTCAATGACAGACTGACAATTCTTGACCAACTGTGGCTTGTTTGTACTGATTTTCCTGCAACTGAGTATGACCGCATATGGCCACGGTAAGTGCCACGGCCCCAACCTGGTCTCCCGACGGTGCCGATCATGGGGGCAGCACTTTAATTGGCAAGCTTTCAATGACAAATTGACAATTTGTGACCGACTGGGCTTGTTTGCATTGATTTTCTCATGACTGAATATGACCGCATATGGCCTCGACAAGTGCCCTGGCCCCAACTTGGTATGCCGACAGTGCCGGTCATGGGAACAAAACTACAATCGGCAAGTTTCGATGACAAACTGACAATTTGTGACTGACTGGGGCTTGTTTGTACTGATTTTCTCACAATCGAGTATGAACGGATATGGCCACGGTAAGTTCCATGGCCCCAATCCGGTCTCCCGACGGTGTCGATCATTGGGGCAAGACTATAATCGGCAGGTTTTCGATGACAAACTGATAATTCGTGACCGAATGGGGTTTTTTTTTCTTCTGATTTTCCCATGACCGAGTCTAACCACATATGGCCGCAGCAAGTTCCACGGCCCCTACCTGGTCTACTAATGGTGCCGGTCAAGGGGCACGACTATAATTGGCACATTTTTTATGACAAACTGGCAATTCATGACCGACTGGAGATTGGTTGCACTGATTTTCCCACTACCAAGCATGAACGTGCACGGCCGCGAAAAGTACAACAACACCGACTTGATCTCCCCACAGTGCTGGTCATGGTGGCAAGACAATAATCGACAAGTTTTTGATGAGAAATAGACAATTCATGACCGACAGGGGCTTGTTTGTACTAATTTTCCCACGACCAAGTATGACCGCATATGGCCACGGCAAGTGCCACAGCTCCGACCTGGTCTACCGACTGTGCCGGTCATAAGGGCAAGACTACAATAGACAAGTTTTCGATAATAAACTGACAATTTATGACCAAATGGGGCTTGTTTGTACTGATTTTCCCACGACTGAGTATGACCGCATATAGCTGCGGCAAGTGCCACGGCCACGACCTGGTCTCCCGACGGTGCCGGTCATGGGCAAGGTTATAATCGACAAGTTTTCAATGACAAACTGACAATTCGTGACCAACTATGGCTTGTTTGTTCTGATTTTCCCGCAATCGAGTATGACCGCATATGGCCACGGCAAGTCCAATAGCCCCGACCTGGTCTCCCGACGGTGTCGGTCATAGGGGCAGGACAATAATCAACAAGTTTTTTATGAGAAACAGACAATTTGTAACCGACAAGGGCTTGTTTGTACTGATTTTCCCGCGACCAAGTATGACCGCATATGGCCGCGGTAAGTACCACGACCAAGACCTAGTCTACCGACGGTGCCGGTCATGGGGGCAAGACAATAATCGATGAGTTTTTGACGAGAAGCTGACAATTTGTGACCGACTAGGGCTTGTTTGTACTGATTTTCCCACAATCGAATATCACCGCATATGGCCATTGTAAGTCCCACGACCCCAACCTGGTCTCCCGATGGTGCCGGTCATACTGGCCAGACTATAATCGGAAAGTTTTCGATGACAAACTAACAATTCATGACTGACTAGGCTTGTTTGTGCTGACTTTCCCACGATCGAGTATGACCACATAAGGCCACATAAGGCCGTGACATGTCCCACGCCCTAGACGTTGTCTCCGAACGGTGCCAGTCATCAGAGCAAGACTATAATCGGCAAGTTTTCGATGACAAACTGACAATTTGTAACCGATTGAGGCTTGTTTGCATTGATTTTCTCACAACCGGGTATGGCAACATACTGCCTCGGCAAATGCCCTGACCCCGACCTGGTCTCCCGACGGTGCCGATCATGGGGGTAAGACTATAATCGACAAGTTTTCGATGAGAAGCTGACAATTCCTGACCGACTGGGGCTTGTTTGTACTGATTTCCCTACAACCACATATGGTCATGGCAAATGCTACAGCCCCGACCTAGTCTGCCTACGGTATCGGTCTTGGGGGCAACACTATAATCGGCAAGCTTTCAAAGACAAACAAACAATTTGTGAATGACTGGGCTTGTTTTCATAGATTTTCTCACGACCGAGTATGACCGCATATGGCCTCGACAAGTGCCTCGGCCCCGACCTGGTCTCCCGACGATGCGAGTCATAAGGACAAGACTATAATCGGCAATTTTTCAATGACAAACTGAAAATTCGAGACTGATTTGGCCTTGTTTGCATTGATTTTCCCACAACCGAGCATGACCGCATATAGCCGCAGCCCTGACCTAGTCTACCTATGGTGTCGGTCATAGGGGCAACACTATAATCGGCAAGTTTTCGAAGATAAACTGACAATTTGTGAACGACTGGGCTTGTTTGCATTGATTTTCTCTCGACCTGGTCTCCCAACGGTGCCGATCGTGGGGCCAAGAATGTAATCAGCAAGTTTTCGATGACAAACTGACAATTCGAGACTGACTTGGCCTTGTTTACACTGATTTTCCCATGGCCCTGACCTGGTCTCCTGACAATGCCAGTCATGGTGGCAAGAGTATAATCGGCAAGTTTTCGATGACAAATTGACAATTCGTGAGCGACTGGGCTTGTTTGCACTAATTTTCCCACAATCGAGCATGACCAGATATGGCCACGGCCACGACCTAGTCTAGAGGCAACACTATAATCGGCAAGTTTTCGAAGACAAACTGACAATTTGGGACCGACTTGGCCTTGTTTGCTTTGATTTTCCCACGATCGAGCATGATCACATATGGCCGCAGTAAGTCCCACGGCCCCGACCTGGTCTCCCGACGGTAAAGATCATGGTGGCAAGACTATAATCGGCAAGTTTTCGATGATAAATTGATAATTTGTGACTGACTGGGCTTGTTTGCACTGATTTTTTCACGACCTAGTATAACCACATACGACCGCATATGGCAACGGCAAGTCCCATGTCCACGACCTGGTTTCCCGACGACACCCGTCGTGGGAGCAAGACTATAATCGACAAGTTTTTGATGACAAACTGACAATTTGTGACCGACTGGGGAGTGTTTACACTAATTTTTCCACTAAAGAGTATGACCGCGCACGTCCGCGAAAAGTACCATGGCCCCGACCTGGTCTCCCGATGGTGCCAGTTATAGAGGCAAGACTATAATTGGCAAGTTTTCTATGAGAAACTGACAATTCGTGACCGACCAGGGCTTCTTTGCACTAATTTTCCCATGACCGAGTTTGACCGCATATGGCCACCACAAGTTCCACGGCCTTGACCAGGTCTCCCGACGGTGTCGATCATGGGTGTAAGACTATAAGTGGCATGTTTTCGATGACAAACTGACAATTTGTGACCAACTAGGGCTTGCTTCCCTTATTTTGTCACGATCGAGTATGACCGTATATGGCCACGTCCCAGTCCTGGTTTCCCGACGATGCCGATCATAGGGGCAGGACTATAATCGACAAGTTTTCAATGAGAAACAAACAATTCATGATCGACTGGGCTTGTTCGTACTGATTTTTTAGCGACTAAGTATGACCGTATATGGCCATGGCAATTGCCACGGCCCTGACTTGGTCTCCCAACGGTGCTGGTCATGGGGACAAGACTATAATCAGCAAGTTTTTGATTTTCCCACGATCGAGCATGACCGCTTATGATCGTAGTAAGTCCCACGGCCCTGACGTGGTCTCCCGACGGTGCCGGTCATGGTGGCAAGAGTATAATCGGCAAGTTTTTGATGACAAACTAACAATTCGTGGTCGACTTGGCTCGTTTGCACTGATTTTCCCATGACCAAGCTTGACTGCATATGGCCGCGGTGGTCTCCCGACAGTGCCGGTCGTGGGAGCAAGACTATAATCAGCAACTTTTCGATCACAAACTGACAATTTGTGACCGACTGGGGATTGTTTCCACATATTTCTCCACTAAAGAGTATGACTGTACATGACCGCTAAAAGTGACACGGTGTCGATAATGGGGGCAAGACTATAATCGACAAATTTTCGATGAGAAACTGATAATTCGTTACCAACTGGGGCTTGTTTGTGCGGACTTTTCCGCGATCGAGCATGACCGCATAAGGCCACGACAAAACAATAATCGACAAGTTTTCGATGAGAAATAGACAATTTGTGACCCACGACAAAGTATGACCACATATGGCCGCCGCAAGTGCCACGGCCTAGACCTAGTCTTCCGACGGTGCCGGTCATAAGGCAAGACTGTAATTGGCAAGTTTTCGATGACAAACTGACAATTGGTGACCGACTAGGCTTGTTTGCACTGATTTTCTGACGACCGAGTATAACCGCATATGGCTGTGACAAGATCCATGGCCCTGACTTGCTCTCTCAACGATGCCGGTCAGAGGGGCAAGACTATAATTGGTAAGTTTTCGATGACAAACTGATAATTTGTGACCGACTTAGGTTTGTTTGCACTGATTTTCCTACGAACGAGTATGATCGCATGTGACTGTGGCAAGTGCCACGGCCCCGACCTAGTCTCCAGACGGTGCCGTCCATGGGGGATGACTATAATCGGCAAGTTTTCGATCATAAACTGACAATTTTTGACCGACCGGGGCTTGTTTGTACTGATTTTCCCACGACAGAGTATGACCGCATATGACTGCGACAAGTGCCATGGCCCCAACCTAGTCTCTTGACGGTGCTGGTCATGGGGGTAAGACAATAATCGGTAAATTTTCGATGAAAAACTGACAATTCGTGGCAGACTGGGCTTGTTTGCACTGATTTTCCCACGACCGAGTATGATCGCATACGGCCAAATATGGCAACGACAAGTCCTATGGCCCCGACCTGGTCTCTCGACGATGCCCGTCGTGGGAGCAAGACTATAATCGACAAGTTTTCGATGACAAACTGAAAATTTGTGACCGACTGGGGAATGCTTACACTTATTTTTCCACTAAAGAGTATGACCACGCACGACTGCGAAAATATAATAATCGACATGTTTTCGATGACAAACTGACAAGTCGTGACCGACTAGGGCTTGTTTGTACTGATTTTCCCACGATCGAGTGTGTCTGCATAAGGTCGTGTCAAGTGCCACGGCCTCAACCTAATCTGTATACAGTGCCGGTCATGGAAGCAACGCTATAATTGGCAAGTTTTCGAAGACAAACTGACAATTCGTGACCGACTAGGCTTATTTTCATTGATTTTCTCCCATGACAGAGTGTGACTGCATATGGCCTCGACAAGTGCCCCAGCCTCGACTTGGTCTTTCGACGGTGCCAGTCATAGGAACAAGACTACGATCGGCAAGTTTTAGATGACAAACTGACAATTCGTGACCTACTTGGCCTTGTTTGTACTGATTTTGACACGATCGAGCATGATCGCATAAGGCCGCGGAAAGTCCCAAGGCCTTGACCTGATCTCCCGACGGTGCCAGTTATAGTGGCAAGACTATAATTGGCAAGTTTTTGATGACAAACTGACAATTCATGACTGACTAAGCTTGTTCGCAGTGATTTTCCCACGACCGAGTTTGACCACATACGACCGCATATGGCAGCGGCAAGCCCTATAGCCCCGACCTCGTCTTCCGACGATGCCCGTCGTGGGAGCAAGACTATAATCGACAAGTTTTCGATGACAAACTGACAATTTGTGACCAACTGGGGAGTGTTTGCACTGATTTTTCCACTAAAGATTATGACCGCGCACGGTTGTGAAAAGTGCCATGGCCGCGACATGGTCTCCCGACGGTGTCGATTATAGAGGCAAGACTATAATCGGCTAGTTTTCTATGACAAACTGACAATTCGTGACCGAATGGCGCTTGTTTGTAATGATTTTTTGCGACCGAGTATGACCATATATTGTCGCGGCAAGTGCCACGGCCCTGACCTAGTCTGCCTACGGTGCTGGTCATGGGGGCAACACTATAATCGGCAAGTTTTCGAAGACAAACTGACAATTCGTGACCTAATGAGCCTTTTTGCATTGGTTTTCTCACGGCCGAGTATGACCACATATGGCCTCTACAAGTGGCCCGGCCCTAACCTGGTCTCCCCATGACGCTGATCAAGGGGACAAGACTATAATCGATAAGTTTTATATGTCAAACTGACAATTTATGACCGACTTGGCCTTTTCTATACCGATTTTCCCATGATCGAGCATGATCGCATAGGAACTCGACAAGTCCCACGGCAACGACCTGGTCTCCCGACGGTGCCGGTCATGGTGGCAAGACTATAATCGGCAAGTTCTTGATGACAAACTGACAATTTGAGACCAACTAGGGAGTGTTTGCACTGATTTTTCCGCTAAAGAGTATGACCGTGCACGACCGCGAAAAGCGCCATGGCCCGAACCTGGTCTCCCGATGGTGTCGGTTATAGAGGCAAGACTATAATCGACAAGTTTGCTCTGAGAAACTGACAATTCGTGACCGACCAGGGCTTATTTGCACTAATTTTTCCACGACCGAGTTTGATCATATATGGCCGCAACAAGCGCCACACCCCTAACCTGGTCTCCCGACGGTGTCATTCATGGGGGCAAGACTATAAGTGGCATGTTTTTGATGACAAACTGACAATTCGTGACCGACTGGGGCTTGTTTGCCCTGATTTTCCCACGACCGAGCATGACCGCATATGGCCACGACCCAGTCCTAGTTTCCCGACGATGCCGATCATAGGGGCAGGACTATAATTGGTAAGTTTTCAATGACAAACTGACAATTCCTGATTGACTGGGGCTTATTTATGCTGATTTTTTCGCGACCGAGTATGACCGCATATGGCTGCGGCAAGTGCCACGACCCTGACCTGATCTCCCGACGGTGTCGGTAATGGGGACAAGACTATAACTGGCAAGTTTTCGATGACAAACTAATAATTTGTGACCGATTGGGCCTTGTTTGTACTGATTTCCCCACGACCAAGTATGACTTCATACGACCGCGGTAAGTCCCACGGCCCGGACCTCATCTCCCGACGGTGCCGGTCATGGTGGCAAGGGTATAATCAGTAACTTTTCGATGACAAACTGACAATTCGTGACCGACTGGGCTTGTTGGCACTAATTTTCCCACGATCGAGCATGACTAGAGATGGCCACGGCCCCGACCTAGTCTACCTACAGTGCCGGTCATAGGGGCAACACTATAATGGGCAAGTTTTCGAAGACAAACTAACAATTCGAGACCGACTTGGCCTTGTTTGCTCTGATTTTCCCACGATCGAGCATGTTCGCATATGGCCACAGTAAGTCCCACGACCCCGACCTGGTCTCCTAACGGTGAAGATCATGGTGGCAAGACTATAATCGGCAAGTTTTTGATGACAAATTGACAATTTGTGACCGATTGGGCTTGGTTGCACTGATTTTTTCACGACCTAGTATGACCACATACGACCACATATGGCAACGGCAAGTCCCATGGCCACGACCTGGTCTCCCGACAACACCCGTCGTGGGAGCAAGACTATAATCGACAAGTTTTCGATGACAAACTGACAATTTGTGACCGACTGGGGAGTGTTTACACTGATTTTTCCACTAAAGAGTATGACCGCGCACGGCCGCGAAAAGTGCCATGGCCCTGACCTTATCTCCCGATGGTGCCTGTTATAGAGGCAAGACTATAATTGGCAAGTTTTCTATGACCGAGTTTGATCGCATATAGCCATAACAAGTGCGACGGCCCTGACCAGGTCTCCTGATGGTGTCGATCATGGGTGCAAGACTATAAGTGGTATGTTTTCGATGACAAACTGACAATTTGTGACCAACTGGGGCTTGTTTGCCTTATTTTCTCACGACCAAGTATGACCGTATATGGCCACATCCCAGACCTGGTTTCCCGACGATGCCGATCATAGGGGCAAGACTATAATGAGAAACAAACAATTCATGACCAACTGGGGCTTGTTTGTACTGATTTTTTAGCGACCGAGTATGACTGCTTATGCCCTAACCTGGTCTCCCGACGGTGCCAGTCGTGGTGGCAAGACTATAATCGGCAAGTTTTCGATGACAAACTGACAATTTATGACCGACTAAGCTTGTTTGTACTAATTTTCCCACGACCGAGCATGACCGCGGTAAGTCCCACGACCCCGACCTGGTCTCCCGATGGTGTCGTTCATGGTGGAAAAAGTATAATTGGCAAGTTTTGATGACAAACTGACAATTCGTGACCAACTTGGCTTGTTTGCACTGATTTTCCCACGACCGAGCTTAGCCGCATATGGCCACGACAACTACCACGACCACGACTTGGTCTCTCGACGGTGCAAGCCATAGGATTAAGACTATAATCGGTAACTTTTCGATCACAAACTAACAATTTGTGATTGAATAGGGATTCTTTACACTGATTTCTCCACTAAAGAGTATGACTGTGCACTACCGCTAAAAGTGGCACGGTCTTGACCTGGTCTCCCGACGGTGCCCGTAATAGGGGCAAGACTATAATCGGCAAATTTTTGATAAGAAACTAACATTTCATTACCAAATGGGGCTTGTTTGCGTGGACATTTGCGCGACAGAGTATGACCGCATAAGGTCGTGGCAAGACAATAATCGACAAGTTTTCGATGAGAAACAGACAATTTGTGACCGACTGCGGCTTGTTTGTACTGATTTTCCCACGACTAAGTATGGCCACGACCTCGACCTGGTCTCCCGACGGTGCCGATCATGGGGCAAGACTGTAATCGGCAAGTTTTCGATGACAAACTGACAATTGGTGACTGACTGGGCTTGTTTGCACTAATTTTCTAACGATCGAGTATGACCGCATATGGTCATGACAAGTTCACGGCCCTGACTTGGTCTCCCGATGATGCCGGTCATAAGGACAAGACTATAATCAGTAAGTTTTCGATGAGAAACTGATAATTTATGACCGACTTAGGCTTGTTTACACTGATTTTCCCACGATCGAGTATGATCGCATATGACAGCGACAAGTGCCACGGCCCCGACCCAGTCTCCAGATTGTGCCGGCCATAGGGGAAGACTATAATCGGCAAGTTTTCGATCATAAACTGAGAATTCATGACCGACTGGGGCTTGTTTGTACTGATTTTCCCACGATCGAGTATGACCGCATAAGGTCGCGTCCCCGACCTAGTCATCCTACGGTGCCGGTTATGGGGGAAACACTATAATCGGCAAGTTTTCGAAGGCAAACTAACAATTCGTGAACGACTGGGCTTATTTGCATTGATTTTCTCACGATCGAGTATCACCGCATATGGCCTCAACAAGTGCTCCGGCCCCGACATGGTCTCCGGACGGTGATGGTCATGGGGACAAGACTATAATCGGGAAGTTTTTGTTGAGAAGCTGACAATTCTTGACCGACTGGGGCTTGTTTGTACTGATTTCCCCAAGATCGAGTAAGACCACATATGGTCTTGGCAAGTTCCACGGCCCCCACCTAGTATGCCTATGGTGCCGGTCATGGGGCAACACTATAATCGACAAGTTTTCAAAGACAAACCGACAATTCGTGACCGACTGGGCTTGTTTGCATTGATTTTCCTACTATCGAGCATGACCGGATATGGCCAAGGCCCTGACCTAGTCTACCTACGGTGCCGGTCATAGGGGCAACACTATAATCGGCAAGTTTTCGAAGACAAACTGACAATTCGTGAACGACTGGGCTTGTTTGCATTGATTTTCTCACAATCGAGTATTATCGCATATGGCCTCAACAAGTGCCCTAGCCCCGAGCTGGTCTCCCAATGGTGCCGGTCATGGGGACAAGACTATAATCGGCAAGTTTTTGATGACAAACTGACAATTCGAGATCGACTTGGCCTTGTTTGCTCTGATTTTCCCACGATCAAGCATGATCGCATATGGCTGTGGCAAGTCCGACGGCCCCGACCTGGCCTACCGACGGTGACCATCATGGTGGTAGGACTAGAATCGTCATGTGTTTCGATGACAAACTGACGATTCGTGACTGGGGCTTGTTTTCACTAATTTTTCCATGATCGAGGTTGACTGTATAAGGCCGCAATAAGCACCACGACCCTGACTAGGTCTCCCGATGGTGTCGGTCATGGGTGTAAGACTATAAGCGGTATGTTTTCGATGACAAACTGATAATTTGTGACTAACTGGGGCTTGTTTTCCTTGATTTTCTCACGACCGAGTATGACCGCATATGGCCACATCCCAGACCTGGTTTCCCGACGATGCCGATCATAGGGGCAGGACTATAATCGGTAAGTTTTCAATGAGAAACAAACAATTCGTGATTGACTGGGGCTTGTTTGTACTAATTTGTTAGCGACCAAGTATGACCGCATATGGCCGTGGCAAGTGCCACGACCATGACCTGGTCTCCTGACGGTGCTGGTCATGGGGACAAGACTATAATTAGCAAGTTTTCGATGACAAACTGACAATTCGTGACCGACTAGGCCTTATTTGTACTGATTTTCCCACGACTGAGCATGACCGCTTATGTCCGCGATAAGTCCCACGGCCCCAATCTGGTCTTCCAACGGTGCCGGTCATGGTGGAAAAAGTATAATCGGCAAGTTTTCGATGACAAACTAACAATTCGTGATCGATTTGGCTTATTTGCACTGATTTTCCCACGACCGAGCTTGACCGCATATGGGCACGGCAAGTACCACGGCCCCGACCTGGTCTTCCGACGGTGCCGACCTTTTGTTACCAATTCGTTACTAACTGGGGCTTGTTTGCGCGGACTTTTCCGCGACCGAATACGACTGCATAAGGCCATGGCAAGATAATAATCGACAAGTTTTCGAAGAGAAACAGACAATTTGCGACCGACTGGGGCTTGGTTGTACTGATTTTCCTACGAACAAGTATGACCGCATATGGCCCCAGCAAGTGCCACAGCCTCGACCTGGTCTTTGGACAATGACGTTTATGGGGCAAGACTGTAATCGATAAGCTTTTGATGACAAACTGAAAATTGGTGACCGACCAGGCTTGTTTGCACTGATTTTCCCACAATAGAGTATGACCGCATATGACCGCGACAAGTCCCACGACCCCGACCTGGTCTCCTGATGGTGCTAGTCATGGTGGCAAGACTATAATCGGCAACTTTCGATGACAAACTGACAATTCGTGATCGGCTGGGCTTGTTTGCACTGAATTTCCCACGACCGAGTATGACCGCATACGGCCGAATATGGCAACGGCAATTCCCATGGCCCCGATCTGGTCTACTGACGACACCCGTCGTAGGAGCAAGACTATAATCGACAAGTTTTCGGTGACAAACTGACAATTTGTGACCGACTGGGGAGTGTTTGCACTTATTTTTCCACTAAAGAGTATGACCGCGCACGGCCACAACAAGATAATAATCGACAAGTTTTAGATGAAAAACTGACAATTCGTGACCGATTGGGGCTTGTTTGTATTGAATTTCCCACGATCTAGTATGACTGCATAAGATCGCGGCAAGTGCCACGGCCCTCACCTAGTTTGCCTATAGTGCCGTTCATGGGGGCAACACTATAATCGGCAAGTTTTCGAAGACAAACTGACAATTTGTGACCAACTGGGCTTGTTTGCATTGATTTTCTCACAACCGAATCTGACCGTATATGGCCTCGACAAGTGCCCCGGCCCCGACCTGGTCTCCTAACGGTGCTGGTTGTGGGAACAAGACTACGATCTGCAAGTTTTAAATGAGAAACTGACAATTTGTGACCGACTTGGCCTTGTTTGTATGGATTTTACCACGATCGAGCATGATCGCGTAGGGACGCGGCAAGTCCCACGGCCCTGACCTGGTCTCTCGACGGTGCCAATCATGGTGGCAAGACTATAATCGGTAAGTTTTCGATGACAAACTGACAATTCGTGACCGACTAAGCTTGTTTGCACTAATTTTTTCACGACCGAGTATGACCGCATACGACCACATATGGCAACAGCAAGCCCTATGGTCCCGACATGGTCTCCCAACGACGCCCGTCGTGGGAGCAAGACTATAATCGACAAGTTTTTAATGACAAACTGAGAATTTGTGACCAACTGGGGAGTGTTTGCATTGATTTTTCCACTAATGATTATGACCGCGCACGACCATGAAAAGTGCCATGGCCGCGACATGGTCTCCTGACGGTGCCGGTTATAGAGTCAACACTATAATCGACAAGTTTTCTATGAGAAACTGACAATTAGTGACCTACTGGGGCTTGTTTGTAATGATTTTACGCAACCGAGTATGAACGCATATTGTCGCAGCAAGTGCCACGGCCCTGACTTGGTCTACCGACGGTGCCGTTCATGGGGGCAAGACTATAATCTGCAAGTTTTGATGACGATCTGACAATTCGTGACCGACTGGGGATTATTTGAAATGATTTTCCCACAATTGAGTATGACTGCATATGACCGCAGCAAGTGCCACGACCCCGACCTTGTCTTCCGATGGTGCTTGTCATAGGGGCAAGACTATAATTGACAAGTTTTCAATGACAAACTGACAATTCTTGACCAACTGGGCTTGTTTGTATCAATTTTCCCACGATTGAGTATGACCGCATAAGGCCGTGGCAAGTGCCACGACCCCGACCTAGTCTGCCTACGGTGCCGGTCATGGGGGCAACACTATAATCGGCAAGTTTTCCAAGACAAACTAACAATTCGTGACCAACTGGACCTGTTTGCATTGATTTTCTCACGACCGAGTATGACCGCATATGGCCTTGGCAGGTGCCACGACTCCAACCTGGTCTCCCTACGATGCCGGTCATGGGGACAAGACTATAATCGATAAGTTTTAGATGACAAACTGACCATTTGTGACCGACTTGGCCTTGTCTACACTGATTTTCCCACGATTGAGCATGATTGTATATGGCCTCGACTGGGGAGTGTTTACACTGATTTTTCCACTAAAGAGATATGACCGCGCTCGGCCGCGAAAATTGCCATGGCCCCGAGCTAGTCTCCCGACGGTGTTGGTTATAGAGGCAAGACTATAATCGACAAGTTTTTTATGAGAAACTGACAATTTGTGACCGATCGGGGGCTTGTTTGCACTAATTTTCCCACGAATGAGTTTGAACACATATGGTCGCAATAAGTGCCACGCCCCTGACTTGTTCTCCCGACGGTGTCAGTCATGGGGGCAAGACTATAAATGGCATGTTTTCGATTACAAATTGACAATTCGTGACCGACTGGGGCTAGTTTGCCCTGATTTTCCCACTACCGAGCATGACCGCATATGGCCACGGCCCAGTCCTGGTTTCCCGACGATGCTGATCATAGGGGCAAGACTATAATCGGCAAGTTTTCAATGAGAAACTGACAATTTGTTACTGACTGGGCTTGTTTGTGCAGATTTTTTCCCGACCGAGTATGACCGCGGCAAGTGCCACGGCCCTGACCTGTTATCCCTACGGTGCCGGTCATGGGGACATGACTATAATCGGCAAGTTTTCGATGAAAAACTGACTATTCGTGACTGACTGGGTGTTGTTTGTACTAATTTTCCCACGACCGAGGATGACTGCATATGACCGCGGTAAGTCCCACGGCCCCGACCTGGTCTCCCGACGGTGCCAGTCATGGTGGCAAGAGTATAATTGGCAAGTTTTCGATGACAAACTGGCAATTCGTGACCGACTGGGCCTTGTTTGTACTGATTTTCCCACGACCGAGCTTGACCGCATATGGCCGGGGCAAGTACCAAGGCCTTACCCTAGTCTCCCGACGATGCCGGTCATAGGATCAAGACTATAATCGGTAACTTTTCGAGCAGAAACTGACAATTTGTTACCAACTAGGGATTGTTTACACTGATTTCTCCACTAAAGAGTATGATTATGCACTACCACTAAAAGTGCCACGGCCCTGACTTGGTCTCCCGACGGTGTCGGTAATGGGGGCAAGACTATAATCGGAAAATTTTTTATGAGAAACTAACAATTTGTTACCAACTGGGGCTTGTTTGCTTGGACTTTTCCATGACTGAGTATGACCGCATAAGGCGGCGGCAAGACAATAATCGGCAAGTTTTTGATGAGAAATAGACAATTTGTGACCGATTGCAGCTTGTTTGTACTGATTTTCCCACGACCAAGTATGACCGCATATGGCCGCGGCAAGTGCCGCGGCCTCGACCTGGTCTCCCGACAGTGTCGATCGTGGGGCAAGACTGTAATCGGTAGGTTTTCGATGACAAACTGACAATTGGTGACTGAGTGGGCTTGTTTGCATTGATTTTCTAACTACCGAGCTTGACCGCATATGGCTGTGACAAGTTCCACGGCCCTGACATGGTCTCCCAATGATGCCGGTAATAGGGGCAAGACTATAATCGGTAAGTTTTTGATGAGAAACTGATAATTTGTGACCGACTTAGGCTTGTTTGCACTGATTTTCCTACGATCGAGTATGACCGCATATGACAGTGACAAGTGCCACGGCCCTGACCTAGTCTCCAGACTATGTCGGCCATGAGGGACGACTATAATCGGCAAGTTTTCGATGACAAACTGACAATTGGTGACTGACTGGGCTTGTTTGCACTGATTTTCTAACAACCGAGCATGACCGCATATGGCAGTGACAAGTTTGACGGCCTTGACTTGGTCTCCCAATAATGTCGGTCATAGGGGCAAGACTATAATCAGTAAGTTTTCGATGACAAACTAATAATTTGTGACCGACTTAGGCTTGTTTGCACTGATTTTTCCACGATCGAGTATGACCGCATATGACGGCGGCAAGTGCCACGGGCCCGGCCTAGTCTCCAGATGGTGTCGACCATGGGGAAAGACTATAATCGACAAGTTTTCGATCACAAACTGATAATTCGTGACCGACCTAGTCTTCCTACGGTGCTGGTCATGGGGGTAACACTATAATTGGTAATTTTTCAAAGACAAACTGACATTTCATGACCGACTAGGCTTATTTGCATTGATTTTCTCACGATCGAGTATGACCGCATATGGCCTCAAAAACTGCTCCGGCCCCGACATGGTCTCCCGAGGCTGACGATCATGGGGACAAGACTATAATTGGTAAGTTTTAGATGACAAACTAACAATTCGTGACTGACTTGGCCTTGTTTGTACTAATTTTCCCATGATTGAGCATGATCGCATATGGCCCCAATAAGTCCCACGGCCCCGACCTGGTCTCCCAACGGTGCTGGTCATGGTGGCAAGATTATAATCGGCAAGTTTTCGATGACAAACTGATAATTCGTGACCGACTGGGCTTGTTTGCACTAATTTTTCCACTAAATAGTATGACAGCACACGGTTGTGAAAAGTTCTCATGGCCCCGACTTGGTCTCCCAACGGTGCCGGTTATAGAGACAAGACTATAATCTGCAAGTTTTCTATGAGAAACTGACGATTTGTGACCGACTGGGGCTTGTTTTCACTAATTTTTTTGGGACCAAGTATGACCGCATATGGCCGCGGCAAGTGCCACGGCCCTGACCTGGTATCCTGACGGTACCGATCGTGGGGCAAGACTATAATCGACAAGTTTTCGATGAGAAACTGACAATTCGTGACCGACTGTAGCTTCTTTGCATTGGTTTTCCCACGACCGAATATGACCGCATATGGCCGCAGCAAGTGCCACGGCCCCAACTTGGTCTACCGACAGTGCTGGTCATAAGGCAAGACTATAATCGATAAGTTTTCGATGGCAAACTGACAATTCGTGATCGTCTAGGCTTGTTTGCATTGATTTTCTCACGATCGAGTATGAACGCAGATGTCTAGGACAAGTGCCCCCCGACCTGGTCTCCTAACGATGCCGGTCATGGTGGCAAGACTATAATCGGCAAGTTTTCGATGACAAACTGACAATTCCTGACCGATTGGGGCTTGTTTGTACTAATTTTCCCATGAACGATTATGACTGCATATGAACATGGCAAGTGCCACGGCCCCGACCGAGTTTGCCTACAGTGCCAGTCATGGGGGCAACACTACAGTCGACATTTTCTCGAAGACAAACGGACAATACGTGATCAGCTGGGGTTGCTTGCATTAATTTTCTCCCGACCGACGGTGCCGATCATGGGGACAAGACTAGAATCGGTAAGTTTTCGATGAAAAACTGACAATTCGTGACCAACTGGGCCTTGTTCGGACTAATTTTCCCACGACTGAGCATGACTACATATAGCTGCGACAAGTCCCACGGCCCCGACCTGGCCTCCCGACGGTGCCTGTCATGGTGGGAAGACTATAATCGGCAAGTTTTCGATGACAAACTGACAATTTGTGACCTACTAGGCCTTTTTGCAATGATTTTCCCATGACCAAGTATGACCGCATACGGTCGCATATGATCGTGGCAAGTCCCACGGCCCCGACCTAGTTTCCAGACGGTGTCGGCTATAGAGGCGAGACAATGATCGACAAGTTTTCTATAAGAAACTGACAATTCGTGATTGACTGGGGTTTGTTTACACTGATTTTTCCACGACCAAGTTTGAACACATATGGCCGTGACAAGTGTCACAACCCTGACCTGGTCTCCCGATGGTGTCGGTCATAGGTGCAAGACTACAATCGGCATGTTTTCAATGACAAACTGACAATTCGTTTTCCTTGATTTTCCCAAGACCGAGTATGACCGCATATGGCCAGGGCCCAGGCCTGGTTTCCCGACGATGTCGATGATGGGGGCAGGACTATGATTAGCAATCTTTCGGTAAGAAACTGACAATTTGTGACTGACTAGGGCTCGTTTGCACTGATTTTCCTATGACCTAGTATTAACACATAAGGTCGCGGTACTGGTCTCTCGACCGTGCCAGCATGGGGGCAAGACTATAATCAGCAAGTTTTCAATGACAAACTGACAATTCGTGACGGACTGGGGCTTGTTTCCACTAATTTTCCCATGATCGAGTATCACCGCATAAGGCTGCGAAAAGTGCCAGAGCTCCGACCTGGTCTCTCGACGGTGCCGGTCATGGAGGCAAGATTATAATCAGCAAGTTTTCGATGATAAACTAACAATTCGTGACCGACGGGTGATTGTTTGCACTGATTTCCCACGATTGAGTATGACCATCCATGGCCTGATGGTGCCGATCATGTGGGTAAGACTACAATCATCAAGTTTTTGATGACAAACTGACAATTCATGACCGAATGGGTGCTGTTTGTACAAATTTTCCCACGATTGAGTATGACAGCTTATGGCCACGACAAGTCCTACAGTCCGACCTGGTTACTCGACGGTGTTAGCCATGGGGGCAAGACTATAATCGGCAAGTTTTTGATGACAAACTAACAATTCGTGACCGACCAGGGATTGTTTGCACTGATTTTCCCATGATCGAGTATGATCACATATGGTGGCGACAAATGCCATGGACCCGACCTGGTCTCCAAACGGTGCCGGTCATGGGGCAAGACTATAATCGGCAAGTTTTTTATGACAAACTGACAATTCGTGATCGACTGGGGCTTGTTTGCACTGATTTTTCCATGATTGACTGTGACCGATATGATCGCGGCAAGTGCCACGGCTCCGACCTGGTCTGCCCACAGTGCCAGCTGTGGGGACAAGTGTTGGATCCCGTTTCCAGAACCCAACCTCTTGCTCTAATGATCTAAAATCGCATACTCTAACCTCAATTCATAAGACTCTTCATATTCAATAACATCTTATCGTTCACCACAAATCATATCTTTCGTTTCCGTAATTCACTTATTTATATATAACAATAGTTTATACAATCAACTCAAACGGAT
>JAOQMP010000008.1:26031448-26052356 GCA_027563575.1 Erythroxylum pedicellare
ACTCTTTAACAGGGAAGCCACAATCATCTGTGAATTTGATTTTGTTAGAGGTGGAATTTGCTTTTAAGTCCTTCATGAGAATTGTACATTTTTTCTGATCTTTTCATTGAGGTAAAGTATGGAATTTTTCGATAAGGGGATACAATTTGCTTTTAAGTCCTTCATGGTCTCGGCAAGTACCCACGGCCCCAATCTGTTCTCCCTACTGTGCCAGTCTTAGGGGTAAGGCTATAATCGACGAGTTATTGATGAGAAACCGACAATTTGTTTCTGCTGATTTTCCCACTACCTAGTATGCCCGCACATAGCCGGGGCAAGTGCCCACAGCCCTGACTTGGTCTCCTAACGGTGGTGGTGATAGGGGAAAGGCTATAATCGTCAAGTTTTCGATGAGAGACCCATAATCCGTGACCGACTAAGGCTTGTTTTCGTTGATTTTCCCATTGACGAGTATGCCTGCTCATGGTCGTGGCAAGTGCCCACGGCCCCGATCTGGTCTTCCAACGGTGTCGATTATAGGGGGTAAGACTATAATCGGCGAGTTTTTTATGAGAGACCGACAATTCGTGCCCCACTTGGGTTAGTTTATACGGATTTTCCCACTACTGAGTGTGCCCGCACATGCCCACAATAAGTGCCCACGGCCCTAACCTGGTCTCCGGATGGTGTCAATCATTGGGCAAGGCTATAATCGACGAGTTTTCAATGAAAAATTGACAATCTGTGACTGACCTGGTCTGGTTTTCACTAATTTTCCCACTATAGACTATGCCTATACATGGCCACGGCAAGTGCCCACGGCCCCGACCTGGTCTCTCAACGATGCCGGTCATGGGGGCAAGGCCATATGGGCGAGTTTTTGATCTGAAATTGACAATTCGTGCCCCAAATGAGCTTGTTTCTGCATATTTTCCCACTACCTAGTATGCCCGCACATGGCTGTGACAAGTACACACGTCCCCGACCTGATATCCCAACGGAGCCGGTCATGGAGGCATGGCTACAATCGACGAGTTTTCGATGAGTGACCTTTAATTCGTGACCGACTAAGGCTTGTTTTTGCTAATTTTCCCACTATCAACTATGCCTGCATATGGTCGCAGCAAGTGTCGACGTCCCTGACCTGGTCTCCTTACAGTGCCGGTCATGGGGGGCAAGGCTATAATCGATGAATTTTTAATGAGGAACCGACAAACTGTGACTAATTTGGGCTTGTTTTCGTTGATTTTCCCACTGCTGAGTATGCCCGCACATAGCTGTGGCAAGTGCCCACCTAACTTGGTCTCCCGACCGTGCCGGTCATGGGGACAATGCTATAATCGACGAGTTTTTGATGAGAAACCAATAATCGGTGACCGAATGGGGCTTGTTTGCACTGATTTTCCCACTACCTAGTATTCCCGCACATGGTCAGGGCAGTTGCCCACGGCCACAACCTGGCCTCCCAAAGGTGCCGATCATGGCCCTGACCTACTCTCTCGACGGTGTGCGTCATAGGGGAAAGGCTATAATCGGCAAGTTCTCGATGAGAGACCCATAATTCGTGACCGATTGGGCTTGTTTTCATTGATTTTCCCGCTGCCGAGTATGCCCGCACATGGTCGGGGTAGGTGCCCAAGGCCCCGACCTAGCCTTCTAGTGGTGCCGATCATGGGGTTAAGACTATTATCGGCGAGTTTTTAATGAGAAATCGATAATTTGTGCCCCACTTGGGCCTGTTTCTGCTAACGTTTCCATTACTAAGTATGCTCGCATATGGTCATGGCAAGAGCCCACGGCCCCAACCTGGTCTCCCGACGGTGCCAGTCATGGGGACAAGGCTATAATCGCCGAGTTTTTGATGAGAAACTGACAATTTGTGCCCCATCTGGGCCTAATTCTGCTCATTTTCACACTACCTACTATGCCCGCACATGACCACGACAAGTGCCCACAACCCCGACTGGTCTCTCAACGGTGACGTTCATGAGGGCAAGCCTATAATCGGCGAGTTTTTGATGAGAAATCGACAATCCGTGACCGACTGGGGCTTGTTTGCACTGATTTTCCCACTATTGAGTATGCCCACACATGGCTGCGGCAAATGCCCACGGCCTCGACCTGGTCTCCCAACAGTGCCAGTCATAGGGGAAGACTATAATTGGCAAGTTTTCGATGAGAAACTGGCAATTCGTGCCCTACCTGGGCCTATTGCCGAGTATGCCCACACAAGGCCATGGCAAGTTCCCACGGCCCCGACCTAGCCTCCCGACGGTGGCAGCCATGGGGGCAAGGTTATAATCGGAGAGTTTTCGATCAGAAACTGACAATTTGTGACCTACTAGGGGTTGTTTTCGTTGATTTTCCCACGACCCTGAACATGGCCACGATAAGTGCCCACGACCCTGACCTGGTCTCCCGACGGTGTCGTTCATGGGGGCAAGCCTATAATCGGTAAGTTTCAATGAGAAACCTACAATCTGTGATCGACTGGGGCTTGTTTGCATTGATTTTGCCTCTACTGAGTATGCCCACACATGGTTGCCGTAAATGCTCATAGGGGAAGACTATAGTTGGCTAGTTTTCGGTGAGAAACTGGCAATTCATGCCCCACATGAGCTTGTTTCTCCTGATTTTCCTACTACCGAGTATTCCCGCACATGGCCATAGCAAATGCCCACGACCCTAACTTGGTCTCCCGACAACAAGGTTATAGTCTGCGAGTTTTCATTGAGAAACCGACAATATATGACCGGTGAGAGCTTTTCTTCGCTAATTTTTTCACTACCAAGTATGCCTGAACATAGTCGCTGCAAGTGCTCACGACCCCCACTTGGTCTCCCGACGGTGCTGGTCATGGGGGCAAACCTATAATCGGCGAGTTTTCGATGAGAAACCTACCATCTGTGACCTACTACGGCTTGTTTACACTAATTTTTCCACTACTGAGTATGCTCGCACATGGCTATGGCAAATGCCCACGACCCTGATGTGTTCTCCTGACGATGCCGGTCTTGGGGGAAGACTATAATTGGTGAGTTTTCGATGAGAAACTGACAATTTGTTCCCCACTTGGGCATGTTTCTGCTGATTTCCCACTATCGAGTATGCTTGCACATGGCTATGGCATTTGCCCAGGGCGCTGACCTGGTCTCGCAACAGTGCGAGTCATGGGGCAAGGCTATAATCGGCGAGTTTTTATCAGAAACTAACAATCCGTGACCGACTAGGGCCTGTTTTTACTAATTTTTCCACTACCGAGTATACCCGCACATGGCCGCGACAAGTGCCCACAGCCTGGGCTTGGTCTCCCGATGATGCCGGTCATAGGGGGAAAACTATAATCGACGAGTTTTTGAAGGGAAACCGACAATTCCTACCCCACCTGGGCCTATTTCTGCTAATTTTCTCACTACCGTGTATGCCCGCACATGGTTGTGATAAGTGCCCTCGGCTCGGACCTAGTCTCTCGACAGTGCCGATCATGGGGGAAGGCTATAATCGGTGAGTTTTCGATGAGAAACTAAAAATCTGTGACCGATTGGGGCTTGTTTGTACTGATTTCCCCACTATTGAGTCTGCCCATATATGGTCATAGCAAGTGCCCACGGCCCCGACCTGGTATCCCGATAATGCCGGTCATGGGGGAAGACTATAATTGGCAAGTTTTCGATGAGAAACTGACAATTCGTGCCCCACCTAGGCCTGTTTCTGCTGATTTTCCAACTACAGAGGATGCCTGCACAAGGTCGTTGTAAGTGCTCATGGCCCCGACCTAGTATCCCGACAGTGGCAATCGTGGGGGCAAGGCTGTAATCGGCGAGTTTTCGATGAGAAACAAACAATTCCTGATAGTCTAGGGCTTGGTTTCACTGATTTTCTCACCACCGAGTATGTATCCCCATGACTGCGGCAAATGCCTACGGCCTTGACATGGTCTCCCGACGGTGCCTAGCATAGGGGCAAGGCTATAATTGCTGAGTTTTTGATGAGAAGCTGACAATTTGTGTGCCACCTGGGCCTGTTTCTGCTAACTTTCCCACTACCGACTAAGCCCGCACATGGCTGTGGCAAGTGCCCACAACCCTGACCTGGTATCCCGACGGTGCCGATCATGGGGGTAAGGCTATAATCTACAAGTTTTCGATGAGAAATCGATAATCCTTGACTGACTATGGCTTGGTTTCATTGATTTTCCCACTATAGACTATGCCCGCACATGGCAATAACAGGTGTCCACGGCCCCGACCTGGTCTCCCGACGATGCCGGTCATATAGGCAAGGCTATAATCGGCAAGTTTGTGATCCGAAACTGACAATTCATGCCCCACCTGGGCTTGTTTCTGCTAATTTTCTCACTATCAAGTATGCCCGTACATGGCCGTGGCAAGTGCCGACGGCCTCAACTTGGTCTCCCGACGGTGCCAGTTATGGGGTAAGGCTATAATTAGCGAGATTTCGATGACAAATTGACAATGTGTGACCGATTGGGGCTTGTTTGCACTGACTTTCCCACTACCTAGTATGCCTGCACATGGCCGTAGCAAGTGCGCACGGCCTCGACCTGGTCTCCTGACGGTGCTGGTCATGGCAGTAAGGCTATAATCGGTGAGTTTTTGATGAGAAACTGACAATTCGTGACCGACTGTGGCACGTTTCATTGATTTTCCTACTACCAAGTACGCCCACAGGGTGGCGATCATAGGGGAAGGCTATAATCGGCAATTTTTCGATGATAAACTAACAATCTATGACCGAATGGGGCTTGTTTGCACTAATTTTCTCACTATCGAGTATGCCCACACATGGTCGTGGCAAGTGCCCACGGCCCCGACCTGGTCTCCCGATCGTGTCGATCATGGTGGAAGACTATAATCAGTGACTTTTAGATGAGAAACTGACAGTTCGTCACCTTCTAGGGCTTGGTTTGACTAATTTTCCTACTATCAAATATGCCCGCACATGGCCACAATAAGTGCCCACGGCCCTGACTTGGTCACTCAATGGTGCCGGTCATAGGGGTAAGGCTATAATCAGCAAGTTTTTGATGAGAAACTGATAATCCGTGACCGACTGTGGCTTGTTTGCAATGATTTTCCATTTATCTATTATGCCCGCATATGGCCGTGGCAAGTGTCCACAACCTCAACCTGGTCTCCCGACGGTGCCGGTCATATACCTATAGCAATTGCCCACAGCCCCGACCTAGTCTCTTGATGGTGTCGATCATGGGCCAAGGCTATAATCGACGAGTTTTCGATGAGAAACCAACAATCCATGACTTTATAGGGCTTGGTTTCACTGATTTTCCCACTATCGAGTATGCCTTTACATGGTGGCGGCAAGTGCCCATGGGCTCGACCTGGTTTCCCAACGGTGCTGGTCATAGGGGCAAGGCTATAATAGGCGAAGTTTTGATCTGAAACCAGTAATTTGTGCACCAACTGGGCTTATTTTTGCTTATTTTCCAATATCTAGTATGCCCGCAACTGGCCACGACAAGTCCCCACGTCCCCGACCTGGTCTCCCAACTGTGACGGTCATAATGGCACAGCTATAATCGGCGAGTTTTCAATGAGAGACCCATAATTCGTGACCGACTAGGGCTTGTTTTCACTGATTTCCCACTACCGAGTATGTCTGCATATGGCCGCAGTAAGTGTCGACGGACCTGACCTGGTCTCTTGACAATGCCGGTCATGGGGGCAAGGCTATAATTAACAAGTTTTCGTTGAGAAACCGACAATTTGTGACCGACTGGGGCTTGTTTTCGTTGATTTTCTCATTATTGAGTATGTCCGCACATGGCCGCAGTATGCCCATGGCCCCGACTTGGTCACCCGACGGTGTCGATCATGGGGACAAGGCTATAATTGGCCAAGTTTTGATGAGAAACAAACAGTTCATGACCGAATGGGGCTTGTTTGTACTGATTTTTCCACTATTTAGTATGCCCGCATGAGGCCGCGGCAAACGCCCATGGCCCTGACCTGCTCTCCCGATGGTGCAAGTCATGGGGACAAGGCCATAATCGGCGAGTTTTCGATGATAAACCAACAATTTGTGCCCCACCAGGGCCTGTTTCTGCTGATTTTCTAACTAACTAGTATGCCCGCACATGGCCGCGACAAGTGCCCACGACCCCAACCGGGTCTCGCAACGGTACAGGTTATAGGCGAAAGGCTATAATCGACAAGTTTTCGATGAGAGACCCACAATCTGTGACTAATTAAGGCTTGTTTTCGCCTATTTTCCCACTACTGAGTACGCCTACACATGGTCGGGGTAAGTGCCCACAGCCCCGACCTGGTCTCCTAACGGTGCCGATCATGGGTGGTAAGACTATAATTGGCGAGTTTTTGATGAGAACCTGCCAACTTGTGCCCCATCTGGACCTATTTCTGTTGATTTTCCACTACCGAGTATGCCCACACATGGCCATGATAATAGCCCATGGCCCCGACCTGGTCTCCTGACGGTGCCAATCATAGGGGCAAGGCTATATTCGCCGAGTTTTCGATGAGAAAATGACAATTTGTGCCCCACCTGGGCATGTTTCTGCTGATTTTCCCACTGCCTAGTATGACCACACATCACCGCGGCAAGTCCCCACGACCCCGACCTGGTCTCCCAACGTTGTCGTTCATAGGGGCAAGCCTATAATCAACGAGTTTTTAATGAGAAATGTACAATCTGTGACCGATTGGGGCTTGTTTGCACTGATTTTCCCACTATTGAGTATGCCCACACATGGTTGTGACAAATGCCCACGGCCCCAACCTGGTCTCCCAACAGTGCCAATCATAAGGGAAGACTATAATCGACAATTTTTTTATGAGAAACTGGCAATTTGTGCCCTACCTAGGCCTGTTTCTGCTGATTTTTCCACTACCGACTATGCCCGCACATGGCCATGACAAATGCCCACAACCCCGACCGAGTCTCCCGATGGTGACGATCATGGGGGTAAGGCTATAATCAGCGAGTTTTCGATGAGAAACTGACAATCCTTGACCGACTGGGGCTTATTTTTGCTGATTTTCCCATTACTGAGTATACTTGCACATGGCCGCGATAAATGCCCATGGGCCCGATCTGGTCTCCCGACAGTGCCGATCATCGAGGAAGACAATAATAGGCGAGCTTTCGATCAGAAACCGATAATTCGTGCCCCACCTAGGCTTGTTTCTACAGATTTTCTTCGACGGTGCGGGCTGTGGGGGCAAGGCTATAATCGACGAGATTTTGATGAGAAACCAACAATCTGTGACTAATTGGGGCTAATTTTCCCACTACCGAGTACGCTTGAACATGGTTGCGGCAAATACTCAAGACCCCGACTTGGTCTCCAAATAGTGTCAGGCATAGGGGAAGACTATAATCGGTGAGTTTTCGATGAGAAACCGACAATTCCTGCCCCACTTGGGCTTGTTTCTCCTGATGTTTCCACTACTGAGTATGCCGGCACATGGCCATGGCAAGTGTCGACAACCCCAACTTGGTCTCCCGACGGTGGCGATCATGGTGGCAAGGTTATAATCGACGAGTTTTCAATGAGAAACCGACAATATGTGACCAACAAGGGCTTATTTTTGCTAATTTTCCCACTACCAAATATGCCCGAACATGGCCGCGGCAATTGTCCACGACCCTGACCTGGTATCCTGACAGTGTCGGTTACAGGGGCGAGCCTATAATAGGCTAGTTTTTGAGGAGAAACCTACAATTCGTGAACGAATGGGGCTTGTTTGCATTGATTTTCCCACTATCGAGTATGCCTGCACAAGGCCGTGGCAAATGCCCACGGCACCGACGTGGTATCCCGATGGTGCGAATCATGCGAGAAGACTATAATCAGCAAGTTTTCAATGAGAAACTAACAATTCGTGCCCCACCTGGTGCTGTTTCTGCTGATTTTCCCACTTCCGAATATGCCTATAAACGGCCACGACAAATGCCCACGGCCTCGACCTTGTCTCTTGACGGTGCCGGTCAAGCAAGGCAAGGCTATAATCGGTGAGTTTTCGATGAGAGACTGACAATCCATGGCCGACAAGCACTTGTTTTCATTGATTTTCCCACTATCGAGTATTTCAGCATATGGCCATGGCATGTGCCCACGATACCGACCTGGTCTCCCGATGATGCCAGTCATGGGGGCAAGGCTATAACTGGCGAGTTTTCGATGAGAAATTGACAATGCATGACCAATTGGGGCTTGTTTACGCTGACTTTCCCACTACCTAGTATGCCTGCATATAGCCGTGGAGAGTTCCCACGGCCATGACCTGGTCTCCCGACAGTACGGGTCATAGGGCAAGGCTATAATCGGCGAGTTTTTGATGAGAACCTGACAATCCGTGACTGACTAGGGCATGTTTTCATTGATTTTCCTACTACCGAGCATGTCTACACGTTGGCTATCATAGGGGCAAGGCAATAGTCAACGAGTTTTTGTTGAGAAACTGATAATCCGTGATCGATTGGGGCATGTTTTTGCTGATTTTCCAACTACTGAGTGTGCCCGAACATGGTCACAACAAGTGCCTACAGCCCCGACCTGGTCTCCCGATGGTGCCGGTCATAGGGGAAGACTATAATCGGAGAGCTTTCAATGAGAAACCGATAATTCATGCCCCACCTGGGCCTATTTTTGCAGATTTTCTCCGACGGTGCGGGTCATAGGGGCAAGGCTATAATCGACGAGGGTTCGATAAGAAACTGACAATCTGTGACCGATTGGGGCTTGTTTTTGTTGATCTTTCCACTACCGAGTATGCCTGAACATGGTCACGGCAAGTGCCCACGACCCCTACCTGGTCTCCTGATGGTGCCGATCATGGGGGCTAGCCTATAATCGGCGAGTTTTTGATGAGAAACCTACAATCCGTGACCGACTAGGGCTTGTTTGCACCGATTTTCCCACTACTGAGTATGCCCACACATGGTTGCGACAAATGCTCATAGGCCCGACCTGGTCTCCCGACGGTGCCAGTCATGGGGGAAGACTATAATCGGTGAGTTTTCAATGAAAAACCTTCAATTCGTGCCCCACCTAAGCCTGTTTTTGCTGATTTTCCCACTCTCGAATGTGCCCATACATGGCCATGGAAAGTGCGCATGGCCCCGACATGGTCTCCCGACGGTGGCGATCATGGAGGCAAGGTTATAATCGGTGAGTTTTCGATGAGAAATCGACAATATGTAACCAACGGGGGCTTATTTTCACTGATTTTCCCACTACCATGTATGCCCAAACATGGCCGCGACAAGTGCCCATGGCCCAGACCTAGTCTCCCGACGGTGCCAGTCATGGGGGAAGACTATAATCGGCGAGCTTTCGATGTGAAACTGACAATTTGTGCCCCACCTAAGCCTGTTTCTGCTGATTTTTGCATTACTGAGTATGCTCGCACATGCCCACGGCAAATGTCCACAGCGTTAACGTGGTCTCCCAAGGGTGTCGATCACGTGGGAAGACTATAATCGGTGAGTTTTCGATGAGAAATCGATAATTTGTGCCCCACCTGGGCCTATTTTTGCTAATTTTTCCACTACCGAGTATGCTCGCATATGGCTGCAATAAGATCTCACAGCCCCAACCTAGTCTCACTGTGCTGCCGGTCATTGGGCAAGGCTATAATTGGTGAGTTTTCAATGAGAAACCGATAATTCGTGCCCCACCTAGGCCTATTTCTGCTGATTTTTCCACTACCGAGTATGTTCGCACACGGCCGCGATGAGTGCCCACAGCCTCGACCTGGTCTCCCGATGGTGGCATTTATGGCAACAATGCTATAATCGGTGAGTTTTTGATGAGGGACCGACAATCCATGACTGACTGTGATTTTTCGATCAGACACTCACAATCCATGACTGACTGGGGGTTGTTTTCATTGATTTTCCCACTACCGAGAATGCCCGCACATGGCTGTGGCTTATGCCCACATCCCCGACCTGGTCTCCCAACATTGCTAATCGTGGGGGGCAAGGCTATAACAAGCGAGATTTGGATGACAAATCTACAATCTGTGATAGAATGGGGCTTGTTTGCATTGATTTTCCCACTACCTATTATGCCCGCACATGGCCGTAGTAAGTGCCCACGGGCCCGACCTGCTCTCTTGACAATGAGGGTCATGGAGGCAAGGATATAATAGGTGAGTTTTTGATGAGAAACTGACAAGTATGCCCGCACACGGCCGCAGTAAGTGCCCAAGGCCTCATCTTCGTCTCCCGATGTGGGGATCATGGGGGCAAGGCCATAATCGACAAGTTTTCGATGAAAAACTGACAATTAGTGACCGACTGGGGATTGTTTTCGCTGATTTTCCCACTATAGGGACAAGGCTATAATGGGTGAGTTTTCGATCAGAAATCGACAATTCGTGCCCCACCTGGGCCAATTTCTCCTGGTTTTCCCATTACCGAGTATGCCTGCACAAGGCCACAGAAAATGCCCAAGATTCTAACTTGGTCTCCCGACGGTGCCAGTCATGCAGGGCAAGGCTATAATCGACGAGTTTTCGATGAGAGACTGACAATTCGTGACCTATTGGAGCTTGTTTTCATTGATTTTCCCACTACAGAGTATGCCCACGCATGGCCGTAACATGTACCGACGACCTCTGCCTGGTCTCCTGATGGTGTTGGTCATAAGGGAAGGCTATAACTGACGAGTTTTCGATGAGAAACTGAAAATTTGTGGGCAATTGGGCCTTGTTTGCACTTATTTTCCCATTATCGAGTATGCCCGCACAAGGTTGTGGCAAGTGCCCACGGCCCCAACCTGGTCTCCCAACTGTGCCGGTCATAGGGGAAGACTATAACTGGCGAGTTTTTGATGAGAAACTGACAATTTGTGACCGAATGGGGCTTGTTTTTGCTGACTTTCCGACTACCGAGTATGCCCGCACATAGCCGCGGCAAGTGCTCACGACCTCGACCTAGCCTCCTGACGTTTCCGATCATAGGGACAATCCTATAATCAGAGAGTTTTCGAAGAGAAACTGACAATCCGTGACTAATTGGGGCTTGTTTGCATTGATTTTCCCACTACTAAGTATGCTAACATATGGCCGCAGCAAGTGCCCATGGCTCTGACCTGGTCTCCATACGATGTCGGTCATAAGGGAAGACTATAATCGGTGAGTTTTCGATGAGAAACTGACAGTTCATGCCCCACCTGCGCCTGTTTTTGCTGATTTTAAAACTACCAAGTATGCCTGCATATGGCCGTGGCAAGTGCGCATGGCCCCAACCTGATCTCCCAATGATGGTGATCATGGGCACAAGACTATAATCGACGATTTTTTGATGAGCAACTGATAATCCATGACTGACTGGGCCTTGGTTTTGCTAATTTTTCCTCTACTAAGTATGCCCGCACATGGCCGTGGCAAATGCCCACAGCCCTGACCTAGTCTCCCGACGGTGGCGTTCATGGGCTCAACGCTATAATCGGCGAGTTTTTGATGAGAAACTGATAATTCGTGACTGACTCAGTCTTGGTTTTGCTAATTTTTCCACTATCGAGTATGCTCGCACATGGCTGTGGCAGGTGCCCAAGGCCCCAACCTGGTCTCCCAACGACGCCAGTCATAGGACCAAGGCTATAATCGGCAACTTTTTCATGAGAAACTGACAATTAGTGATCGACTGAGGCTTCTTTTCATTGATTTTCCCCTACAAAGTATGCCCACATATGGCCGCGGCAAGTGCCCACGGCCCCGATCTAGTCTCTCGACAGTGCCGGTCATGGGTGAAGGCAATAACCGACGAGTTTTCGATGAGAAATTGAAAATTTGTGAGCGACTGGGGCTTGTTTGCATTGATTTTCCCACTGTTGAGTATGCCCGTACATGGCCGTGGTAAGTACCCACGGGCCCAACCTGGTCTCCCATCTGTGCCGGTCATGGGGGGAAGACTATAACTGGCAAGTTTTCGATGAGAAATTGACAATTCGTGCCCTACCACTATCGAGTATGCCTACACATGGTCGCAACAAGTGCCCATGGGCCTGATTTGGTCTCCCGAAGGTGCCGATCATGAGGGCAAGTCTATAATTGGTGGGTTTTCAATGAGAAACTGAAAATTCGTGCTTAACTGGGGCTTGTTTGCGTTGATTTTCCCGCTATTGAGTTTACTTGAACATGGTCACTGTAAGTGCCCACGACTCCAACTTGGTCTCCCGACGGTGCACGTCATAGGGGGAAGACTATAATTGATGAGTTTTCAATGAGAAACTGACAATTTGTGGCTACCTGGGGCTTGTTTGCATTGATTTTTCCACTACCGAGTACGCCCGCACATGGCCACGGCAAGTGCGCACAGCCCCGACTAAGTCTCCCGACGATGCCGATCATGAGGGATCACTGTAATCGACGAGTTTTTGATAAGAAACCAACAGTTCGTGCCCCATCTAGGCCTAATTATGCAAATTTTCCCACTACCGAGTATGCCCGCAAATGGCCGCCGCAAGTGCCCACGACCCCGACCTGGTCTCTAGACAGTGCCGGTTATAGGGACAAGGCTATAATTGGCAAGTTTTTGATAAGAAACTGACAATTCCTGCCCCAACTGGGCCTATTTTCTACTGGTTTTCCAACTACTGAGTATGCCTGCACATGGCCACAGCAAGAGCCCACGGCCCCAACCTACTCTCCCGACCGTGCCGGTCATGGGGGCAAGGCTACAATCGGCGAGTTTTTGATGAGCAACCGACAATCCGTGACCGAATGGGGCTTTTTTATACTAATTTTCCAACCACCGAGTATGGCCGCTATTGGCCGCAAGAAGTGCCCACAGCCCCGACCTGATCTCTGGACTATACCGGTCATTAGGGAAAGGCTCTAATCGGTGAGTTTTTGATGAGAAACCGAAAATCCATGATCTACTAGGGCTTGTTTTCGCTGATTTTCCCACTATCGAGTATTCCAGCACATGGCCGTGGCAACTGTCCATGGTCCCGACCTGGTTTCCCGATGGTGCCGGTCATAGTGCCAAGGCTATAATCGGCAAGTTTTCGATCAGAAACTAACTATTCGTGCCCCATCTGGGCCTATTTCTGCTTATTTTAACTGAGTATGCTCGCACATGGCCACAAAAAGTGCCCACAACCTCAATCTGGTCTCCCCACGTTTCCGGTCATGGGGGCAAGGCTATAATTGGCAAGTTTTCAATGAGAAACTGACAATTCATGACGGACTGGGGCTTGTTTTCGATGATTTTTCCACTAGTGAGTATGCCCACATATGGCTGCGGCTATTATCCACGGCCCCGACTTGGTCTCCCGATGGTGCCGATCATAGGGGCCAGGCTATAATCGGTGAGTTTTCGATGAGAGACTGACAATCCGTGATCGATTGGGTCTATTTTTTGTTGATTTTCCCACTACCGAGTATGCCTGCACATGGCTGTGTCAAGTGCCCACGACCCCGACTTGGTCCCCAGATGGGGCCGGTCATAGGGACAAGCCTATGATCTGTGAGTTTTTGAAGAGAAACCGACAATCCATGACCAACTGGGGCTTGTTTTTACTGATTTTCCCACTACCGAGTATACTTGAACATGGCCACGACAAGTACCCACGACCCCAACCTGGTCTCCCGACAATGCCGATCATGGGGGCAAGGCTATAATCGGTGAGTTTTCGATCAGAAACTAAAATTTCATGCCCCACCTAGGCCTGTTTATGCTAATTTTTTCATTATCGAGTATGCCCGCGCATGGCTGTGGGCACTTGACCACGGCCCCGACCTGGTCTCTCAATGGTGGCGATCATAGGAGCAAGGCTATAAGCGGCAAGTTTTCGATGAAAAACTGACAATTCATGACCGATTAGGGCTTGTTTTCACTAATTTTTCCACTATCAAGTATGCCTGCACATGGCTGTGGGAATTGCCTATAGCCCTGACCTGGTCTTCGGATTGTGCCCGTCATGGGGGCAAGGCTATAATCGGCCAGTTTTCGATGAGAAACAGACATTTCATGCCCCACCTGGTCCAATTTATGCCGATTTTCCCACTATCGAGTATGCCCCCACATGGCCGTGGCAAGTGCCCACGAGCCCGACCTTTTCTCCCGACGATGCCGGTCATAGGGGCAAGGCTATAATCGGCGAGTTTTCGATCAAAAACAGACAAATTAGTGCCCCACCTAGGCCTGTTTTTGCTAAATTTCTCACTACCTAGTTTTCCCGCACATGGATGCAGCAAGTTCCCACGGCTCCGACCTGGTCTCCCGATATTGCCGGTCATGGAAGCAAGGCTATAATTGACGCGTTTTCGATGAAAGACTAACAAATCGTGATAGAATGGGGCTCGTTTTCGCTGATTTTCCCACTACTGAGTATGCCTGCACATGGCTGCGGCAAGTGTCCATAAGCACGATCTGGTCTCCCAACGATGCCGGTCATAAGGGTAAGGCTATATAATCAGCGAGTTTTCGATCAGGAGTCGACAATTAGTGCCCTAACTGGGCCTATTTTTTCTGGTTTTCCCACTATTGAAAATGCCTGCACATGGTTGTGGCTAGTTCCCACGGCGTCAACTTAGTCTCCCGACGGTGCTGGTCATAGGGGTAAGGTTATAATCGACGAGTTTCGATGAGAGATTGACAATCCGTGACCGATTGGGGCTTGTTTCTGCTAATTTTCTCACTACTGAGTATGCCCACATAAGGCCACGGTAAGTGCCCACGGCCCCGACCTGGTCTCCCAACAGTGCCGATCATGGGGGCAAGGCTATAAGTGGCGAGTTTTTTATGAGAAACTGACAATCCGTGACCGACTAGGTCTTGTTTTTGCTGATTTTCCCACCACTGAGTATGCCCGAACATTGCCGTGGAAAGTGCCCACGACCCCGACCTGGTCTCCCTATGGTATCGGTCATGGGGGAAGATTGTAATCGGCGAGTTTTGGATGAGAAACCAATAATTCGTGACCAACTGTGGCTTGGTTTTGCTGATTTTCCCAATATCGAGTATGCCTGCACATGGTTGTAGCTAGTGCCCACAGCCCCGGCTTGGTCTCCCTGCGGTGCCGGTCATAGGGGCAAGCCTATAGTCGGAAAGTTTTTAAAGTCAAATTGACAATCCGTGACCAACTGGGGCTTGTTGTTGCTGATTTTCCCACTACCGAGTATGCCTTAAAATTGTCGTGGCAAGTGCCCACAACCCCGACCTGGTCTCCCTATGGTGTTGGTTATGGAGGAACACTATAATTGGCGAGTTTTGGATGAGAAACTGACAATCTGTGAATGACTACAGCTTGGTTTTATTGATTTTCCCAATACCGAGTATGCCCGCACATGGTTGCAGCTAGTGCCCACAACCTCGACTTGGTCTCTCGATGGTGCCAGTCATGGGGGCAAGGTTATAATAGGCGAGTTTTTGATGAGAGACCGACCATTCGTGACCAAATGGGGCTTGTTTTTGCTAATTTTCCCATTACAGAGTATGGCCGCACATGGCCGCGGTAAGTGCCCATTGCCCCGACTTGATCTCCCAACGTTGCCGGTCATGGGGGCAAGGCTATAATCGACGAGTTTTTGATGAGAAACTAACAATCCGTGACCAACTGGGGTTTGTTTGCACATATTTTTAGACTATCGAGTATGCCTGCACATGGCCACAGCATATGCGCGCCGCCTTTACCGGGTCTCTCGATGGTGCCGGTCATGGGGGCAAAGGCAATAATTGGCGAGCTTTCAATGAGAAACTGACAATTCATGCCCCACCTGTGCTTGTTTCTGTTGATTTTCCTGCTATCGAGTATGCCCACACATAACCGCGACAAGTTCCCACAGCCCCGAAATGGTCTCCTGATGGTGACAATCATGGGGGCAAGGATATAATCGATGAGTTTTTGATGTCAAACTAACAATCCATGATTATCTACGGCTTGGTTTCGTTGATTTACCCCTATCAAGCATTCCCGCACATGGCCGCAACAACTGTCCACGACCCCGACTTGGTCTCCCGTCTGTATCGATCATAGGGGCAAGGATATGATCGGCAAGTTTCGATGAGAGATCGACTATATGTGACCGACATGGGCTTGTTTCTGCTGATTTTCCCACTGTCGAGTACGCCGATAGATGGTTGCAGCAAGTGCCCATGACCCTAACCTGGTCTCCCAACGGTACCAGTCATGGGGGGTAAGGCTATAATCGGTGAGTTTTCGATGAGAAACTGACAATTCGTGACCGACTAGGGCTTGTTTTTGCTGATTTTTCTACCACCGAGTATGCCTATATATGGCCGTAATAAGTACCCATGACCCTGACCTAGTCCCTCGATGGTGCCGGTCATAGGGGCAAGCTTACAATTGACGACTTTTCGAAGCAAAACTGACAATTCATGACCTACTAGGGCTTGTTCTCACTTCCCACTACTGAGTATGCTTGCACATGGACGTAACAAGTTCCCACAACTCTGACCTGGTCTCCCGACGGTGCTCATCATGGGGGAAAGGCTGTAATTGGCAAGTTTTTTATGAAAGACCGACAAATCGTGATAGACTGGGGCTTGTTTTCGCTGATTTTCCAACTATTGAGTATGCCCGCACATTGCCGCGACAAGTGCCCACGACCCCGACCTGGTCTCCCTACGGTGTCGATCGTGAGGGAAGACTATAACCGACGAGTTTTCAATGAGAAATTGACAATTTGTGCCCCACATGGGCCTGTTTTTTCTAATTTTCCACTACTAAGTATGCCCGAAGTGGCCGCAGAAAGTGCTCATAGCCCCGACCTGGTCTCCCGACGGTGTCGATCATAGAGCAAGGTTATAATCGACGAGTTTTCGATGAGAAATTGGCATTACATGATTGATTAGGGCTTGTTTACACTGATTTTCCCACTATCTAGTATGCCTATACATGGCCGCGACAAGTAGCCACGACCTTGATCTGGTCTACTGATGGTGACGATAATGGGGCAAGGCTATAATAGGCTAGTTTTCGATGAGAAACTGACAATTTGGGCCCCTCCTGGGCCTACTTCTGCTAATTTTCCCACCACTAAGTACGCCCGCACATAGCCGCAGCAAGTGCCCACGGCCCTGACCTCGTCTCCTGATGGTAGCAATCATGGGGGCAAGATTATAATCGGTGAGTTTTCGATGAGAATCTAACAATTGGTGCCCCACCTAGGCCTATTTTTGCTAATTTTCCCACTATCGAGTATGCCCGCATAGGGCCACGGCAAGTGCCCACGGCCCTAACCTGGTCTCTCGACGATGCTGGTCATGGGGGCAAGGATATAATCGACAAGTTTTCGATGATAGATTGACAATCTCTGACAGACTGGGCTTGTTTTCACTAATTTTCCCACTATCGAGTATTCCTGCATATGGCTGTGATAAGTTCCCACGACCCCAACCTGGTCTCCCAATGATGCCAGTTATGGGGGCAAGGCTATAATCGGCGAGTTTTCGTTGAGAGACCGATAATCCGTCACCGAATGGGGCTTGTTTTTACTGATTTTCCCACTACTGAGTACCCCCATACATGGTCGTGGCAAGTGCCCACGGCCCCGACCTGGTCTCCCAACCTAGTCGGTCATAGGACAAGACTATAATCGACGTATTTTCGATAAGAAACAGAAAATCTGTGATCAATTGAGGCTTGTTTGCACTGATTTTCCCACTACTTAGTATGCTCGCATTTGGCCGCGGTAAGCGCCTACGACCCTAACCTCAGCCTTGTCTCCCGATGATGTTGGTCGTAGTGGCAAGGCTATAATCGGTGAGTTTTTAATGAGAAACCGACAATCCATGACTGATTGGGGCTTGGTTTCACTGATTTTCCCACTGCCAAGTATTACTGCACATGGCCTCGGTAAGTGCCCACAGCCCCGACCTGGTCTCCCAACGGTGCCGATCTTAGGTGTAAGGCTACAATCGGCGAGTTCTCGATTAAAAACTGACAATCCATGACCGACTGGAGCTTGTTTTTGCTGATTTTTCCATTACTGAGTCCACTTGCACATGGTCGCGGCAAGTGCCCGCGACCCCGACATAGTCTTCCGACGGTGGTTGCTATAGGGCAAGGCAATAATTGGCATGTTTTTAATGAGAAACCGAAAATTTGTGACCAATTGGGGCTTGTTTGCACTAATTTTCCCACTTCCTAGTATGCTTGCTCATGGCCGTGGCAAGCGCCCATGGGCCCGACCTTGACTTCATCTCAAGATGGTGCTGGTCATAGGGGTAAGGCTATAATCGACAGGTTTTTGATGAGAAACTGACAATTTGTGCCCCACCTTGGCCTATTTCTGCAGATTTTCCAACTATTGAGTATGCCCGTACACGGCCGCGACAAGTGCCCACGTCCCCGACCTGGACTCTTGATGGTGGCAATCATGGGGACAACGCTATAATCGACGAGTTTTCGATGAGAAACTGACAATTCATGACCAATTGGGGCTTGGTTTCGTTGATTTTCCCACTTTTGAGTATTCCTGCATATGGCCAAGGCAAGTCCCAATGGCCATGACCTAATCTCCCGACGGTGCCGATCATAGGGGCGGGGCTATTTTTGATCAGAAACTAACAATTCGTGCCCCACTTGGGCCTATTTTTGTTGATTTTCCCACTACGGTGTATGTCCGCTCATGACTGCAGAAAGCGCCCACAACCTTGGCCTGGGCTCCCAACGGTGCCGATCATGGGGGCAAAGCTATAATCGGTATGTTTTTGACGAGAAATCGACAATTTGTGCCCCACCTGGTCCTGTTTCTGCTGATTTTCCCATTACCGAGTATGCTCGCACATGGCCTAGACAAGTGCCCACGACACTGGCCTGGTCTCCCGATGGTGGCGATCATAGGGGCAAGGCTATAATCGGCGAGTATTCGATGAGAAACCGACAATTCGTGCCCCACCACTAAGTACGCTCGCATATAGCTGCAGCAAGTGCCCACAGCCCTGACCTGGTCTCCCAATGGTGTCGATTATGGCAACAAGGCTATAATCGACGAGTTTTCGTTGAGAAATCGACAATCAGTGACAGACTAAGGTTTGTTTTCATTGATTTTCCCACTACCGAGTATGCCCACACATGGCCACGGCAAGTGCCCATGGCCCCAACCTTGTCTCCTGACGGTGCCAGTCATAGGGGCAAGGCTATAGTCGGCTAGTTTTCGATCAAAAATTGACAATTCGTGCCCCACCTGGTACTGTTTTTGTTGATTTTGTCACTAGCGAGTATGCCTGCACATGGGCCAGATAAGTGTCCACGGAGCTAGCCTGGTCCCGTGACGGTGCCGGTCGTGGGAGCAAGGCAAAATTGGTGAGTTTTCGATGATAGACCGACAATTCATGACCGACTAGGGCTTGTTTTCTCTAATTCTCCTACTACTGAGTATGCCTGCAAATGGCCACAGCAAGTGCTCACAACCCCGGCCTACTCTCCTGACGATGCCGGTCATAGGCGCAAGGCATTAATCGGTGTGTTTTCGATCAGAAACAGACAATTCGTGCCCCTCTTGGTCCCGTTTTTGCTGATTTTTCCACCATAGAATATGCCTGCACATGGCCATAGGAAGTGCCAATGGCCCTGACCTGGTCTCCCGATGGTGGCGATCATAGGGACAAGGCTATAATCGGCAAGGTTTCGATGAGAAACTGATAATTCGTGACCAACTGGGGCTTGGTTTCTCTGGTTTTTCCACTATCGAGTATGCTCGCACATGGCCACAGCAAGTGCCCACGGCCCCGAGTTGGTCTCCCGACGATGTCGGTCATAGACGCAAGGCTACAATCAGCGAGTTTTCGATCAGAAATTGACAATTCGTGCCCCACCTGTTCCTGTTTCTACTGATTTTACCACAACCGAGTATGCCTGAACATGACCGCAGCAAGTGCCAACGGACCCGGCTTGGTCTCCCGACGGTGCTGGTTATAGGGGCAAGGCTGTAATCGATAAGTTTTTGAAGAGAAACTGACAATTTATGACCAACTGGGGCTTGTTTATACTGATTTCCCCCTATCAAGCATTCCCGAACATGGCCATGGCAAATGTACAGGACCCCGACCTGGTCTCTCGACCGTGCTCGTCATTGGGACAAGGCTATGATCGTTGAGTTTTGTATGAGAAACCGACAATCTGTGACCGACTGGGGCTTGTTTTTGTTGATTTTTCCACTACCAAGTATGCCCGCACATGGCCGCGGCAGGTCCACACGACCCCGACCTAGTTTCCCGATGGTGCCCGTGATGAGGGCAAGGCTATAATCGATAAGTTTTTTATGAGAAACCGATAATTCGTGACCGACTGGGGCTTGTTTTCGATGACTTTTCCACTACCGATTATGCCCGTACATGGCCCCGGTAAGTGACAACGACCTTGACCTAGTCTCCCGATGGTGCTGGTAGTGGGGCAAGGCTATAATAGGCAAGTTTTCGATGAGAAACTGACAATTCGTGCCCCACCTGGGCTTGTTTTTGTTGATTTTCCCACCACCAAGTATGCCCGCACATGGTCGCGGCAAGTGTCCACAGTATCGACCTAGTATCTTGACGTTGGCGATCATGGGGGCAAGGCTATAATTGGCTAGTTTTCGATAAGAAAATGACAATCCTTAACTGATTGGGTTTGTTTTTGTTGACTTTCCCACTATCTAGTATGCCCACACATGGCCGTGGCAAGTGCCAACAGCCCCAACCTAGTCTCCCAACATTGCCAGTCATGGGGGCAAGCTATAATCAGCGAGTTTTTTATGAGAGACCGACAATATGTGACCAACTGGGGCTTGTTTTTGTTGATTTTTCCACTACCGAGTATGTCAGCATATGGCCGTGGTGTTGGAGTTATGTAAATATAGTGCCCTGGAAAGCAAGTGTATTTACATGTAACTTTATCTTCTTTAGTTACAGTTTTGTAATGAAAATATTTATTATTAATAAAACAAAAGAGTTTGGTTTTATT
>JAOQMP010000008.1:26052456-26086583 GCA_027563575.1 Erythroxylum pedicellare
AAAAGTGCCACGACCCCAACCTGATCTCCCGACGGTGCCGGTCGTAGGGACGAGAATATAATCGACAAGTTTTCGATGAGAAGCTTAAAATTTGTGACCTACTGCGGCTTGTTTGCACTGATTTTCCCACTACTGAGTTTGACCACACATGGCCGCGAAAAAGGCCACGACCCTGACCTGGTCTACCGACAATGCCAGTCATAGGGGCAAGACTATAATCGGCAAGTTTTTGACAAGAAACTGACAATTAGTGCCTGACTGGGGCTTGATTGCACGAATTTTCGCACTATCGTGTATGATAGCACATGGTCGCGACAAATGCCACGACCCAGACCTGGTCTCCCGACGGTGTCATTTATGGGAGAAAGACTATAATTTGCAAGTTTTCAATGAGAAACTGACAATTCGTGACCAACTGGGGCTTGTTTGTACTGATTTTCTCACTATCGAGTATGAGCACGCAAGGTCGCGACAAGTGCTGCGGGCCTGATCTAGTCTCCCGACGATACCTGTCATGGGGGCAAGACTAGAATCGACAAGTTTTCGACAAAAAGCTAACAATTCATGACTGGCTGGGGCTTGTTTGCACTGATTTTCCCACTATTGAGTATGATCACAAGTGACGGCGGCAAGTGTCGCATCCCCGACCTGGTATCCTGATGGTGACGGTCATAGGGCTAAGATTATAATCGGCAAGTTTTCAATGAGAAACTGATAATTTGTGATTGGCTGGGGCTTGTTTGGAATAATTTTACAGCGATTCAGTATGACCGCACACGGCCCCGACCTGTTCTCCCAACGTGCCCATCATGGGGGCCAGACCATAATCGACAAGTTTTCTGTGAGAAACTAACAATTCGTGACCGACTGTGGCTTGTTTTCTATGATTTTCCCACTACTGAATATGACCACATATGGCCACGGCCCCGACCTGGTCTCCTTACGGTGCCAATCATGGTGACAAGACTATAATCGACCAGTTTTCGATGATAAACTAACAATTCGTGACCGACTAGGGCTTGTTTGCACAAATTTTTGCACTATCGAGTATGACCACACATAGTCAAGACAAATGCCACGGCCTCGACTTGGTCTCCCGACGATGCCGATCGTGGGGACAAGAATATTATTGGCAAGTTTTTGATGAGAAACTTACAATTCATGACCTACTGGGGTTTGATTGCACTGATTTTCCCACTACTGAGTTTGACCGCACGCGACCGTGACAAAGGTCACGGCCCCGACCTGGTCTCCCGACGGTGCCAGTCATGGTGGTACGACTATAATCGGTAAGTTTTCAATGAGAAACTGACAATTTGTGACCAAATGTGGCTTGTTTGCACGGATTTTCCCACTACCGCGTTTGACAGCACATGGTCGTGATAAATCCCACGGCCCAGAACTGGTCATGGGCGAAAGACTATAATCGGCATGTTATCGATGAGCAGCTGACAATTCCTGACCGTCTAGGGCTTGTTTGCACTGATTTTCCCACTATTGAGTATGACCGTACGTGGCAGAGGCAAGTTCCACACCCCCGACCTGGTCTGCTGACAGTGCCAATCATGGGGGCAAGACTATAATCGGCAAGTTTTCGATGAGAAACTGACAATTCGTGACTGGCTGGGGCTTATTCGCAATGATCTTTCCACGACTGAGTATGGCCGCCCATGGTTGTTGTAAGTGCCATAGCCCCGACCTAGTCTCCCGACGGTGCCAGTCATAGGGGCAAGACTATAATTGGCAAGTTTTCGATGATAAAATGACTATTTGTGACCGACTGGGGCTTAATTGCACTGATTTTCCCGCTACCGAGTATGACAACACATGGTTGCAACATTTGGCACGGCCCAGACCTGGTCTCCCGACGGTGCCGGTCATGGGGGCAAGACTATAATCAGTAAGTTTTTGATGAGAAACTATCAATTCGTTACCGATGGGGGCTTGTTTGCACTGATTTTCCTACTACCGAGTATGATCGCACATGGCCCCTACAAGTGTCACGACCTAGATCTATTGTCGCAATGGTGTCGGTCATGGTGACAAGACTATAATTGGAGAGTTTTCGGTGAGAAATTGATAATTCGTGACCAACTGGGGTATGTTTACACTGATTTTCAGACTATCGAGTATGACCACACATGGCTATGACAAGTGCCACAGCCCCGACCTGGTCTCCCGACGGTGCTGGCCATGGGGGCCAAGACTATAATCGGCAAGTTTTCGACGAGAAATTGACAAGTTGTGACAGGTTGGGGCTTCTTTGCAATGTTTTTCCCACTATTGAGTATGACCCCAACCTGATATCCAGACGGTGTTGGTCATAGGGGCAAGGTTATCATCGGTGAGTTTTCAATGAGAAACTGACAATACGTACCCACCTTGGGCCTATTTATGTTGATTTTTCCACTATCGAGTATGACCGCAAATGGCCTCGGCAAGTGCCCCAGCCCCAACCTAATCTCCCGAGGGTTCCAGTCATGGGGGCAATACTATAATCGACAAGTTTTTGATGAGAAATTGACAATTCGTGACGAACTGTGGCTTCATTGGTTTGATTTTCCCACTATGAGTATCAGTGCACATAGCCGTGGCAAATGCCTCGGCCTAGACCTGATCTCTCGACGATGCCGTCATGGGGGCAAGACTATAGTTAGTAAGTTTACTATAAGAAACTGACAATTCGTGACCGATTGGGGCTTGTTCACATTTATTGTCCCATGACCAAGTATGACCGCACCTGGCCACGGCAAGTGCCATGGCCCCGACCTGATCTCCTGACGATGTCAGTGGTGGGGGCAAGACTATAATCGGCAAGTTTTCGATGACAAACTGACAATTCGTGACCGACTGGTGCTTGTTTGCACTGATTTTCCCACTACTGAGTATGATAGCACATGGTCGTGAAAAGTCCCACGGCCTAGATCTGGTCTACTGACGGTGCCGATCATAGGGCAAGACTACAATCGGCAAGTTTTCGAGAAACTAAAAATTCGTTTGCACTGATTTTTTCACTACCGAGTATGACTGCACATGGTTGGGACAAGTTCCATGGCCCCGACCAGGTCTCCCAATGGTGCCGATCATGGGGGCAAGAAAATTATCGGCAAGTTTTCGATGAGAAACTGACAATTCATGATTGACTGGATCTTGTATACACTAATTTTCCTACTACCAAGTATGACCCTACAGTGTCACGACAAATACTGTGGCCCCGGCTTGGTCTCCCGAAGGTATCGGGCATGTCGACAACACTATAATTGACAAGTTTTCGATGAGAAACTGATGACTCATGACCTGCTGGGCTTGTTCGTACTGATTTTCCCACCACCGAGTATTACCACACATGGTCGCGATAAGTGCCACCGCCCCGACCTAGTGTCTCAACGGTGCCGGTCATGGGGACAAGTCTATAATTAGCGAGTTCTCAATAAGAAATTTGTAATTCATGACCGAATGGGGCTTGTTTGCATTAATTTTCGCACTACCAAGTATGACCGTACATGGTCGTGGCAAGTGCCATGGCCCCACCATGGTCTACCGGCGATGCCGGCCATGGGGGCAAGACTATAATCGATAATATTTCGATGAGAAGTTGACAAGTTGTGACAGACTTGGGCTTGTTTGCAATGTTTTTCCCACTATCGAGTATGACCCCAACCTGGTATCCCGACGGTGCCGGTCATAGGGGTAAGGTTATCATCGGTGAGTTTTTTATGAGAAACTGACAATTTGTACCCCACATGGGCCTATTTTTACTGGTTTCCACTATCGAGTATGACTGCACATGGCCACGGCAAGTGCCCCAGCCTCGACCTGATCTCCCGAGGGTGCCAGTCATAGGGGCAATACTATAATCAGCAAGTTTTCGATGAGAAATTGACATTTTGTGATGGACTGTGGTTTGACTAGTTTGATTTTCCCACTACCGAGTATGACCTTACATAGCCGCGACAAATGCCTCAACCTAGACCTGGCTCTCGACGGTGCCGGTGATGGGGGCAAGACTATAATCAGCAAGTTTTCTATGAGAAACTGATAATTCGTGACTGACTAGGGTTTATTTGCACTTATTTTCCCACCACCAATTAAGACCACACCTTTCAAGTGCCATGACCCTGACCTGGTCTCCGGACGCTGCCGGTCGTAGGGGCAAGACTATAATCGGTAAGTTTCTGATGACAAACTGACAATTCGTGACTGACTGGGGATTGTTTTCACTAATTTTCCCACTACTGAGTTTGACTGCACAGGGCAGCGACAAGTGTCGCGGCCTCGACCTGGTTTGCCGATGGTGCTAGTCACAGGGGAAGACTATAATCTATAAGTTTTCGGCAAGAAACTGACAATTCGTGACCCGCTGGGGCTTGTTTGAACTGATTTTTCTGACGACCGAGTCTGACCGCACATGGTCGCGACAAGTGCCCCAGCCCCAACCTGGTCTCCCGATGGTGCCGGTCATGGGAACAAGACCATAATCAGTAAGTTTTCAATAAGAAAGAAACAATTTGTGACCGACTGGGGCTTGTTTGCACTAATTTTCCCACTACCGAGTATGACTGCACGCAGTCGCAACAAGTTGCATGACCCCGACTTGGTCTCCTGACGTTGCCGGTCATAGGGACAAGACTATAAATAGCAAGTTTTCTAAGAGAAACTGATAATTTGTGACTTACTGGAGCTCGTTTCCACAGACTTTCCCACTACCAAGTAAGACCGCATATGGTTGCGACAAGTGCCACGACCCCAACCTAGTCTCCTGATGGTGCCGGTCATGGAGGCAGAACTATAATCAGCAAGTTTTCAATGAGAAACTGACAATTTGTGACCGAATGTGGCTTGTTTGCACGAATTTTCCAACTACCGCATATGACGGCACATGGCCGCGACAAATGCCACAGCCTAGAACTGGTCTACCGACGGTGTAGGTCATGGGAGAAAGATTATAATCGTCATGTTTTTGATGAGAAACTGGCAATTCCTGAACGACTCGGGCTTGTTTGGACTGATTTTCCCACTATAGAGTATGACCGTACATGGCCGAGGCAAGTTCCGCACCCTGACCGGTCATGAGGGCAAGACTATAATCAACATGTTTTCAATGAGAAATTGATGATTAGTGAACGACTAGGGATTGTTTGCACTGATTTTCCCCTATTGAGTATGACCGCATATGGTCACTTGGCGGTTCCGGTCATAGGGGCAAGATTATAATCGATGACTTTTTTATGAGAAACTAACAATTCGTGACCGACTGGGGCTTGTTTGCACTGATTTTCACACTACCGAGTACAATCGTACATGGCCACAGCAATTGCCATGGCCCCGACTTGGACTCTCGATGGTGCCGGTCATGGGGGTAAGGTTATAATCGGTGAGTTTTCGATGAGAAATTGACAGTTCGTGCCCCACCTTGGCCTGTTTTTGCTGATTTTCCCACTATCGAGTATTATCGCACATGGCTGCGACAAATGCCCCAACCCTGACTTGGTCTCTCGACGGTGTCGTTTATATGGGCAAGACTATAATGAACAAGTTTTTGATGAGAACCTGACAATTCGAGACCGACTGGTGCATGTTTGCACTGATTTTCCCACTACCGAGTATGACCGCAAATGATCATAGCAAGTGCCATGACCCCAACTTGGTCTCCCAACGGTGCCGGACATGGGGGCAAGAGTATAATCGGCAAGTTTTCGAAGAGACACTGACAATTCATGACCGAATGGGGCTTGTTTGCACTAATTTTCCCACTACCAAGTATTACAGCACAAGGCCACGGTAAGTGCCACGGCTCAGACTTGGGCTCTCGACAGTGCTGGTCATGGGGACAAGACTATAATCGGTAAGTTTTTATTGAGAAACCGACAATTCGTTACTGATGGGGCTTGTTTGCACTGATTTTCCCACTACCGAGTATTATTGCACATGGCCACTACAGGTGCGACAACCCAGATCTAGTCTACCGACGGTGCCGATCATGGGGGCAAGACTATAATTGACAAGTTTCCGATGAGAAACTAAAAGTTTGTGACTGACTTGGCCTTGTTTGCACTGATTTTTCCACTACCGAGTATGACCGCATATGGTCGTGACAAGTGCCATAGCCCCGACCTGGTCTCCCGACAGTGTCGTCCATGGGGGAAGACTATAATCGGTAAGTTTACGATGAGAAACTGACAAGTTGTGACAGACTGGGGCTTGTTTGCACTAATTTTCCCACTACCAAGTATGACTATACATGGTCACGGTCAGTGCCACGGCCTGGCCTAGTATCCCGATGGTGACGGACATGGGGGCAAGGTTATAATCGGCAAGTTTTAGATGACAAACTGACAATTCGTGACCAACTGCGGCTTGTTTGCACTGATTTTCCTACTACCGAGTATGACCGTACATGGTCACGACAAGTGCCACGGCCCGACCTAGTATCCCGACGGTATTGGAAATGGGGGCAAGACTATAATCGACAAGTTTTCGATGAGAAACTGACAATTCGTGATGAACTGTGGCTTGTTTGGTTTGATTTTTCCACTACCGACTATGACCACACATGGCCGCAGCAAGTGACTCGGCCCAAACCTAGTCTTCTGACGGTGCCAGTCACAGGGGCAAGACTATAATCGGTAAGTTTTCGAAGAGAAATTTACAATTTGAGATCTAATGAGACTTGTTTGTACTAATTTTCCCACTATAGAGTTTGACCGCACGCGGTCGCGACAAAGGCCACGGCCCCGACCTGGTTTGTCGACGATGCCCGTCTTGGGGGCAAGACAATAATCGGTAGGTTTTCGATGAGAAATTGACAATTCATGACCTACTGAGGCTTGTTTACTCTAATTTTCTCACTATCGAGTATGACCGCACATGGTCGTGACAAGTGCCATGGCCCCGACTTGGTGTCCTGATGGTGTTAGTAATGGGGACAATACTATAATCGACAAGTTTTCGATGAGAAATTGATAATTAGTGACCGAATAGGGCTTGTTTGCACTAATTTTCCCACTACTGAGTATGACTGCACATGATTGCGGCAAGTGCCACGGCCCCGACCTGGTCTACCGATAGTGCCAGTCATGGGGGCAAGACTATAATCGTCAAGTTTTTGATGAGAAGCTGACAATTCGTTAACGAATGGGGTTTGTTTGCACCGATTTTCCCATTACCGAGTAGGACCACATATGGTCGTGACAATTGCCACGGCCCCAAACTGGTCTCCAGAAGGTGCCGATCGTGGGGGCAAGACTACAATCGGAAAGTTTTCAATGAGAAACTTATAATTTGTGACCTACTGGGGCTTGTTTGCTATGATTTTCCCACTATTGAGTTTGACCGCACACGGCCGGGACCAAGGCCAAGGCCCCCACTTGGTCTGCCGACGGTGCTCGTCTTGGGGGCAAGGCAATAATCGGTAGGTTTTCGATGAGAAATTGACAATTCATGAACGATTGGGGCTTGTTTACACTAATTTTCTCACTGTCAAGTATGATCGCATATGGCTGCGACAAGTGTCACAATCCCGACCTGGTGTCCCAACGATGTTGATCATGGGGACAAGACTATAATCAGTAACTTTTCGACGAGAAACTGACAATTAGTGATCGTCTGGGGCTTGTTTGCACTGATTTTCCCACTACCGAGTATGACTACACATGTGGGCAAGACTATAATTAGCAAGTTTTTGGTGAGAAATTGACAATTCGTTACTAAATGGGGCTTGTTTGCACCAATTTTTCAACTACCGAGTAAGATCTCACATGGCCGCGACAAATGCCACGGCCTCGACTTGGTCTCCCGACGGTGTTGGTCATGGGGGCAAGACTATAGCCAGCAAGTTTTCGATGAGAAACTGATAATTCGTTACCGATTAGGGCTTGTTTGCACTGATTTTTGCACTACCGAGTATGATCGCACATGGCCGCACCAAATTCCATGGCCTAGACTTGGTCTACGGACGATGTCGATCGTGGTGGCAACACTATAATTGGCAAGTTTTCGATGAGAAACTAACAATTCGTGACTGAATGGGGCTTGTTTGCCTTCATTTTCCCACTATAGAGTATGACTGCACATGGTCGCGACAATTGCCATGGCCCAGACTTGGTCTCTTGACGGTGTCGGTCATAGGGCAAGACTATAATCGACAAGCTTTCGAGGAGAAATTGAAAATTCATGACTGACTAGGGCATATTTGTACTGATTTTCTCACTACTGAGAATGATCGCATATGCTCGCAGCAAGTGCCACCGCCCCAACCTGGTCTCCCATCTATGCCGGTCATGGGGGTAAGACTATAATATGCAAGTTTTAGACGAGGAACTGACAATTTGTGACCGAATGGGGCTTGTTTGCACTGATTTCCCCACTAACGAGTATGACCACACACGGCTGGGACAAGTGCTGCGGCCTCGACCTGGTCTCCCGATTGTGACGATCTTGGGGGCAAGACTATAATCGGTAAGTTTTCGATGAGAAACTGCCATTTGTGACTAACTGGGCCTTGTTTGCACTTATTTTCCCACTACCGAGTATGATCGCACATGGCCACGACAAGTACCACAGCCCCGTTCTGGTCACCCGACGGTGTCGGTCATAGGGGCAAGACTGTAATCGGCAATTTTTCAATGAGAAACTAACAATTCGTGACTAACTGGGGCTTGTTTGCACTTATTTTCCCACGATCGAGTACGATCGCAACTAGTCAAGGTAAAGGCCACGGCCCCGACCTGGTCTCTGGACGGTGCCAGTCATGGGGGCAAGACTATAATTGACAAGTTTTTGATGAGAAACTGGCAATTCGTTGCAGACTGGGGCTTGTTTACACTGATTTTCTAACTAACTAGTATGACTGCATAGGGCTGCAACTAGTGCCACGACCCCGACCAGATCTCTCGATGGTGTCGGTAGTCGGGCTAAGACTATAGTCGACAAGTTTTCTATAAGAAACTGATAATTCATGACCAACTGGGGCTTGTTTGCACTAATTTTTCAACTGTCGAGTATGACCACACATGGCCTTAGCAAGTGCCATGGTCCCGACCTGGTCTCCCGACAGTGCTGGTCATGGGAGCAAGACTATAATTGGAAAGTTTTCAATGAGAAACTGAGAATTCGTGATCGAATGGGGCTTGTTTGTACTGATTTTCCCACTACTGAGTATGACAGCACGTGGTCGCGGTAAGAGCCACCGCCCCGAGCTGGTCTCTCGACAATGCCAATCATGGGGGCGAGACTATATTCAGCAAGTTTTCGATGAGAAACTGGCAATTCGTGGCCGAATGGGGCTTTTTTGCACTGATTTTGTCACCATCAAGTATGATCGCATACAGCCACTACAAGTGCCACGACCCAAACCTGGTCTCCCGGCACTGTTGGTTATGAAGGCAAAACTATAATCCGCAAGTTTTCGATGGCAAAATGACAATTAGTGACCGACTGCGGCTTGTTTGGACTAATTTGTGTACTACTGAGTATGACCGCATATGGATGCGGCAAGTGCCACATCCTCGACTTGGTCTCCCAACGATGCCAGTCATGGGAGCAAGACTATAATCGTCAAGTTTTCGATGAGAAACTAACAAATTTTGAACGACTGGGCCTTGTTTGCATTGATTTTCCCACTATAAAGTATGACCGTATATGACCGCGGTAAGTGCCTCGGCCACGACCTAGTCTCCTGACTGTGCCGATCATGGGGGCAAGAATATAATTGGCAAGTTTTTGTTGAGAAACTGACAATTTGTGATCGAATGGGGATTGTTTGCGCTGATTTTTCCACTACAGAGTATGACTGCACATGGTCGCGACAAGTGCCACGGCCCAGACCTGGTCTCCCGACGGTCTTGGTCATGGGGGAAAGATTATAATCCGCAAGTTTTTGATGAGAAACTGACAATTCGTGACCAACTGGGATTGTTTGCACTGATTTTCCACTACTAAGTATGACCGTACATGGCTGCGGTAAGCACCACCGCCCCGACGTGCTCTTCCAACGATGCCAGCTATGGGGGCAAGACTATAATCGGCAATTTTTTGATGAGAAACTGGCTATTTGTTGCCGAATGGGGCTTGTTTGCACTGATTTTGCCACTATCGAGTACGATCGGACATGGCTACTACAAGAGCCATGGCCTAGACCTGGTCTCCTGGCAGTGTTGGTCATGAGGGAAAGAATATAATCGGTAAGTTTTCGGTGAGAAACTGACAGTTATTGACAAACTGCGGCTTGTTTGCACTGATTTCTCCACTACCGAGTATGAACACACATGGACATGGCAAGTGCCACGGCCCCGACCTGGTCTCCCGACGGTGCCTGTCATTGGGGCAAGACTATAATCAACAAGTTCTCGATTAGAACTGACCATTTGTGACCGACTGGGGCTTGTTTGCATTGATTTTCCCACTACCGAGTATAATTGCACATGGCCACGGCAAGTGCCACGGCCCCGTTCTGTTCTCCCGACAGTGCCGGTCATGGGGGCAAGACTGTAATCGGCATGTTTTCAATGAGAAACTAACAATTCGTGGCTAAATGGGGCTTGTTTGTATTTATTTTCCAACGATTGAGTACATCAGCAACTAGTCGAGGTAAGGGCCCCGACCCCGGCCTAGTCTCCCGACGGTCCTGTTCATGGGGGCAAGACTATAATTGGCAAGTTTTTGATGAGAAATTGACAATTTGTAACCGACTGGGTCTTGTTTGCACTGATTTTCCCACTACCGAGTGTGAATGCACATGACCGCGGCAAGTGCCACGACCATGACCTGGTCTCCCAACGGTGCCGGTCATGGAGGTAAGACTATAATCGGTAAGTGTCAATGAGAAACTGACAATTCGTTACCGATGGGGCTTGTTCGCACTGAGTTTCCCCCTATTGAGTATGATCACTACAAGTGCCACGGCCTAAGCCTGGTCTACCAACGGTCCTGGTCATGGGGGCCAGACTATAATCGGCAAGTTTTCGATGAGAAACTGAAAATTCGTGACCAACTAGGGATTGTTTGCCCAATGGGGTTTGTTTGCACTAATTCTGCCACTATTGAGTATGATCGCACATGGACACTACAAGTGCCACGACCCAGACCTAGTCTCCCAACAGTGTCGGTTATGAGGGCAAGACTATAATCGGCAACTTTTCAATGAGAAACTGACAATTAGTGACCAACTGGGGCTTGTTTGGACTAATTTTCCCACTACTGAGTATGACCGCACATGGATGTGGCAAGTGCCACGGCCTCGACCTGGTCTCTCAACGGTGCTAGTCATGGGGGTAAGACTATAATCGACAAGTTTTCGGTGAGAAACTGACAATATTTGACCGACTAGGTCTTGTTTGCACTGATTTTCCACTATTGAGTATGATTGCACATGGGCGTGACAAGTGCCACGGTCACAACCTAGTCTCCCGACGGCACCGGTCATGGTGGCAAGACTATAATTGGCAAGTATTTGATGAGAAAATCGCAATTCGTGATTGACTGGGGCTTGCTTGCACTGATTTTCCCACTATTGAGTATGGCTACACATGGCCGCGACAATTGCCACGGCCTAGACCTGGTCTCCAAACGGTGCTGGTCATGGGGCAAGACTATAATCGATAAGTTTTTGATGAGAAATTGACAATTCGTTACCAATGGGGCTTGCTTGCACTGATTTTCCCACTACCGAGTATGATCGGACATGGACACTACAAGTGCCATGGCCCAGATGTGGTCTCACGACGGTCCTGGTCATGGGGGCAAGACTATAATCGGCAAGTTTTCGATGAGAAATTGGCAATTCGTGACAGGATGAGGCTTGTTTGCACTGATGTTCCCACTATCAAGTATGATCACACATGGTCGTGACAAATGCCACGTGCCATACCCGGTCTCCCGACAATGCCGATTGTGGGGCAAGACTATAATCGGTAAGTTTTAGATGAGAAACTTATAATTTGTGACCTACAGGGGCTTGTTTGCACTGATTTTCCCCCTACCAAGTTTGACCGCATATGGCCTCGAAAAAGGCCACCACCCTCACCTGGTTTGCCGACAGTGCCCGTCTTGGGGGCAAGTAAATAATAGGTAGGTTGTTTATGAGAAACTGACAATTTGTCACCGAATGGGGCTTGTTTACACTGATTTTCTCACTACCGAGTATGACCGCAGATGGCTGCGACAAGTGCCACTGCCCCAACGATGCCAATCATAGGGGCAAGACAATAGTCGGCAAGTTTTCGATGAGAAACTGATAATTCGTGATCGACTAGGGCTTGTTTACACTGATTTTTCCAATACCAAGTATAACTGCACATTGTAGTGGCAATTGCCATGACCTCAGCCTGGTCTCCCGATAGCGCCGGTCATGGGGGCAAGACTATAATCGGCAAGTTTTCGATGAGAAATTGACAGTTCGTGACCGACTGGGGCTTGTTTGCACTGATTTTCCTACTACTGAGTATGACCGCACACGACCGCGACAAGTGCCACGACCCAAACCTACTCTCTTGATGGTGCCAGTCATAGGGGTAAGACTGTAATAAGCAAGTTTTCGATTAGAAATTGACAATTCGTTACTGATGGGGCTTGTTTGCACTAATTTTCCCACTACCAAGTATGATCGTACATGGCCACTATAAGTGTCACGGTCTAGACCTGGTCTCTCGACGATGTCGGTCATAGGGCCAAGACTATAATCGGCACGTTTTCAATGAGAAATTGATAATTCGTTATCGACTGGGGCTTGTTTGCACCGAGAACGACCGTACATGGCCGGGACAAGGGCCACAACCACGACCTAGTCTCCCGACAGTGCCGGTCGAGGGGCAAGACTATAATCGGCAAGTTTTCGATGAGAAACTGAGAATTCGTGATCGACTGGGGCTTCTTTGCACTGATTTTCCCACTACTGAGTACGACTGTACAAGGCCACGGCCAGTCCCACGACCCCAACCTGGTCTCCCGACGGTGACTATAGTCGGGAAGTTTTCGATGAGAAACTGACATATTGTGACTGACTAGGGCCTGTTTGCACTGATTTTCCAACTACCGAGTATGATCCCTTATGACCGCGAGAAGTGCCATGGCCACAACTTGATCTCCTGACGGTGTCAGTCATGGGGGCAAGACTATAGTCGATAAATTTTCGATGAGAAACTGGTAATTCGTGAACGACTGTGACTTGTTTGCACTGATTTTGGCACTACCGAGTATGACTGCATATGGTCACAAAAAATGCCATGGCCTCGACTTGGTCTCCCGCCAGTGTTTATCATGGGAGCAAGACTATAATCGGCAAGTTTTCGACGAGAACCTGACAATTCGTGACCTACTGGGGCTTGTTTGCACTGATTTTTGCACTACAGAGTATGACCGCACAAGGTCGCAGCAAGCGGAACATCCCCGACCTAGTCTCCCGACCGTGCCAATCATAGGGGCAAGACTATAATCGCTATGTTTTTTATGAGAAACTGACAATTTGTTACCGACTAAGGCTTGTTTGCATTGATTTTCCCACTACTGAGTATGATCGCACAAGGTTGCAACAAGTGGCAAGTCCCCGACCTGGTCTCCCGACGGTGCCAGTCATGGGGGCAAAACTATAATCGCTAAGTTTTTGACGAGAAATTGACAATTCGTGACCGAATGGTTGGACTGATTTTCCAACTACTGAGTACGATGGCACATGGGCGCAACTAGTGACACGGCCCCATCCTGGTCTTCCAACGGTGCCAGTTATAGGGTCAAAACTATCATCCACAAGTTTTCGATGAGAAACTGACAATTCGTGGCCAACTAGGCTTATTTGCACTGATTTTTGCACTATTGAGTATGACTGCACATGGCTGCGGCAAGTGCCACCGCCCCGACCTAGTCTCCCAACAGTAACGATCATGGGGGCAACATTATAATCGGTATGTTTTCGATGACAAACTGAAAATTCGTGACCGAATGGGAATTATTTACACTAATTTTTCAATTATGAGTATGATCACACATCGCCACTACAAGTGCCAATGCCCAAACTGGTCTCCTGACGTTACCGATCGTGGGGGCAAGACTATAATTGGCAAGTTTTCGATGAAAAACTGACAATTCGTGACTGACTGGGGCTTGTTTACAATGATTTTCCCACTATAGATTATGATCAAACATGGCCGCAGCAAGGGTCACGACCCCGTCTTGGTCTCCCAATAGTGCCGGTCATAAGGGCAAGACTATAATCGGCAAGTTTTCGATGAGAGACTACCAATTCGTGACTGATTGGGCCTTGGTTGCATTAATTTTCCCACTACCAAGTATGACCGCAAAAGGTCAAGATAAGTGGAACATCCCTGACCGGGTCTCCCAACGGTGTCGATCATGGGGACAAGATTATAATCGGCAAGTTTTTTTACGAGAAATTGACAATTCGTAACCGACTGGGGCTTCTTTGGACCAATTTTCTAACTACTGAGTACGAAGGCACATGGCTGCAATAAGTGGCAAAGCCCGGACCTGGTCTTCCGACGGTGCTAGTCATGGGGGCAAGACTATTATCGGCAAGTTTTTGATGAGAAACTAACAATTCGTGACCGACTTGGCTTATTTGCACTGATTTTCGTACTACTGAGTATGACCGCACATGGCTGTAGCAAGTGCCACTGCTCCGATCTGGTCTTCCGACAGTACCGGTCATAGGGGCAAGATTATAATCGGCATGTTTTTAATGAGAAACTGACAATTCGTGACCGAATGTGAATTGTTTGCACTGATTTTTCAACTACCGAGTATGATCGTACATGGCCACTACAAGTGCCAAGGCCTAAACCTGGTCTCCTGACATTGCCAGTCATGGGGGCAAGACTATAATTGGCAAGTTTTCGATGAGAAATTGATAATTCGTGACTGACTGGAGCTTGTTTACATTGATTTTCCCACTACAAAGTATGAGCAAACATGGCTGCAACAAAGGCCATGACCCCATCTTGGTCTCCCGAAGGTGCAGGTCATAAGGGCAAGACTATAATCGGCAAGTTTTCGATGAGAGACTAACAACTCTGACCGATTGGGCCTTGGTTGCATTGATTTTCCCACTACTGACTATGACCACAAAAGGTTGCGGTAAGCGACACGTCCTTGACCTGATCTCCCGACGGTGTCGGTCATGGGAGCAAGATTATAATCGACAAGTTTTTTATGAGAAACTGACAATTCACGACCAACTGGGGCTTCTTTTGACTAATTTTCTAACTACTGAGTACAAAGGCACATGGCCGCAATAAGTGGCGAAGCCCGGACCTGGTCTTTCGATGGTGCCAGTCATGGGGGCAAGACTATTATCGGCAAGTTTTTGATGACAAACTAACAATTCGTGACCGACTTGGCTTGTTTGCACTGATTTTTGCACTACTGAGTATGACCGGACATGGCTGTAGCAAGTGCCACCGCCCCGACCTGGCCTCCCGACAGTACCGGTCATAGGGGCAAGATTATAATCGGCCTGTTTTCAATGAGAAACTGAAAATTTGTGACCGAATGTGAATTGTTTGCACTGATTTTTCAACTACCGAGTACGATTGGACATGGCCACTACAAGTGCCAAGGCCTAAACTTGGTCTCCGGACATTGCCGGTCATGGGGGCAAGACTATAATTGGCAAGTTTTCGATGAGAAACTGATAATTCGTGACTAACTGGAGCTTGTTTACATTGATTTTCCCACTACCGAGTATGACCGCACATGGTCGTAACAAGTGCCACGGCCTCGACCTGGTCTTCCGATGGTGCTGGTCATGAGGCAAGACCATAATCGGCAAATTTTCTATGAGAAATTGATACCGACTAGGGCTTTTTTGCACTGATTTTCCCACTACCAAGTATGACCGCATATGGTTGCAACAAGTGCCACGACCTCGACCTCGACCTAGTCTCCCAATGGTGCTAGTCGTGGGGGCAAGACTATAATTGGCAAGTTCTCGACAAGAAACTTACAATTCGTGACCTACTGGTACTTTTTTGCACTAATTTTTCCACTACCGAGTATGACTGCAAACGATCACGGCAAGTACCACGGCCTTGAACTGGTCTCTCGACAGCTCTGGTCTTGGGGGCAAGACTATAATCGGCAAGTTTTCGATGAGAAATTGACAATTCGTGACCAATTGGGGCTTCTTTACACGGATTTTCCCACTACTTCGTATGACCGAACATGGTCGCTGTAAGTGTAAAGGCCCCGACTTGGTCTCCCAACGGTGCCGATCGTGGGGGCAAGACTATAATCGTCATGTTTTCGATGAGAAACTGACAATTCGTTACCAAATGAGGCTTGTTTGCACTGATTTTCCCACTACTGAGTAGGACTGCACATGGCCGCGACAACTACCACGGCCCTGAGTAGGTCTCTTGACGGTGCCGGTCATGGGGGCAAAACTATAATCAACAAGTTTTCTATGAGAAACTGATAATTCGTTATTGAATGGGGCTCTTTCACACTGGTTTTGCCACTAACGAGTATGGTTGCGCATGGCAGCGGTAAAAGCCACAGCCAAGACCTAGTCTCCTGACGGTGCCAGTTATGGGGGTAAGACTATAATCGGTAAGTTTTCGATGAGAAATTTGCAATTTGTTATCAAATGGGGCTTGTTAACACCAATTACACCACTAACGAGTATGGTCACACATGGCCGCGACAAATCCCACGACCCAAACCTAGTCTCCTGAAAGTACCGGTCATAGGGGCAAGACTATAATCGGCAAGTTTTCGACCAAAAACTGACAATTCGTGACCGACTGGGGCTTCTTCGCACTTATTTTCCCACTATCGAGTACAACTAAACATGGTCGTGGTAAGTGGCATGACCCCGACTTGGTCTCCCAACGATGCCGGTCATGGTGGCAAGACTATAGTCGTTAAGTTTTCGATGAGAAACTGACAATTCGTTACCAAATGGGTCTTATTTCCCCTAATTTTCTCACTAGCTAGTAGGACCGCACATGGCCATGACAAGTGCCACAGCCCCGACCTGGACTCTCGACGGTGTCGGTTATGTGGGCAAGACTATAATCTGTAAGTTTTCGATGAGAAACTGATAATTCATTACCTACTAGGGCTCGTTTGCTTTGATTTTCCTACTACTGAGTATGACTGCACAAGGCCGCGACAAGTACCACGGCCCAAACCTAGTCTCCCGACGGTTCTAGTCATGGGGGCAAGATTATAATCGGCAAGTTTTCGATGAAAAGCTGACAATTTGTTACCGAATGGGCTTTGTTCGCACTGATTTTCCCACTACTGAGTATGGTCGCACATGGTCACCAAAAATGTCGCGGCCCAAACCTGGTCTCTCGATAGTGCCGGTCATGGGGGAAAGACTATAATAGGCAACTTTTCGATGAGAAACTAACAATTCATTACAAAATGGGGTTTGTTTGCATTGATTTTCCCACTACCTAGTAGGACGACACATGGACAAGATAATTGCCACAGGCCCGATTTGGTCTACCGATGGTGCCGGTCATGGGGGCAAGACTATAATCTGCAAGTTTTGGATGAGAAACTGACAATTTGTGACCGATTGGGGCATGTTTACACTGATTTTCCCACTACTGATGTTGACCACACACGGCCACGAGAAAGGTCACGACTCTGTCATGCGGGCAAGACTATAATCGGGAGGTTTTCGATGAGAAACTGACAATTCGTGATCGACTACAACTTGTTTACACTGACTTTCTCACTATCGAATATGACTGCACATGGTCGCGACAAGTGCCACAGCCACGACCTGGTGTTCCAATAGTGCCTGTCATGGGTTCAAGACTACAAGAAACTGACAATTAGTGACCGAATGACGCTTATTTGCACTAATTTTCCCACTACCGAGTCTGACAGCATATGGTCGTAGCAAGTTCCACGACTCTGACCTGGTCTCCCGATGGTGCCGGTCGTGCGGGGAAGACTATAATCATCCAGTTTTCGATGAGAAACTGACAATTCGTTATCGAATGGGCTTTGTTTGCACTGATTTTCCCACTACCGAGTATGATCGTACATGGTCGCGACAAGTGTCACAATCACGACTTGGCCTCTCGACGGTGCCGGTCATAGGGGCAAGACTACAATTGGTAAGTTTTGAATGAGAAACTAACAATTCGTTATCGAAAGGGGCTTGTTCGCATTGATTTTCCCACGAACAATTATGGTCGCACATGGCTGCGACAAATGCCACGGCCCAGACCTAGTCTCCTGATGGTGTCGGTCATGGGGGCAAAAATATAATTGGCAAGCTTTCGATGAGAAACTGACAATTCGCGACTGACTGGTGCTTGTTTGCACTAATTTTCCCACTATCGAGTATGACACACATGGTCACGGCAAGTGCTACAGCCCTGACCTGGTCTCCCGACATTGCCGGTCATAGGGGCAAGACTATAATCGGCAAGTTTTTGAAGAGAAACTGACAATTCGTGCTTGAATGGGGCTTCTTTGAACTGAATTTCCCACTACCGAGTATGACTTATCATGTTCGCGGTAAGTGACAAGGCCCCAATATGGTCTCCCAACGGTGTCGGTCGTGGGGGTAAGACTATAATCGTCATGTTTAAATGAGAAACAGATAATTTGTTACCGAATGTGGCTTGTTTGCACTGATTTCCCACTACCGTGTAGGACCACACATGGTCGCGATAAGTGCCACGGCCCCGACCTGGTCTCCCAATGGTGCCGGTCATGGGGGCAAGATTATAATCAGCAAGTTTTCGATGAGAAACTGACAATTCGTTACCGAATGGGGCTTGTTCGCGCTAATTTTCCCACTATCGAGTATGGTCGTACATGGCCGCGGTAAATGCCACGACCTAGACTTGGTCTCCCAATGGTGTCGGTTATGGGGGCAAGACTATAACCGACAACTTTTTGAAACTGACAATTTGTGATCCATTGGGGCTCATTTACATTGATTTTCCCTTACCAAGTACAACTGCACACGGCTGCGGTAAGCGCCACGGCCCAGACTTGGTCTCCTGACGATGCCGGTCATTGGGACAAGACAATAATCAGCAAGTTTTCGATAAGAAACTAACAATTCGCGACCGACTTGGGCTTGTTTGCACAGATATTCCCACTACAAAGTATGATCACACATGGTCACGGTAAGTTCCAAGGCCCCGACCTGGTCTCCCAATGGTGCCATTCATGGGGGCAAGACTATAATCAGCAAGTTTTCGATAAGAACCTGACTATTCGCGACCGACTCGGGCTTGTTTGCACATATTTTCTCACTATCGAGTATGATTGCACATCGCCACGGTAAGTGCCAAGGCCCCGACCTGGTCTCCCGACGGTGCTAGTTATGTGGGCAAGACTATAATCGACAAGTTTTTGACGAGAAACTGACTCTCCCACTACCGAGTACGACCGAACATGGTCGCAGCAAGTGGCAGGGCCCCGACCTAGTCTTCGAACGGTGTCAATCGTGGGGCCAAGACTATAATCGTCAAGTTTTCTATCAGAAACTGACAATTTGTTACCGAAAGGGGCTTATTTGTACTGATTTTCCAACTATCGAGTTGGACCGCACATGGCCGTGACAAGTGCCACGGTACCGACTTGGTCTCCCGACGGTGCCGGTCATGGGGGCAAGACTATAATCAGCAAGTATTCAATGAGAAACTGAGAATTTGTTACCGAATGGGGCTTGTTCGCACTAATTTTCCCACTATCGAGTATGGTCGCACATGGCTGCGATAAATGCCACAGCCCAGACCTGGTTTTTCGATGGTGCCGATCATGGGACAAGACTAGAATCGGCAACTTTTCGATGAGAATCTGACAAATTGTGACTGACTGCGGCTCGTTTACATTGATTTTCCCCTAATAAGTACAACTGCACAGGGCCGCTGCAAGTGCCACGGCCCAGACCTGGTCTACCACGGTGCCAGTCATAGGGCAAGACTATAATCGGTAAGTTTTCGATGAGAAACTGACAATTAGTGATCGACTGGGGCTTGTTTGCACTAATCTTCTCATTACAGCGTATGGGCGAACATGGTCGTGGCAAGTGCCACAGCCCTAACCTGGGCGCCCAACGGTGCCGGTCGTGGTGGCAAAACTATAATTGTCAAGTTTTCGAGGAGAAACTGACAATTCGTTACAGAATGAGTCTTTTTTGCATTGATTTTCCCACTACCTAGTAGGGCCACACATGGCCTCGATAAATGCCACAGCCTCGACTTGGTCTCCCGACAGTGCCGGTCATGGGGGCAAGACTATAATCTGCAAGTTTTCTATGTGAAACTGACAATTCGTGCCTGACTGGGGCTTGTTCGCACTAATTTTCCCACTACTGACATTGACTGCACACTGCCACGACAAAGGTCATGGCCCCGACTTGGTCTCCCGATGATGCCCGTCATGGCGGCAAGACTATAATCAGGAGGTTTTCGATGAGAAACTGACATTTTGTGACCGACAAAGGCTTGTTTACACTTTTTTTCTCACTACCGAGTATGACCACACATGGCCACGACAAGTGCCACAACCCTGACCTAGTCTCCCGACAATGACAATTATGGGTACAAGATGGTAATCGGTAAGTTTTCGATGAGAAATAGATAAATAGTGACCGACTGGGGCTTGCTTGCACATGGTCACTGCAAGTGTAAAGCCCCCAACCAGGTCTCCCGACGGTGTCGGTCATGGGGCAAGACTATAATCGGCAAGTTTTTCATGTGAAACTAACAATTTGTGACCGACTGGGGCTTGTTTGCGCTAATTTTCCTACTACCGAGTATGACTACAGATGGTTGCAGCAAATACCACAGCCCCGACCTGGTCTCCCGATGGTGGCGGTAGTGGGGGCAAGACTATAACTGTCAAGTTTTCGATGAGAAACTGACAATTCGTGACCGACTGGGGCTTCTTTGCATTGATTTTCCCACTACCAAGTATGATTGCACATAGCCGCGACAAGTGCCACGCTCAGACCTAGTCTCCTGACGGTGCCGGTCATGGGGGCAAGACTATAATCGACAAGTTTTCGATGAGAAACTGACAATTTGCGATAGACTGGGGCTTGTTTGCAACGATTTTCCCAATACCGGTCATGGGGGCAAGGTTATAATTGGCAAGTTTTCGATGAGAAACTGACAATTCGTGAACCACTTGGACTTGTTTTTGTTGATTTTTCCACTATCGAGTATGACCACACATGGCCGTGAGAAGTGCCACGGACACGACCTGTTCACTCGACGGTGCTGGTCATGGGGCAAGAATATAACTGCACATGGCCGCGGGAAGTGTCACGACCCTGACCTGGTCTCTTGACAGTGCCAGTCATGGGGGAAGACTATAATTGGCAAGTTTTTGATGAGAAATTGACAATATGTGACAGACTGGGGCTTGTTTGCACTAATTTTTCCACTATAGAGTATGACCGCATATAGCTGCGGCAAGTGCCACCACCCCGACCTGGTCGCCCGATGGTCAGTCGTGGGGGAAAGACTATAATCAGCATGTTTTCGATGAGAAACTAAAACTTCATGATTGAATGGGGCTTGTTAACACTAATTTTCCCATTACCGAGTATGATCGCATATGGCAACTTCAAGTGCCATGGCCCAGACCTGTTCTCCCAACGATGCCGATCATAGGGGTAAGACTATAATCGGCAAGTTTTCGATGAGAAATTGACAATTTGTGACCGAATGGGGCTTCTTTGCACTCATTTTCCCACTACCGAGTATGACTGTATACGGCCGCATCAAGTTGCATGGCCCTGACCAGGTCTCTCGACGGTGCCGATCATGGGGGCATGACTATAATCGGCAAGTTTTCTATGAGAAATGACAATTCATTACGGATAGGGCTTGTTCGCACTGATTTCCTCACTGCTGCGTATGATCGCACATGGACACTACAAGTTCCACGGTCCGACCTGGTCTCCTAACGGTGCCGGTCATGGGGGCAAGACTATAATCGGCATGTTTTGAATGAGAAACTGAAAATTCGTGACCGAATTTGGCTTGTTTGCACTAATTTTCCCACTACCAAGTATGATCGCATATGGCAACTTCAAGTCCCATGGCCCAGGCATGTTCTCCCAACGATGCCGGTCATAGGGGCAAGACTATAATCGACAAGTTTTCGATGAGAAATTGACAATTCGTGACCGATTGGGTCTTCTTTGCACCCATTTTCCCACTACCGAGTACAATTGTAAACGGCCGCAACAAGTGCCATGACCTTGACCTAGTCTCCCAACGGTCCTGGTCATAGGGGCAAGACTATAATCGGTAAGTTTTCGATGAGAAACTTACAACTATTGACTGACAGGGGCTTATTTGCACTGATTTTCCTACTACCAAGTATGAGAGCACATGGTCAAAGTAAGTACCACGGCCCCAACCTGGTCTCCCGACGATGCCGGTCTTGGGGGCAAGACTATAATTGTCAAGTTTTTAATGAGAAACTGACAATTCATTACCGAATGGGGCTTGTTTGCACTGATTTTTGCACTACCAAGCAGGACCACATTTAGTCTAAACAAGTGCCACGGCCAGGACCTGCTCTACTTACAGTGTCGATCACAAGGGCAAGACTATAGTCAGAAAGTTTTCAATGAGAAACTGACAATTCGTGACTGACTGGGGCTAGTTTGCATTGATTTTACCACTACCGAGTACGGTTGCACATGGCCACGATAAGTGCCACAGCGCAGACCTGGTCTCCCGACGGTGCTAGTCAAGGGGCAAGTCTATAATCGGTAAGTTTTTGATAAGTGCCACATTGACCAATCGGTAAATGTCGCGGCCCTGACCTGGTCTCCCAACGGTGACGATCATGGGGGCAAGACTATAATCAACAAGTTTTCGAAGAGAAACTAACAATTCGTGACCGACTACGGCTTGTTTGCACTGATTTTCCCACTCCTTGTAGGACCGCATATGGTCGGGACAAGAGCCACAGCGCCGAGATGGTCTCCTGATGGTGCCGGTTATGGAGGCAAGACTATAATCTGCAAGTTTTCGATGAGAAACTGATAATTCATTACCTACTAGGGCTCGTTTGCTTTGATTTTCCCACTACTGAGTATGACTGCACATGGCCACGACAAGTGCCACGGCTTAGACCTAGTCTCCCGACGATGCCGGTCATGGGAGCAAGACTATAATCGACAAGTTTTCGATGGGAAACTAGAAATTTGTTACCAAATGGGGCTTGTTCGCATTGATTTTCCCACTACTGAGTATGGTCACACATGGTCGCGACAAAGGGCATGGCCCAGATTTGATCTCCCGATGGTGCCGGTCATGGCGGCAAGACTATAATCGGTAACTTTTCCATGAGAAACTGACAATTTGTGACCGAATGGTGCATGTTTGCACTGATTTTCCCACTACTGACATTGACCGCACACGACCGCGACAAAGATCACGGCCTCGTCATAGGGGCAAGACTATAATTGGGAGGTTTTCGATGAGAAACTAACAATTCGTGACCGACTACGACTTTTTACACCGATTTTCTCTCTATCGAGTACGACCGACTACAATTCGATGAGAAACTAACAATTTGTGACCGACTACAGCAAGTGTCACAGCCCAAACCTTGGTCTCCCCACGGTGCAAGTCATAAGGGCAAGACTATAATCTGCAAGTTTTTGATGATAAACTGACAATTAGTGACCGACTGGGGCTTGTTTGCACTAATTTTCCCACTATAGAGTATGAGCGTGTATGGTTACGGCAAGAGCCCCGACTACGACTTGGTCTCCCAATGGTGCCAGTCATAGGGGCATGACTATAATCGTCAAGTTTTCGAGGAGAAACTACCAATTTGTTACAAAATGGGGTTTGTTTGCATTGATTTTCCCACTACCTAGTAAGACGGCACATGGTCGGGACAAGTACCATAGCCCCAGCCTAGTCTCCAGATGGTGCCGGTCGTGGGGGCAAGACTATAATCTGCAAGTTTTGGATGAGAAACTAACAATTAGTGGCCGAATGGGGCTTGTTTGCACTGATTTTCCCACTACTGATATTGAATTCAAACGTCCGCGACAAAGGTCACGGCCCGGTCATGAGGGCAAGATTATAATCGGGAGGTTTTTGATTAGAAACTGACAATCCTTGATCAACTAGGGCTTGTTTACAACAATTTTTGCACTACCAAGTGTGACCACACATGGCCGCGACAAGTGCCACTGCCCTGACTTGGCCTCTCGACGGTGACACTCACAGGGGCAAGACTATAATCAACAAGTTTTTGATGAGAAACTGACAATTCTTTATCAAAAGGGGCTTGTTTGCACTAATTTTCCAACTAATGAGTATGGTCACACATGGCCACGACAAATGCCACGGCCCAGACCTAGTCTCCTCAAAGTGTCGATCATGGGGGCAAGACTATAATCGGCCAGTTTTCGATGAGAAACTGACAATTGGCGACTGACTAGGCTTATTTGCATTGATTTTCCCACTATAGAGTATGAGCGCACATGGTTGTGGCAAGTGCTGTGGCCACGACCTGGTCTCCCGACGGTGCCAGTCGTGGGAGAATGACTATAATTGTCAACTTTTCGAGGAGAAACTAAGAATTCGTTAGAAAATGAGGTTTGTTTGCATTGATGACACATCGCCGCGACAAGTGCCATAGCCCCAGCCTGGTCTCTCGATAGTGCCGGTCATGGGGGCAAGACTATAATCTTCAAGTTTTGGAGGAGAAACTAACAATTCGTGACTTAATAGGGCTTGTTTCCACTGATTTCCCCACTACTGACATTGACAGCACACGTCTGCGACAAAGGCCACGGCAAGTGCCAAGGCCCTGACCTGGTCTCCCGATGGTGCCGATCATGGGGGCAAGACTATAATCGTCAAGTTTTCGATGAGAAACTAACAATTCACGATTGACCGGTGCTTGTTTGCACTGATTTTCCCACTACCAAGTATGATCGCACATGGTCACGACAACTGCCAAGGCCCTAACTTGGTGTCCCAACGGTGACGATCATGGTGGCAAGATTATAATCGGCAAGTTTTCAATGTGAAACTAACAATTCGTGACCGACTCGGGCTTGTTTGCACTGATTTTCCCACTACTGAGTACGACCACACATGGCCGCGACAAATGCCACACTCTCGACTTGACCTCCCGACGATCCTGGTCGTAGAGGCAAGACTATAATTGACAAGTTTTCGATGAGAAACTGACAATTTGTTATCAAAAGGGGCTTGTTTGAACTGATTTTACCACCAAAGAGTATGGTCGCATATGGCCACGACAAATGCCACGACCCAGACCTAGTCTCCTAACGGTTTCTGTCATAGGGGCAAGACCATAATCGGCAAGTTTCCGATGAAAAACTGCCAATTCGCGACCGACTGGTGCTTGTTTGTACTGATTTTCCCACTACCGAGTATGATCGCATATGGTCGCAGCAAGTTCCAAGGCTCCGACTTGGTCTCCCGACGGTGCTGGACATAGTGGCAAGACTATAATCGACAAGTTTTCGATGTGGAACTAACAATTCGTGACCGACTGGGGCTTGTTTGCACTGATTTTCCTACTACTGAGTTTAATCGCACATGGTCACAACAAGTGCCAAGGTCCCGACCTGGTCTCCCGACAGTGTTGGTCATGGTGGCGAGACTATAATCGGCAAGATTTCAATGTGGAACTATTAATTCGTGACCAGCTGGGGCTTGTTTACACTGATTTTCCCACCACCGAGTTTGATCGCACATGGTCAGGGCAAGTGCCAAGGCCCCGATTTGGTCTCCTGACGGTGCCGATCATGGTGGCAAGACTATAATCGGCAAGTTTTCGATGTGGAACTAACAATTCATGACCGACTGGGGATTTTTTGCACTGATTTTCCCACTATCGAGTACGACCGTACATGACCGCGACAAATGCCACAGTCCAGACTTGACCTCCTGACGATGCTGGTCATAAGGGCATGACTATAAGCGGCAAGTTTTCGATGAGAAACTGACAATTCGTTATCGAAAGGGGCTTGTTTGCACTGATTTTAGCACTAATGAGTATGGTTGCATATGGCCGCGACAAATGCCACGGCCTAGACCTAGTCTCCTGATGGTTTCGGCCATGGGGCCAAGACTATAATCGGCAAGTTTTCGATGAAAAACTGACAATTTACGACCGACTAGTGCTTGTTTGCTCTGATTTTCCCACTATCGAGGATGATCACACATGGTCATAGCAAGTGCGAAGGCCCCAACTTGGTCTCCCAACGGTGCCAGTCATGGTGGCAAGACTATAATTGGCAAGTTTTAAAAGTGGAACTAACAATTCGTGACCGAATGGGGCTTGTTTGCACTGATTTTCCCACTACTGAGTTTAATCGCACATGGTCACGACAAGTGTCAAGGCCCCGACCTGGTCTCCCGACAGTGCCGGTCATGGTGACGAGACTATAATCGGTAAGCTTTCTTTGTGGAACTAACAATTCGTGACCAACTGGGGCTTGTTTGCACTGATTTTCCCACTACCGAGTTTGATCGCACATGGTCACGGCAAGTGCCAAGGCCCCGATTTGGTCTCCTGACCGTGCCGATCGTAGTGGCAAGACTACAATCGACAAGTTTTCAATGTGAAACTAACAATTCGTGACCGACTGGGGCTTTTTTTCCCTGATTTTCCCACTATCGAGTACGACCGCACATGGCCACGATAAATTGCACGGTCCCGACTTGACCTCCTGACGATGCTACTCATAGGGGCAAGACTATAATTGGCAAGTTTTCGTTGAGAAACTGACAATTCGTTATCAAAAGGTGCTTGTTTGCACTAATTTTAGCACTAACGAGTATGGTTCCATATGGCCGCAACAAGGGCCACGACCTAGACCTAGTCTCCTGATGTTTTCAGTCATGGGGGCAAGACAATAATCGGCAAGTTTTCGATGAAAAATTGACAATTTGTGACCGACTGGGGCCTCTTTGCACTCAATTTCCCACTACTGAGTACGACTGCAAACGGCCGCAACAAGTGCCATGTGCCCAACCTAGTCTCCCGACGGTACCGGTCATAGGGGCAAGACTATAATTGGCAAGTTTTCGATGAGAAATTGACGATTTGTGACTGATTGGGGCTTCTTTGCATTGATTTTTCCACTACAGAGTATGACCGCACATGGCTGCGGTAAGTGCTACCGCCCCAACCTGATCTCCCGACGGTGCCGGTCATGGGGGCAAGACTATAGTCAGAATGTTTTTGATGAGAAACTGAAAGTTCGTGACCGAATGGGGCTTATTTACACTAATTTTCCCACTACCGAGTATGATCGCACATGGCAACTACAATTTCCACAGCCCAGACCTTGTCGCCCCACGGTGCCAGTCATGGGGCAAGACTACAATCTCTAAGTTTTTGATGAGAAATTGACAATTATTGACCGAGAGAGGCTTATTTGCACTAATTTTCCCGCTACCGAGTATGAGAGCACATGGTCACAGTAAGTACCACGTCCTTAACTTGGTCTCCCGACGGTGCCAATCATGGGCACAAGATTATAATCGTCAAGTTTTCGATGAGAAACTAACAATTCGTGACCGACTACGACTTTTTACACTGATTTTCTCACTACCGCATACGGCTACGCAGGGCAGCGACAAGTGTCACAGCTCAAACCTTGGTCTCCCCACGGTGCAAGTCATAGGTGCAAGACTATAATCTGCAAGTTTTCGATGACAAACTGACAATTAGTGACCGACTGGGGCTTGTTTGCACTGATTTTCCCACTACTGAGTATGAGCGTGTATGGTTGCGACAAGAGCCCCGGCTACGACTCGGTCTCCAGACAGTGCCAGTCATAGGGGCATGACTATAATCGTCAATTTTTTGAGGAGAAACTAACAATTCGTTACAAAATGGGGTTTGTTTGCATTGATTTTCCCACTACCTAGTAAGACGGCACATGGCCGGCATAAGTGCCATAGCCCCAGCCTAGTCTCCAGATGGTGCCGGTCGTGGGGGCAAGACTATAATCTGCAAGTTTTGGATGAGAAACTGACAATTAGTGGCCGAATGGGGCTTGTTTGCACTGATTTTCCCACTACTGATATTGAATTCACACGTCCGCGAAAAAGGTCACGGCCCGGTCATGAGGGTAAGACTATAATCAGGAGGTTTTCGATTAGAAACTGACAATTCGTGATCAACTAGGGCTTGTTTACAACGATTTTTGCACTACCAAGTGTGACCACACATGGTCGTGACAAGTGCCACTGCCCCGACTTGGCCTCTCGACTGTGCCATTCACAGGGGCAAGACTATAATCAGCAAGTTTTTGATGAGAAACTGACAATTCTTTATCAAAAGGGGCTTGTTTGCACTAATTTTCCCACTAACGAGTATGGTCACACATGGCCACGACAAATGCCACGGCCCATACCTAGTCTCCTCAAGGTGTCGATCATGGGGGCAAGACTATAATCGACCAGTTGTCGATGAGAAACTGACAATTGGCGACCGACTGGACTTATTTGCACTGATTTTCCCACTATAGAGTATGAACGCAAATGGTTGCGGCAAGCGCCGTGGCCACGACCTGGTCTCCTGACGGTGCCAGTCGTGGGAGTATGACTATAATCGTCAACTTTTCGAGGAGAAACTGAGAATTCGTTAGAAAATGAGGTTTGTTTGCATTGATGACACATGGCCGCGACAAGTGCCATAGCCCCAGCCTGGTCTCCCGATAGTGCCGGTCATGGGGGCAAGACTATAATCTTCATGTTTTGGAGGAGAAACTAACAATTCATGACTGAATAGGGCTTGTTTCCACTGATTTCCCCACTACTGACATTGACAGCACACGTCCGCGACAAAGGCCACGGCAAGTGCCAAGGCCCCGACCGGGTCTCCCGATGGTGCCGATCATGGGGGCAAGACTATAATCATCAAGTTTTCGATGAGAAACTGATAATTCGCGATTGATCGGTGCTTATTTGCACTGATTTTTCCACTACCAAGTATGATCGCACATGGTCATAATAAGTGCCAAGGCCCCGACTTGGTGTCCCAACGGATCAGATCATGGTGGCAAGACTATAATCGGCAAGTTTTCAATGTGAAACTAACAATTCGTGACCGACTGGGGCTTGTTTGCACTGATTTTCCCACTACTGAGTACGACCATACATGGCCGCGACAAATGCCACGGTCTCGACTTGACCTCCCGACCATCCTGGTCATAGAGGCAAGACTATAATTGTCAAGTTTTTCAAGTTTTTGATGAGAAACTGACAATTTGTTATCAAAAGGGGCTTGTTTGCACTGATTTTACCACCAACGAGTATGGTCGCATATGGCCACAACAAATGCCACAGGCCAGACCTAGTCTCCTAACGGTTTGTCATATGGTCAAGACCATAATCGACAAGTTTCCGATGAGAAACTGGCAATTCGCAACCGACTAGTGCTTGTTTGTACTGATTTTTCCACTACCGAGTATAATCGCACATGGTCGCGGCAAGTGCCAAGGCTCCGACTTGGTCTCTCGACGGTGTTGGTCATGTTAGCAAGACTCTAATCGGTAAGTTTTTGATGTGGAACTAACAATTCGTGACCGACTGGGGCTTGTTTGCACTAATTTTCCTACTACTGAGTTTAATCGCACATGGTCACAACAAGTACCAAGGTCCCGACCTGGTCTCCCGACAGTGTTGGTCATGGTGGCGAGACTATAATCGGCAAGATTTCAATATGGAACTATCAATTTGTGACCAGTTGGGGCTTGTTTGCACTGATTTTCCCACCACCGAGTTTGATCGCACATGGTTAGGGCAAGTGCCAAGGCCCCGATTTGGTCTCCTGACGGTGCCGATCATGGTGGCAAGACTATAATCGGCAAGTTTTCGATGTGAAATTGACCATTTATGACCGATTGGGGCTTGTTTGCACTGATTTTTCCACTACATAGTTTGACCACACATGATGGAAACAAATGCCACGGCCCCAACTTTGTCTCCCAACGGTGCCGGTCTTGTGGGCAGGACTACAATCGGTATGTTTTCGATGAGAAACTGAAAATTTGTGGCCAACTGGGGCTTGATTGCACTAATTTTCCCACTACCGAGAATGATCCCATATGGCCACTCCAAGTGCCATGGCCCAGACTTGGTCTCCCGACGATGCCGGTGATGGGGGCAAGGCTATAATCAACAAGCTTTCGATGAGAAACTCACAATTTATGACCGACTGGGGCTTGTTTGCACTGATTTTTCCACTACTGAGTATGATCGGAAATGGTCACGGCAACTCCCACGGCCTCGAATATGATCGCAAATGGTCGCGAATGGGGCTTGTTTGCACTAATTTTCCCACTACTGAGTATGAGCACACATGGACACTACAAGTGCCACGGCCCAGACTTGGTCTCCCGACAGTGCCGATCATGGGGGAAAGATTATAATCGGGAAGTTTTCGATGAGAAATTAACAATTCATGACCGAATGGAGCTTGTTTGCACTGATTTTCCCACTTCCGAGTATGATTGTGCATGGTCGCGGTAAATGCCACAGCCCTGACTTGGTCTCCCGACAGTGCCGATCATGGCGGAAAGGCTATAATCGACGAGTTTTCGATGAGAAACTCAAAATTTGTGACCGAATGGGGCTTATTTGCACTAATTTTCCCACTACTGAGTATGAATGCTCATGGCTACAGTAAGTGCCACGGCCCCGTCCTGGTCTCTCAACGGTGCTGGTCATAAGAGCAAGACTATAATCGACAAGTTTTCGATGAGAAACTAACAATTCGTGACTAACTGGGGCTTGTTTGCACCGATTATAACACTACCAAGCATGACTGCACATGGTCCCGGCAAGTGCCACAACCCTGACTTGTTCTCTTGACAATGCTGATCACAGGGGCAAGACTATAATTGGTAAGTTTTTTAGAAGAAACTGACAATTCGTGACCGACTAGGGCTTCTTTGCACTGATTTCCCAAATATAAAGTACGACTAATCATGGCCGTGGCAAGATCCCCGACCACGACCTGGTCTCCCGATGGTGCCTATCATATGGCAAGACTATGATCGGCAAGTTTTCGATGAGAAACTAACAATTCGGGACCAACTGTGGCATGTTTGCACTGATTTTCCCACTGCCGAGTATGATCGCAAATGGCTGCAACAAATGCCATGGCCCAGACCTAGTTTCCCGACAGATCCAACCATGGAGGTAAGACTATAATTGGCAAGTTTTCGATGAAAAATTAACAATTCGTGACCAACTGGGGCTTGTTTGTACTAATTTTCCAAATACTGAGTATGACCGTACATGGTCTCCCGACAGTGCCAGTCATGGGGCAAGGTTATAATCGATGAGTTTTCGATGAGAAACTGACAATTCGTGCCCCACCAGGACCTGTTTTTGTTGATTTTCTAACTACTGAGTACGATCGTACATGGCTGCGGCAAGTCCCACAGCCCCGACCTAGTCTCCTGATGGTGCCATTCGTAGGGACAAGACTATAATCGACAAGTTTTCAGTGTGAAATTGGCAATTCGTGACCGACTAGTGCTTGTTCGCATTAATTTTCCCACTACTGAGTATGACCACATATGGTCATGACAAGTGCCACAACCTTGACCTGGTCTGCCGACAGTGTCAGTCATAGGGGCAAAACTATAATCGGCAAATTTTCGATGAGAAACTCACAATTAGTGACCGAATGGGGTTTGTTTGCAGTTATTTTCCCAATGCTGAGTATGACCGCATATGATCGCGGCATGTTATGGGGCAACGTTATATTCGACGAGTTTTCGATGAGAAACCGACAATTCGTTCCCCACCTGGGGCTTGTTTGCACTGATTTTCCCACTATCAAGTATCACCTCACATGGTCGCGACAATTGTTGCGGCCCCGACCTGGTCTCCCAACAATGTCCGTCATGGGGGCAAGATTGTAATCAACATGTTTTCGATGAGAAATTGAAAATTCGTCACCAAATGGCACTTGTTTACACTGATTTTCCCACTACCAAATATGATCGAACATGGCCATTACAAGTGCCATGGCCCAGACTTGGTCTCCCAACAGTGCGGTCATGGGGGCAAGACAATAATCGGCAAGTTTTCAATGAGAAACTAACAATTCGTGACCGACTGGGGGTAGCTTGCAGTGAGTTTCCCACTACCGATTATGACCACACATGGTCGCGGTAAGTGTCACGGCCCCGACCTGGTCTCCCAATGGTGACGGTCATGGGGGCAAGACTATAATCGACAAGTTTTCGACGAAAAACTGACAATTCGTGACCGACTGGGGCTCCTTTGTACTGATTATCCCTCTATCGAGTGACCACATATGGCCACGTCAAGTGCCCTGGCCACGACCTGGTCTTCTAACGGTGACGATCATAGGGGCAAGACTATAATCGACAAGTTTTCAATGAGAAATTAACAATTCGTGACAGTCTAGGGCTTGTTTGCACTGATTTTCCGACTACCGAATTTGACCACACCAGGTCGCGGCAAGTGCCAATAATGAGGGCAAGACTATTATCGGCAAGTTTTCGATGAGAAGCTGACAATTCGTTACCAACTAAGGCATGTTTGCACTGATTTTTCCACTATAGAGTGTGATCATACATGGCTGTGGTAGGTGCCATAGCCTCGACTTGGTCTCCCGACTATGCTAGTAATGGAGGCAAGACCATAATCGACATGTTTTCGATGAGAAACTGAAAATTCGTGACCAACTGGGCCTTGTTTGCATTGATTTTCCCACTACCTAATAGGACAGCACATGGCCGCAACAAGTGCCACATCCCCTACCTGGTCTCCCGACGATGTCGATCATAGGGATAAGACTATAATTGGCAAGTTTTCAATGAGAAACTAACAATTCGTTACCAACTAGGACTTGTTTGCACTGATTTTCCCATTATCGAGTATGGCCTCACATGATCTCCGCAAGTGCCACCGCCTTGACCTGGTCTCCCGACGGTGCCGGTCATAGGGCAAGACTGTAATCGGCAAGTTTTTGACGAGAAATTGACAATTTGTTACCGACTAGGACTTCTTTGCACTGATTTCCCCACTATCGAGTTCGACCGCACATGACCGTGGCAAGTATAGCAGCCACAAGCTGGTCTCCCGACGGTGCCCGTCATGGCTGCAAGACTATTATAGGCAAGTTTTCGATGAGAAGCTGACAATTCGTCACCGACCGGGCCTTGTTTGCGCTGATTTTCTCACTACAAAGTATGAACTCACATGGCCGCGACTGGTGCCATGGCCCCGACTTAGTCTCCCGACGGTGCTGGTCATGAGGGAAGACTATAATCTACATGTTTTCGATGAGAAACTGAAAATTCATGACTGAAGTGGGCTTTTTTGCACTGATTTTCCCACTACCAAGTATAATCGCAAATGGCCACTAGAAGTGCCAAGACCCAAACCTGGTCTCCCGACAGTGCCGATCACGGGGGAAAGACTATAATCAGCAAGTTTTTGATGAGAAACTGACAATTCGTGACCGACTAAGGCTTGTTTGCACTGATTTTTTGACTACCGAGTATGACCACACATGGCCGTACCAAGTGTCACGACCCCGTCTTGGTCTCTCGACAGTGCCGATCATGGGGGCAAGACTGTAATTGGCAAGTTTTCGATGAGAAACTAACAGTGCATGACTGAATGGGGCTTGTTTGCACTAATTTTCCTACTACCAAGTACGATTGCACATGGACACTAGAAGTGCCACGACCCAGACTTGTTCTCCTGACGATGCCGATCTTACCGCCTTGACCAGCATCATAGGGAGACCAGGTCGGGGCTGTGTCACTTATCGCGACCGCGCGCGATCATACTCGGTGGTGAGAAAATCAGTGCAAACAAGTACCAGTCGATCACGAATTATCAGTTTCTCATAGAAAACTTGCCGATTATAGTCTTACCCCCAAGACCAGCACCGTCGGTAGATCAATTTGGGGCTATGGCAGTTGTCACGGCCATGTGCGGTCATACTTGGTTATGGCAAAATTTGTTGGAGTTATGTAAATATAGTGCCCTGGAAAGCAAGTGTATTTACATGTAATTTATCTTCTTCAGTTATAGTTTTGTAATGAAAATATTTATTATTAATAAAACAAAAGAGTTTGGTTTTATCTGTGTGAGCGTTAAATATCTGGT
>JAOQMP010000008.1:26093425-26106738 GCA_027563575.1 Erythroxylum pedicellare
GGTATCCCAACGGTGCCGGTCATGGGGGCAAGACTATAATGGGCAAGTTTTCGATATCAAACTGACAATTCGTGACCGACTGCAGCTTGTTTGCACTGATTTTCCCAAGACCGAGTATGGCCGCATATGGCCACTGCCAGTGCCACGGCCACAGTCTGGTATCCCAACGGTGCCGGTCATGGGGGCAAGACTATAATTGGCAAGTTTTCGATATCAAACTGAAAATTCGTGACCGACTGCGGCTTGTTTGTACTGATTAAACCACGACCGAGTATGACCGCATACGGCCACGGCCAATGCCATGACCCCGATCTGGTTCCCCAACGTTGCCGGTCATTGGGGCAAGACTATAATTCGCAAGTTTTTGATATCAAACTGACAATTCGTGACCGACTGCGGCTTGTTTGCTCTTATTTTCCGACGACTGAGTATGAACGCATATGGACACGGCCAGTGCCATGGTCCCGATCTGGTATCCCAACGGTGCCCGTCATGGGGGCAAGACTATAATCGACAAGTTTTCGATATCAAACTAACAATTCGTGACCGACTGCGGTTTGTTTGCACTGATTTTCCCAAGATCGAGTATCACCGCATATGGCCCCGGTCAGTGCCACGGCCCCGATCTGGTATCCCAACAGTGCCGGTTATGGGGGTAAGGCTATAGTCGGCAAGTTTTCAATATCAAACTGACAATTCGTGACCGACTGCAGCTTGTTTGCACTGATTTCCCCACGACCGAGTATGACCGCATATGGCAACGGTCAGTGCCGCGGCCCCGATCTGGTATCCCAACGGTGCCCGTCGTGGGGGCAAGACTATAATTGGCAAGTTTTTGATATCAAACTGACAATTCGTGACCGAATTCGGCTTGTTTGCACTGACTTTCCCACGACCGAGTATGACCGCATATGGCCACGGTCAGTGCCACGGCCCTGATCTGGTATCCCAACAGTGCCAGTCATGGGGGCAAGACTGTAGTCGGCAAGTTTTCGATATCAAACTGACAATTCGTGAGTGACTGGGGCTTGTTTGCACTGATTTTCCTATGAAAGAGCATGACCGCATATGGCCACGGTCAGTGCCACGGCCCCGATCCGGTATCGCAACGGTGCCGGTCATTGAGGCAAGACTATAGTCGGCAAGTTTTCGATACCAAACTCACAATTCATGACCGACTGTGGCTTGTTTGCACTGATTAAACCATGACCGAGTATGACCCCATATGGCCACGACCAGTGCCACGACCCCGATCTGGTATATCAACGGTGCCTGTCATGGGGGCAAGACTATAATCGGCACGCTTTCGATATCAAACTAACAATTGGTGACCGACTGCGGTTTGTTTGCACTGATTTTCCCACGACCGAGTATGACCGCATATTGCCACGGTCAGTGCCACGACCCTGATCTGGTATCCCAACGGTGCCGGTCATGGGGGCAAGACTGCGGCTTGTTTGCACTGATTAAACCACGACCAAATATGACTGCATACGGCCACGAACAATGCCGCGACCACGATCTGGTTTCCCAACGGTGCCGGTCATGGGGGCAAGACTATAATTGGCAAGTTTTCGATATGAAACTGAAAATTCGCGACCGACTACGACTTGTTTGCCCTGATTAAACCGCGACTGAGTATGACTGCATACGGCCACGGCCAATGCCGCGATCGCGGTCTGGCTTCCAAACGGTGCCGGTCATGGGGGCAAGACTATAATTGGCAAGTTTTCAATATCAAACTGATAATTTGTGACCGACTGCGGCTTGTTTGCTCTTATTTTCCGACGATTGAGTATGACCGCATAAGGACACGGCTAATGCCGTGGCCCCGATCTGGTATCCCAACGGTGCCCGTCATGGGGCAAGACTATAATTGGCAAGTTTTCGATATGAAACTGACAATTCGTGACCGACTGCCGCTTGTTTGCGCTGATTAAACCACGACCGAGTATGACCGCATATGGCCACGGTCAGTGCCACGACCATGATCTGGTATCGCAAAGGTGCCGGTCATGCGGGCAAGACTATAGCCGGCAAGTTTTCGATACCAAACTGACAATTCGTGACCGACTGTGGCTTGTTTGCACTGATTTTCACATGACAGAGTATGACCGCATATGGCCACGGCCAGTGCCACGACCCCGATCTCGTATCGCAACGGTGCCGATCATGGGGGCAAGAGTATAATTGCCAAGTTTTCGATATCAAACTGACAATTCGTGACCGATTTCGGCTTGTTTTCACTAATTAAACCACGACCGAGTATGACCGCATATGGCCACGGCCAGTGCCACGGCCCCGATCTGGTATACCAACGGTGCCGGTCATTGGGGCAAGACTATAATTGGCAAGCTTTCGATTTCAAACTGACAATTCGTGACTGACAGCGGCTAGTTTGCACTGATTTTTCCACGAACGAGTATGACCACATATGGCCACGGCCAGTGCCACTGCCCCGATCTGGTATCCCAACGGTGTCGGTCATGGGGGCAAGACTATAATAGGCAAGTTTTCGATGTCAAACTCACAATTCGTGACCGACTGCGGCTTGTTTGCACTGATTAAACCACGACCGAGTGTGACCCATATGGCCACGGCCAGTGCCACGGCCCCGATCTGGTATCCCCACGGTGCCGGTCATAGGGGCAAGACTATAATCGGCAAGTTTTCGATATCAAACTAACAATTCGTGACCGAATACGGTTTGTTTGCACTGGTTTTCCTAAGACCGAATATGACCGCATATGGCCACGGTCAGTGCCGCGGCCCCGATCTGGAATCCCAACGGTGCCCGTCATGGGGCAAGACTATAATTGGCAAGTTTTCGATATCAAATTGACAATTCGCGACCGAATTCGGCTTGTTTGCACTGACTTTCCCACGATCGAGTATGACCGTATATGGCCACGGTCAGTGCCACGGCCCCGATCTGGTATCCCAACGGTGCCGGTCATGGGGGCAAGACTATAGTCGGCAAGTTTTCGATATCAAACTGACAATTCGTGACCGATTGCGGGTTGTTTGCACTGATTAAACCACGACCGAGTATGACCGCATATGGCGATGGCCAGTGCCACGACCCGGATCTGGTATCCCAACGGTGCCGGTAATGGGGGCAAGACAATAATCGGGAAGTTTTCGATATCAAACTAACAATTCGTGACCGACTACGGTTTGTTTGCACTGATTTTCCCACGACCGAGTATGACCGCATATGGCCACGGTCAGTGCCACGACTCCGATCTGGTATCCCAACAGTGTCGGTCATGGGCGCAAGACTATAGTCGGCAAGTTTTCGATATGAAACTGACAATTCGTGACTGACTGCGACTTGTTTGCACTGATTAAACCACGACCGAGTATGACCGCTTACGGCCACGGCCAATGCCACGACTTCGATCTAGTTTCCCAACGGTGCCGGTCATGGGGGGAAAGACTATAATTGGCAATTTTTTGATATCAAACTGACAATACGTGATCGACTGCGGCTTGTTTGCACTGATTTTCCCACGACCGAGTATGACCGCATATAGCCACGGCCAGTGCCACGACCCCGATCTGGTATCCCAACGGTGCCCGTCATGGGGGCAAGACTATAATTGGCAGGTTTTCGATATCAAGTTGACAATTCGTCACCGACTGCGACTTGTTTGTACTGATTAAACCGTGACCGAGTATGACCGCATATGGCCACGGTCAGTGCCACGGTCAATGCCACGGCCCGAATCTGTTATCCCAACGGTGCCGGTCATGGGGGCAAGATTATAGTCGACAAGTTTTCGACATGAAACTGACAATTCGTGACCGACTGCGGCTTGTTTGCACTAATTAAACCACGACCGAGTATGACTGCATACGGCCACAGCTGATGCCGTGACCACGATCTGGTTTCCTAACGGGGCCGGTCATGGGGCCAAGACTATAATTGGCAAGTTTTCGATATCAAACTGATAATTCGTGACCGAATTCGACTTGTTTGCATGGACTTTCCCACGATCGAGTATGACCGTATATGGCCACGGTCAGTGCCACGGCCCCGATCCGCTATCCCAACGGTGCCGGTCATGGGGGCAAGACTATAGTCGGCAAGTTTTCGATATGAAACTGACAATTCCTGACCGACTGCGGCTTCTTTGCACTGATTAAACCACGACCGAGTATGACTGCATACGGCCACGGCCAATGCCGCGACCACGATCTGGTTTCCCAACGGTGCCGGTCATGGGGGCAAGACTATAATTGGCAAGTTTTCAATATCAAACTGACAATTCGTGACCGACTGCGGCTTGTTTGCACTGATTTTCCCACGACCGAGTATGACCGCATATGGCCACGGTCAGTGCCACGGCCCCGATCTGGTATCCCAACGGTGCCGGTCATGGGGGCAAGACTATAGTCGGCAAGTTTTCGATATCAAACTGACAATTCGTGACCGACTGCGGCTTGTTTGCACTGATTAAACCACGACCGAGTATGACCGCATATGGCCACGGTCAGTGCCACGGCCCCGATCTGGTATCCCAACGGTGCCTGTCATGGGGGAAAAACTATAGTCGGCAAGTTTTCGATATCAAACAGACAATTCATGACCGACTGCGGCTTGTTTGCACTGATTTTTCCAGGACCGAGTATGACCACATATGGCCACGATCAGTGCCACGACCCCGATCTGGTATCCCAACGGTGCCGGTCATGGGGGCAAAACTATAATTGGCAAGTTTTCGATATGAAACTGACAATTAGTGACCGACTGGGGCTTGTTTCTACTGATTTTCCCACGATCGAGTATGACTGCAAATGGCCATGGCCTGTGCCACGGCCCCAATCTGGTTTCCAAACTGTGGCGGTCATGGGGCAAGACTATAATTGGAATGTTTTCGATATCAAACTGACAATTCGTGATCGACTGGGGCTTGTTCACAATGATTTTCTCAAGACCGAGTATGAACGCATATGGAAACGACATGTGCCACGGCCCCGATTTGGTTTCCTAACGGTGCCGACCCTGGGGGCAAGACTATATTCTGCATGTTTTCAATGACAAACTGACAATTCGTTACCGACTGGGGCTTGTTTGCATTGATTTTCCCACGACCGAGTATGACTGTATATGGCCACGGCCAGTGCCACGACCCAGATCTGGTTTCCGAACGGTGCCGGTCATGGTGGCAAGACTGTAATTTGAATGTTTTCGATATCAAACTGACATTTTGTGACCGACTAGGGCCTGTTTTCACTGATTTTCCCACAACCGAGTATGACCATATATAGCCATGGTCAGTGCCACGGCCCCGATCTGGTTTTCCAACGGTGCCGGTCATTGGGCAAGACTATAATTGGCAAATTTTCGATATCAAACTGACAATTAGTAACCGACTGGGGCTTGTTTGCCCTGATTTTCCCACGATCGAGTATGACCACATATGGCCACGGCCGGTGCCACGACCCCGATCTGGTTTCCCAACGGTGCCGGTCATGGCGGCAAGACTCTAATTGGCAAGTTTTCGATATCAGACTGACAATTAGTGACCGACTGGAGGTTCTTTGCACTGATTTTCTCACAACCGAGTATCACCGTATATGGCCACGGCCCCGATACTATAATTGGCAATACTATAATTGGCAAGTTTTCGATATAAAACTGACAATTCGTGACCGACTGGGGTTTGATTGCACTGATTTTCCCAAGACCGAGTATGAACGCATATGGAAACGGCATGTGCCACAGCCACCATCTGGTTTCCCAACGGTGCCGACCCTGGGGGCAAGACTGCATTCTGCAAGTTTTCAATGACAAATTGACAATTCGTGACCAACTGGGGCTTGTTTGCACTGATTTTCCCACGACCGAGTATGACCGCATATGGCCACGGCCCGGATCTGGTTTCCCAACGGTGCAGATCATGAGGGCAAGACTATAATTTGCAAGTTTTCGATATCAAACTGACAATTACTGACCGATTGGGGCTTGTTTGCACTGATTTTCCCACGACCGAGTACGACCGCATATGGCAACGGCCAGTGCCACGGCCCCGATCTGGTTACCCAACGGTGGCGGTCATGGGGGCAAGACTATAATTGGCAAGTTTCCGATATCAAACTGACAATTCGTGACCGACTGGGGCTTGTTTGCACTGATTTTCCCACGACCGAGTATGACCGCATATGGCCACGGGCAGTGCCACGACCTCGATCTGGTTTCACAACGGTGCCGGTCATGGGGTAAAACTATAATTGGCCAGTTTTCGATATCAAACTGACAATTGGTGACCGACTGGGGCTTGTTTGCTCTAATTTTCCCACCACCGAGTATGACCGCATATAGCCATGGCCAGTGCCACGGCACTGATCTGGTTTCCCAACTGTGCCGATCATGGGGCAGGATAATAATTGGCAAGTTTTCGATGTCAAACTGACAATTAGTGACGGAATGGGGCTTGTTTGCACTGCTTTTCCCACGACCTAGTATGACCGCATATGGCAACGGCCAGTGCCACGGCCCCGATCTGGTTTCCCAGCGGTAACGGTCATGGGGGCAAGATAATAATTGACAAGTTTTTGATATAACACTGACAATTCGTGATCAACTGGGGCTCATTTGCACTGATTTTCCCAAGACCGAATATGAACGCATATGGAAGCGGCATGTGCCATGGCCCCGATCTGGTTTCCCAACGGTGCCGACCCTGCGGGCAAGACTTTATTTTGCAAGTTTTCAATGACAAACTGATAATTCGTGACCGACTGGGGCTTGTTTGCACTGATTTTCCCACGACCGAGTGTGACTGCATATCGCCACGGACAGTGCCACGGCCCCGATCTGGTTTCCCAACGGTGCCGGTCATAGGGGCAAGGCAATAATTGGCAAGTTTTCGGTATAACATTGACAAATTGTGATCGACTGGGGCTTCTTTGCACTGATTTTCCAAAGATCGATCTGGTTTCCCAACGGTGCCGACCCTGGGGGCAAGACTATATTCTGCAAGTTTCCAACGAGAAACTAAAAATTCGTGAACCGATTGGGGATTGTTTGCACTGATGTTCCCACTACCGAGTACGAGTAGATATGGCCACAACCAATGCCACAACCCCGATCTGGTTTTTCAACGGTGTCGGTCATGGAGGCAAGACTATAATTGGCATGTTTTCGAAATCAAACAGAGAATTAGTGACCGACTGGGGCTTCTTTGCATTGATTTTCCCACGACCGAGTATGACCGCATATGGCCACGGCCAGTGTCATGGCCCCGATCTGGTATCCCAACGGTGCCGGTCATGGGGGCAAGACAATAACTGGCAAGTTTTCGATATAACACTGACAATTCGTGACCGACTTTGGCTTGTTTGCACTGCTTTTCCCTCGACCTAGTATGACCGCATATGGCCACGGCTAGTTCCACGGCCCCGATCTGGTTTCCCAACGGTGCCGGTCATGGGGGCAAGACAATAATTGGCAAGTTTTCGATATAACACTGACAATTTGTGATCAACTGGGGCTCATTTGCACTGATTTTCCCAAGACCGAGTATGAACGCATATGAAAGCGGCATGTGCCACGGCCCCAATCTGGTTTCCCAACGGTGCCGACCCTGGGGGCAAGACTTTATTCTACAAGTTTTCAATGACAAACTGACAATTCGTGACCGACTGGGGCTTGTTTACACTTATTTTCCCACGACCGAGTATGATCGCATATGGCCACGGCCAGTGCCACGACCCCGATTTGGTTTCACAATAGTGCCGGTCATGGGGCAAGACAATAATTGGCAAGTTTTCGATATAACACTGACAATTCGTGACCGACTGGGCCTGGTTTGCACTGATTTTCCCAAGACCGAGTATGAACGCATATGGAAGCGGCATGTGCCACGGCCCCGATCTGGTTTCCCAACGGTGCCGACCTTGGGGGCAAGACTGTATTCTGCAAGTTTTCAATGACAAACTGACAATTCGCGACCGACTGGGGCTTGTTTGCACTGATTTTCCCACGACCGAGTATGACCGCATATAACCACGGCCAGTGCCATGGCCCCGATCTGGATTCTCAATGGTGCCGGTCATGGGGGCAAAACTATAATTGGCATGTTTTCGATATCAAACTGAAAATTAGTGACCGACTGGGACTTGTTTGCACTGATTTTTCCACGACCGAGCATGACCGCATATAGCCACAACCAGTGCCACGACCCCGATCTGGTTTCCCAACGGTGCTGGTCATAGGGGCAAGACAATAATTGGCAAGTTTTCGATACAACACTGACAATTCGTGATCAACTTGGGCTCGTTTGCACTGATTTTCCCAAGATCGATCTGCTTTCCCAACAGTGCCGACCCTGGGGGCAAGACTATATTCTGCAAGTTTTCAATGACAAACTAGCAACTCGTGACCGACTGGGGATTATTTGCACTGCTGTTCTCACGACCGAGTACGAGTGCATATGGCCACAGCCAATGGCACGACCCCAATTTGGTTTGTCAACGGTGTCGGTCATGGAGGCAAGACTATAATTGGCATGTTTTTGATATCAAATTGAGAATTAGTGAACGACTGGGGCTTGTTTGCACTGATTTTCCCACGACTGAGTATGACCGAATATGGCCACGGCCAGTGCCACGGCCCCAATCTTGTTTCCCAACGGTGCCGGTCATGTGGGCAAGACAATAATTGGCATGTTTTCGATATAAAACTGACAATTTGTGACCGACTGGGGCTTGTTTGCACTGACTTTCTCAAGACCGAGTATGAACGCATATGGAAGCGGCATGTGCCACGACCCCGATCTTGTTTCCCAACTGTGCCGACCATGGGGGCAAGACTGTATTCTGCAAGTTTTCAATGACAAGCTGATAATTCGTGACCGACTGGGGCTTGTTTGTTCTGATTTTCCCACGACCGAGTATGACCGCATATGGCCACGGCCAGTGCCACGACCTCGATCTGGTTTCACAACAGTGCCGGTCATGGGGCAAAACTATAATTGGCCAGTTTTCGATATCAAACTGACAATTAGTGACCGACTGGGGCTTCTTTTCACTGATTTTCCCACGACCGAGTATGACCGCATATTGCCACGGCCAGTGCCACGGCCCTGATCTGGTTTCCCAACGGTGCCGGTCATGGGGGCAAGACAATAATTGGCAAGTTTTCGATATAACACTGACAATTCGTGATCAACTGGGGCTCATTTGTACTGATTTTCCTAAGACGGAGTATGAACGCATATGGAAGGGCCATGTGCCACGGCTCCGATCTGGTTTCCCAACGGTGCCGACCCTGGGGGCTAGAATATATTCTGCAAGTTTTCAAGGAAAAACTAACAATTCGTGACCGACTGGGGCTTGTTGGCGCTGATTTTCCCACGACCGAGTACGAGCCCATGTGGCCACGGCCAGTGCCACGGCCCCGATCTAGTTTTTCAACAATGCCGATCATGGGGGCAAGACTACAATTGGCATGTTTTCGATATCAAACAGACAATTCGTGACCGATTGGGGCTTGTTTACACTGATTTTCCCACGACCGAGTACGACCGCATATGGCCACGACCGTGCCACGGCCCCGATCTTGTTTCGCAACGGTGTCGGTCATGGGGGCAAGACTATAATTGCCACATTTTCGATATCAAACTGACAATTAGTGACCGACTGGGGCTTCTTTGGGCTGATTTTCCCACGACCGAGTATGAGCGCATATGGCAACGGCCAGTCCAACGGCCCCGATCTGGTTTCCCAACGGTGCCAGTCATGGGGGTAAGACAATAATTGGCAAGCTTTCGATATCAAACTAACAATTTGTGACCGACTGGTGCTTGTTTCCGCTGATTTTCCCACGACCGAGTACAACCGCATATGGCCACGACCGTGCCATGGCCCCGATCTAGTTTGCCAATGGTGTCGGTTATGGGGGCAAGACTGTAATTGCCATCTTTTCGATATCAAACTGACAATTAGTAACCGACTAGGGCTTCTTTGGACTGATTTTCCCACGATCGAGTATGAGCGCATATGGCCACGACCAGTCCAACGACCCCGATCTGGTTTCCTAACGGTGCCGGTCATGGGGTAAGACAATAATTGGCAAGCTTTCGATATCAACCAGACAGTTCGTGACCGACTGGGTCTTGTTTACACTGATTCTCCCACGACCGAGTATGACTGCATATGCCGACGACCGTGCCACGGCCCTGATCTTGTTTCCCAACGGTGCCGGTCATAGGGGCAAGACTATAATTGCCATGTTTTCGATTTCAAACTGACAATTTGTGACCGACTGGGGCTTCTTTGCACTGATTTTCCCACGACCGAGTATGAGCGCATATGGCCACGGCCAGTCCCACGGCCCCGATCTGGTTTCCCAACGGTGTCTGTCATGGGGGTAAGACAATAATTGGAAAGCTTTTGATATCAAACTAACAATTCGTGACCGACTGGGGCTTGTTTGCGTTAATTTTCCCACGACCGAGCATGAGCCCATATGGCCACGGCCAGTGCCACGACCCAAACCTGGTTTTTCAATAGTGCCGGTCATGAGGGCAAGACTATAATTGGCATGTTTTCAATATCAATCTGACAATTCGTGACTGACTGGGGCTTGTTTACACTGATTTTCCCACTATCGAGTATGACCGCATATGGCCATAACCGTGCCACGGGCTCGATCTTGTTTCCCAATGGTGCCGGTCATGGGGGCAAGACTATAATTGCCATGTTTTCGATATCAAACTGACAATTAGTGATCGAATGGGGCTTCTTTGCACTGATTTTCCCACGACCGAGTATGAGTGCATATGGCCACGGCCAGTCCCACGGCTCCGATCTGGTTTCGCAACGGTCCCGGTCATGTGGGTAAGACAATAATTGGCAAGCTTTCGATATCAAATAGACAGTTCGTGACCGACTGGGGCTTGTTTACACTGATTTTGCCACGACCGAGTACGACCGCATATGCCCACGACTGTGCCACGGCCCTGATCTTGTTTCCCAACGGTGCCAGTCATGGGGGCAAGACTATAATTGCCATGTTTTCGATATCAAACTGACAATTAGTGACCGACTGGGGCTTCTTTGCACTGATCTGGTATTCCAACGGTGTCGATCTTGGGGGCAAGACTATAATGGGCAAGTTTTCGATACCAAACTGACAATTCGTGACCGACTACGCCTTCTTTGCACTGATTTTCCCATGACCGAGTATGACCGCATATGGCCACGGCCAGTCCCACGGCCCCGATCTGGTTTCGCAACGGTGCCGGTCATGGGGGTAAGACAATAATTGGGAAGTTTTCGATATCAAACTCACAATTAGTGACCGACTGCGCCTCGTTTGCAGTGATTTTCCCACAGTCTAGTATGAGCATATATGGCCACGGCCAGTGCCACGACCCCGATCTGGTTTCCCAACGGTGTCGGTCATGGGGCAAGACTATAATTGGCAAGTTTTCAATATCAAACTGACAATTAGTGACCGACTGTGGCTTGTTTGGACTGATTTTCCCACGGTCTAGTACGAGCGCATATGGCCACGACCAGTGTCACGACCCCGATCTGGTTTCCCAACGGTGTCGGTCATGGGGGCAACATAATAATTGGCATGTTGTCGATATAACACTGGCAATTCGTGATCGACTGGGGCTCGTTTGCAATTATTTTCCAAAGACCGAGTATGAACGCATATGGAAGCGGCATTTGCCACGGCCCCGATCTGGTTTCCCAACAGTACCGACCCTGGGGGCAAGACTATATTCTGTAAGTTTTCAATGACAAACTAAAAATTTGTGACCGACTGGGGATTTTTTGCGATGATTTTCCCACGACCGAGTACGAGCGCATATGGCCACGGCCAGTGCCACGACCCCGATCTAGATTCCCAACTGTGTCGGTCATGGGGCAACACTATAATTAGCAAGTTTTCAATATCAAACTGACAATTAGTGACTGACTGTGGCCTGTTTGCACTGATTTTCCCACGGTTGAGTACGAGCGAATATGGCCACGACCAGTATCACGACCCCAATTTGGTTTCCCAACGGTATCGGTCATGGGGCAAGATTATAATTGACAAGTTTTCGATATCAAACTTACAATTAGTAATCGAATGGGGCTTGTTTGTACTGATTTTCCCAAGACCGAGTATGAGCACATATGGCCACGGCCAGTGCCATAACCCCGATCTGGTTTCCCAATGCTATCGGTCATGGGGGCAAGACTATAATTGGCAAGTTTTCGATATCAAACTGCGAATTAGTGGTCGACTGAGGCTTGTTTCCACTGATTTTCCCACGACCGAGTATGACCTCATATGGCCACGACCAGTGCAACGGCCCCGATCTGGATTCCCAACGGTGCCGGTCATGGGGGCAAGATAACAATTGGCAAGTTTTCGATATAAAACTGACAATTCGTGACCGACTGCGGCTTGTTTGCACTAATTTTCCCAAGATCGAGAATGAACGCATATGGAAGCGGCATGTGCCACGGCCCCGATCTGGTTTCCCAACGATGCCGACCCTGGGGGCAAGACTATAATTCTGCAAGTTTTCAATGACAAACTAACAATTCGTGATCGACTGGGGCTTGTTTGCGTTGATTTTCCCACGACCGAGTACGAGAGCATATGGCCACGGCCAGCGCCACGACCCCGATCCGGTTTTTCAACGGTGCCGGTCATAAGTTCAAGACTATAATTGGCATGTTTTCGTTATCAAATTGAGAAGTTGTGACCGACTGGGGCTTGTTTACACTGATTTTCCCATGACCGAGCATGACCGCATATGGCCACGACTAGTTCCACGGTCCCGATCTGGTTTCCCAACGGTGCCGGTCATGGGGTTGGACTATAATTGGCATGTTTACGATATCAAACAGACAATTCGTGACCGACTGGGGCTTGTTTGCACTGATTTTCCCCAGATCAAGTATGAGTGCATATGGCCACGACCAGTGCCACGACCCCGATCTGGTTTCCCAGCGGTGTCGATCATGGGGCAAGACTATAATTGGCAAGTTTTCGATATCAAACTGCAAATTAGTGGTCGACTGGGGCTTGTTTGCAATGATTTTCCCACGACCGAGATCTAGATTCCCAACAGTGCCGGTTATGAGGGCAAGATAATAATTGGCAAGTTTTCGATATAAAAGTGGCAATTCGTGACCGACTGAGGCTTGTTTGAACTAATTTTCCCAAGACCGAGAATGAACGCATATGGAAGCGGCATGTGCTACAGCCCCGATCTAGTTTCCCAACGATGCCGACCCTGGGGGCAAGACTATAATTCTGCAAGTTTTCAATGACAAACTAACAATTCGTGATC
>JAOQMP010000008.1:26107643-26126345 GCA_027563575.1 Erythroxylum pedicellare
AGTCGGTAACGAATTGTCAGTTTGTTATCGAAAACTTGTCGACTATAGTCTTGCCCCCAAGATCGGCACCGTTTGGAGACCAGGTCAGGGTTGTGGCACTTGCCGTAGCCATATACGGTCATACTTTGTCTTAGGGAAATAAATGCAAACAAGCCCCAATCGATCACGAATTGTCAGTTTAACATCAAAAACTTTCTGATTATAGTCTTGCCCTCATGACTGGCACAGTTAGGAGACAAGGTCGGGGCCGTGGTACTTGCCGAAGCTATATGCGGTCATACTCGGTCATGGGAAAATAAGCACAAACAAGCCCCAATCGATCACGAATTGTCAGTTCATCATCAAAAACTTTCCGATTATACTCTTGCCCCTATGACTGACACTATCGGGAGACTAGGTCGGGGTCGTGGCAGTTGCCGAAGCTATATGCGGTCATACTCGGTCGTGGGAAAATAAGTGCTAACAAGCCCTAGTCCGTCACGAATCGTTAGTTTGTCATTGAAAACTTGCCAATTATGGTCTTGCCCCATGTCAGGCACCGTCGGGACACCAGGTTGGTGCTGTGGTACTTGCCATAGCCATATGCAGTCATACTCGAACTCGGGAAAATAAGTGCACACAAGCCCCAGTCTGTCACGAATCTTCAGTTTGTCAATGAAAACTTGCCAATTATAGTCTTGCCCCATGATCGGCACCATCGGGAGACCAGGTTAGGGCTGTGGCACTTGCCGTAGCCACATAGAGTCATACTTGGTCATGGGAAAATAAGTGCAAACAAGCCCCACTCGATCACGAATTGTCAATTTATCATCAAAAACTTTCCGATTATAGTCTTGTTCCCAGAACCGGCACCATCGGGAGACCAGGTTTGGGCCGTGGCTGTTGCCAGAGCTTTATGCGGTCATACTCGGTAGTGGGAAAGTAAGTGCTAACAAGCCCCAATCTGTCACGAATCGTCAGTTTGTCGTTGAAAACTTGCCAATTATAGTCTTGCCCCCATGTCAGGCACCGTCGGGACACCAGGTTGGTGTTGTGGCACTTGCCGGAGCCATATGCGATCATACTCGGACTTAGGAAAATAAGTTCACACAAAACCCAATCCATCACGAATCTTCAGTTTGTCATTTAAAACTTGCCAATTATAGTCTTTCCCCATGATCGACACCATCGGGAGACCAGGTCAGGGATGTGGCACTTGCCGTGGTCATACGTAGTCATACTCGGTCTTGGGAAAATAAGTACAAACAAGTCCCAATCGATCATGAATTGTAAGTTTATCATCAAACTCTTTCCGATTATAGTCTTGCCCCCACTGTCAGGAGACCAGGTCAGTGCTGTGGCACTTGCCGGAGCTATATGCGGTCGTACTCGGTCGTGGGAAAATAAGTGCTAACAAAACCTAGTCGGTCACGAATCGTCAGTTTCTCATTCAAAACTTGCCAATTATAGTCTTCCCCCCATGACGGGCACCTTAAGGAGACTAGGTAGGGGCTGTGGCACTTGCCGGAGCCATATGTGGTCATACTCGGACGTGGGAAAATAAGTGTACATAAGCCCCAGTCCGTCACGAATCATCAGTTTTTCATTGAAAACCTGCCAATTATAGTCTTGCCCCATGATCGGCACCATTAGGAGACTAGGTCAGGGTCGTGGCAACTGCCGTGACCATTTGCGGTCATACTCGGTCATAGGAAAATAAGTGCAAACAAATCCCAGTCGATCATGAATTGTCAGTTTATCATCAAAAACTTTCCGATTATAGTCTTGCCCCTATGACTGGCACCGTGGGGAGAGGAGGTCGGGGCCGTGGCACTTGCCGGAGCTATATGCGGTCATATTCGAACTCGGTAAAATAAGTGCGCATAAGCCCCAATCCATCACGAATCGTCAGTTTGTCATTTAATACTTGCCAATTGTATTCTTGCCCCTATGATCGGCACCATCGGGAGACCAGGTCAGGGCTGTGGCACTTGCCATAGCCACATACGGTCATACTTGATCATGGGAAAATAAATGCAAACAAGCCACAATCTATCACTAATTGTCAGTTTATCGTCAAACACTTTCCGATTATAGTCTTGCACCCATGATCAACACCTTCGGGAGACCAGATCAGTGTCGTGGTACTTGCCGGAGGTATATGCAATCGTACTCAGTCGTGGGAAAATAAGTGCTAATAAGCCTCATTCGGTCACGAATTGTCAGTTTTTCATTGAAAACTTGCCAATTATAGTCTTGCCCCCATGACAGGCACCCCTGGAAGACCATGTATGGGCTCTGGGATTTGTCGGAGCCATATACTGTCAAACTCGGACGTGGGAAAATAAGTGTACACAAGCCCTAGTCCGTCACAAATCGTTAGTTTGTCATTGAAAACTTGCCAATTATAGTCTAGCCCCCATGATCGGCACCATCGGGAGACCAGCTCAGGGCTATGGCACTTGCCGTAGCCACATACAGTCATATTCGGTCATGAGAAAATAAGTGCAAACAAGCCCCAATCGATCACGAATTGTCAGTATATCATCAAAAACTTTCCTATTACAGTCTTGCTCCCAGGACCGACACCGTCGGGAGACCAGGTTGGGGCCATGGCAGTTGCCAGATCTCTATGCTGTCACACTCGGTCGTGGGAAAATAAGTGCTAACAAGCCCCATTCGGTCACGAATCGTCAGTTTGTCATTGAAAACTTGCCAATTATAGTCTCTCCCCCATGTTAGGCACCGTCGGGAGACCAGGTTGGTGCTTTGGCACTTGTCGGAGCCATATGCGAGTCAATCTTGGACTCGGTAAAATAAGTGCTAACAAGCCCCAGTCCGTCACGAATCTTCAGTTTGTCATTGAAAACTTGCCAATTATAGTCTTGCCCCATGACCGACACCATCGGGAGACCAGGTCAGGGTCGTGGCAATTGTCGTGACCATTTACGTTCATACTCGGTCATATGAAAATAAGTTCAAACAAGTCCCAATCGATCACGAATTGTCAGTTTATTATCTAAAACTTTCCGATTATAGTCTTACCACCATGACTGGTACCATGGGGAGGCCAGGTTAGGGTTGTGGAACTTGCCGCAACCATATGCGGCCATACTCGGTCATGGAAAAATAAGTGTAAACAAGCCCCAATCTATCACGAATTGTCAGTTTATCATCAAACACGTTCCGATTATAGTCTTGCTTAAAAAAACGGCACCATTGGGAGAGCAGATTGGGGCCGCGGCAGTTGCCAGAGTTCTATGCGGTCATACTCGATCGTGGGAAAATAAGTGCTAACAAGCCCTAGTCGGTCACGAATCGTCAGTTTGTCATTAAAAACTTGTCAATTATAGTCTTGCCCCTATGACTGGCACCGCCGGGAGATGAGGTCGGAACGTGGCACTTGTCAGAGCTATATGCTGTCATACTCGAACTCGGGAAAATAAGTGCAAACAAGCCCTAATCGATCACGAATTGTCAGTTTATCATCAAAAACTTTCTGATTATAGTCTTGCTCCCAGGACCGGCACCGTCGGGAGAGCAGGTTGGGGCTGTGGCAGTTGCCGGAGCTCTATGCGGTTATATTCGATCTTGGGAAAATAAGTGCACAGAAGCCCCAGTCCGTCACGAATCATCAGTTTGTCATCGAAAGCTTGCCAATTATAGTCTTGCCCCTATGATCGGGACCATCGGGAGACCAAGTCAGGGATATGGCACTTGCCGGGGTCATATACAGTCATAGTCGATCTTGGGAAAATAAGTACAAACAAGTCCCAATCGATCATGAATTGTAAGTTTATCATCAAACTCTTTCCGATTATAGTCTTGCCCCCACTGTCAGGAGACCAGGTCAGTGCTGTGGCACTTGCCGGAGCTATATGCGGTCGTACTCGGTCGTGGGAAAATAAGTGCTAACAAAACCTAGTCGGTCACGAATCGTCAGTTTCTCATTCAAAACTTGCCAATTATAGTCTTCCCCCCATGACGGGCACCTTAAGGAGACTAGGTAGGGGCTGTGGCACTTGCCGGAGCCATATGTGGTCATACTCGGACGTGGGAAAATAAGTGTACATAAGCCCCAGTCCGTCACGAATCATCAGTTTTTCATTGAAAACCTGCCAATTATAGTCTTGCCCCATGATCGGCACCATTAGGAGACTAGGTCAGGGTCGTGGCAACTGCCGTGACCATTTGCGGTCATACTCGGTCATAGGAAAATAAGTGCAAACAAATCCCAGTCGATCATGAATTGTCAGTTTATCATCAAAAACTTTCCGATTATGGTCTGGCACCCATGACTGGCACCGTCGGGAGACGAGGTCGGGGCCGTGGCTCTTGCCGGAGCTATATGCAGTCATACTCAAACTTTGGAAAATAAGTGCGCACAAGCCCCAATCCATCACAAATTGTCAGTTTGTCATTTAATACTTGCCAATCATATTCTTGCCCCCATGATCGGCACCATTAGGAGACCAGGTCAGGGCTGTGGCACTTGTCGTAGCCACATACGGTCATACTCAGTCACGGAAAATAAGTGCAAACAAGCCACAATCGATCAGGAATCATCGGTTTATTGTCAAAAACTTTACGATTATAATCTTACACCCATTATCGGCACCTTCGAGAGACCAGGTCAGTGTCGTGGCACTAGCCGGAGCTATATGCAATCGTACTCAGTCCTGGGAAAATAAGTGCTAACAAGCCTCAGTCAGTCTCGAATCGTTAGTTTGTCATTGAAAACTTGCCAATTATAGTCTTCCCCCATGACAGGCACCATCGGGAGACTAGGTAGGGGTTGTAGCACTTGCCGTATCCATATGCAGTCATACTCGGTCATGGGAAAATAAGTGCTAACAATCCCCAGTCAGTCACTAATCATCCATTTGTCATTGGAAACTTCCCAATTATAGTCTTGCCCCCATGACAGGCACCATCGGGAGACCAGGTAGGGGCTGTGGCACTTACCGGGGCCATATACGGTCATACTCTGACGTGGGAAAATAAGTGCACACAAGCCCTAGTCCGTCACGAATAGTCAGTTTGTCATTCAAAACTTGCCAATTATAGTCTTGCCACCATGATCGGCAACATCGGGGGACCACGTCAGGGCTGTGGCACTTGTCGTAGCCATATGCGATCTTACTCAGTCATGGGAAAATAAGTACAAACAAGCCCCAATCGATCACAAATTGTCAGTTTATCATCAAACACTTTCCAATTTTGCTCTTACCCCCATGATTGGCACCGTCGGGTGACCAGGTCGGTGCCGTGGCACTTGCCGTAGCCATATGCAGTCATACTCAGAAGTGGGAAAATAAGAGCACACAAGCCTCAGTCAGTGACGAATCGTCAGTTTGTCATTGAAAACTTGCCAATTATAGTCTTGTCCCCATGATCGGCACCATTGGGGGATCAGGTCAAGGCTGTGGCACTTACCGGGGCCATATGCGTTCATACTCGGTCATGGGAAAATAAGTGCAAACAAGCCCCAATCAATCACAAATTGTCAGTTTATCATCAAACACTTTTCGATTATGGTCTTGCCCCCGTGATCGGCACCATAGAGAGACCAGGTCAGGGCTGTGGCCCTTGTCGGGGCCATATGCGATCACACTCAAACGTGGGAAAATAAGAGCAAACAAGCCTCAGTCCGTGACGAATCGTCAGTTTGTTATTTAAAACTTCCCAATTATAGTCTGGCCCCCATGATCGGCACCATCGGGGGACCAGGTCAGGGCTGTGGCACTTGCCAGGGCCATATGCATTCATACTCGATCGTGGGAAAATGAGTGCTAACAAGCCCTAGTCCCTCACAAATCATCAGTCTGTCAATGAAAATTTGCCAATTATAGTCTTGCCCCTCTGACAAGCACCATCGAGAGACCAGGTAGGGGCTGTGGCAATTGTCGGAGCCATATGCGGCCATACTCAGACGTGGGAAAGTAAGTGAACACAAGCCCCAGTGATTTATGAATCGTCCATTTGTCGTTGAAAACTTACCAATTAAAGTCTTGCCCCCTTGATCGGCAACATCGGGAGACTAGGTCAGGGCCGTGGAACATGTCGGGGCCATATGTGGTCATACTCTGACGTGGAAAAATAAGTGCACATAAGCCTCAGTCCATCACAAATTGTCAGTTTGTCATTGAAAACTTACCAATTACAGTCTTGCCCCTATGATCGGCACCGTCAGGAGACCAGGTCAGGGCTGTCACACTTGCCGTATCCATATGTGATCATACTCGGTCATGGGAAAATAAGTGCAAACAAACCCCAATCGATCACAAATTGTCAGTTTATCATCAAACTCTTTCTGATTATAGTCGTTCGTGGAAAAGTAAGTGCTAGCAAACCCCAGACTGTCCTGAATCGTCAGTTTGTCATTGAACCTTGCCAATTGTTGTCGTGCCCCCATGGCAGGAATCGTCGGGAGACCAGGTAGGGGATGTGGCACTTGCTGGGGCCATATGCGGTCATACGCAGACGTGGTAAAATAAGTGCACACAAGCCCCAATCCGTCCCGAATCATCAGCTTGTCATTCAAAAGTTGCCAATTAGATTCTTACCCCCATAATAGGCACCATCGGGAGGCCAAGTCAGGGCCGTGGCACTTACCTGGGCCATATTTGGTCATACTAAGACGTGGGAAAATAAGTGCACATAAGCCTCAGTCCGTCACGAATCGTCAGTTTGTCGTTGAAAACTTGCCAATTATAGTCTTGTCCCCATGGTCGGCACCATCGGGAGACCAGGTCAAGGCTATGGCACTTTCCGGAGCTAGATGCGGTCATACTCGATCATGGGAAAATAAGTGCACAGAAGCCCCAGCCCATCACGAATCGTCAGTTTGTCTTCGAAAACTTGGCAATTCTAGTCTTGCCTCTATGACCGGTACCGTCGGGAGACCAGGTTAGGGCCGTGGCACTTGTCAGGGCCTTATGCGGACATATTTGGATTTGGTAAAATAAGTACACACAAGCCCCAGTTCGTCATGAATCCTTAGTTGGTCATTGAAAACTTGCCAATTATTGTCTTGCCCCAATGATCGGCACCATCGGGAGACCAGGTCAGGGCTATAGCACTTGCCGCAGCCATATACAGTCATATTCGGTCATGAGAAAATAAGTGCAAACGAGCCCCAATCGATCACAAATTGTAAGTTTATCATCGGAAGTTTTCAATTATTATCTTGCCCCCATGACCGGCACCGTCGGGAGACGAGGTCGGGGTCATGGCACTTGCCGGAGCTATATGCGTTCATAATCAAACGTGGGAAAATAAGTGCACACAAGCCCCAGTCCGTCACGAATCGTCAGTTTGTCATTGAAACGTTGCCAATTATAATCTTGCCCCCATGATCGGCACCATCAGGGGACCAGGTCGGGGCTGTGGCACTTGTCGTAGCCACATGCGATCTTACTCAGTCATGGGAAAATAAGTGCAAACAAGCCCCAATCGATTACGAATTGTCAGTTTATCATCAAAAACTTTCCAATTATGGTCTTGCCCCCATGATTGGCACCGTCAGGAGACCAGCTCGGTGCCGTGGCACTTTCCATAGCCCTATGCAGTCATACTCAGATGTGGGAAAATAAAAGCACACAAGCCTCAGTTCGTGACGAATCGTCAGTTTCTCATTTAAAACCTACCAATTATAGTCTTGCCCTTTTGATCGGCACCATTGGGGGATCAGGTCAGGGCTGTGGCACTTGCTGGAGCCATATGCGGTCTTACTCAGTCATGGGAAAATAAGTGCAAACAAGCCTTAATCGATCACAAATTGTCAGTTTATTATCAAACACTTTCCGATTATGGTCTTGCCCCTATGATCGCCACGATCGGGAGACCATGTCAGGGCCATGGCCCTTGTTGGGGCCATATGCGGTCATACTCAAACGTGGGAAAACAAGAGCACACAAGCCTCAGTTCGTGAAGAATCGTCAGTTTGTTATTTAAAACTTGGCAATTATAATCTGGCCCCCATGATCGGCACCATCGGGGGACCAGGTCAGGCTGTGGCACTTGTCGGGGCCATATGCATTCATACTCGGTCATGGCAAAATAACTGCAAACAAGACCCAATCGATCACAAATTGTCAGTTTGTTATCAAACACTTTTCGATTATGGTCTTACCCCCATGATAGGCACCATCGGGAGACCAGGTCAGAGCCATATGCGATCATACTCAAACGTGGGAAAAGAAGAGCACACAATCCTCAGTCCGTGATCAATCGTCAGTTTGTTATTTAAAACTTGCCAATTATAGTCTGGCCCCCATGATCGGCACCATCGGGGGACCAGGTCAGAGCTGTGGCACTTGCTGGGGCCATATGCGTTCATACTCGGTCGTGGGAAAATGAGTTCTAACAAGCCACAGTCCGTCACAAATCATCAGTTTGTCAATGAAAACTTGCCAATTATAGTCTTGCCCCTATAATAGGCACCATCGGGAGACCAGGTAGGGGCTGTGGCACCTGTCAGAGCCATATGCGGTCATACTCGGACGTGGGAAAATAAGTGAACACAAGCCCCAATGCTTTATGAATCGTCAGTTTGTCATTGAAAACTTGCCAATTAAAGTCTTGCCCACTTGATCGGCAACATCGGGAAACTAGGTCAGGACCGTGGCACTTGTCGGGGCCATATGCGGTCATACCCAAACGTGGGAAAATAAGTGTACACAAGCCTCAGTCCGTCACAAATTGTCAGTATGTCATTGAAAACTTGCCAATTACAGTCTTGCCCCCATGATCGGCACCATCGGGAGACCAGGTTAGGGCTGTGGCACTTGCTGTAGCCATATGCGGTCATACTCGGTCATAGGAAAATAAGTGCAAACAAACACCAATCAATCACAAATTGTCAGTTTATCATCAAACTCTTTCCCCGAGACGGTCACGAATTAGTCAGTTTGTCATTGAAACCTTGCCAGGTGTTGTCGTGCCCCCATGACAGGAACCGTGGGGAGACCAGGCAGGGGCTGTGGAACTTGCTGGGGCCATATGCGTTCATAATTGAACGTGGGAAAATAAGTGCACACAAGCCCTAGTCCGTCACGAATCGTCAGTTTGTCATTGAAAACTTGCCAATTATAGTCATGCCCCCATGATCGGCACCATCGGGAGACCAGGTCAGGGCTGTGGCACTTACCGTAGCCATATACAGTCAAACTCGGTCTTGGGAAAATAAGTGTAAACAAACCCCAATCGATCACAAATTGTCAGTTTATCATCAATCTCTTTCCGATTATAGTCATTCGTGGAAAAATAACTGCTAACAAACCCCAGACGGTCACGAATCGTCAGTTTGTCATTGAAACCTTGCCAATTGTTGTCGTGCCCCCATGACAGGAACCTTCGGGAGACTAGGTAGGGGCTGTGGCACTTGCTGGAGCCATATGCGGTCATACTCGAACGTGGGAAAATAAGTGCACACAAGCCCCAATCCGTCCCGAGTCGTCAGTTTGTCATTCAAAACTTGCCACCATCGGGAGACCAAGTCAGGGCCGTGGCACTTGCCTGGGCCATATGTGGTCATACTAAGACGTGGGAAAATGAGTGCACATAAGCCTCAGCCCGTCACGAATCGTCAGTTTGTCATTGAAAACTTGCCAATTATAGTCTTGTCCCCATGATCGGCACCATCAGGAGACAAGGTCAGGACTATGACACTTGCCGGAGCTAGATGCGGTCATACTTAGTAATGGGAAAATAAGTGCACACAAGCCCTAGTCCATCCCGAATCGTCAGTTTGTCATCGAAAACTATTGGCACCATCGGGGCACCAGGTCAGGGCTGTGGCACTTGTCGTAGCCATATGCGATCTTACTCAATTATGGGAAAATAAGTGCAAGCAAGCCCCAATTGATCATGAATTATCAGTTTATCATCAAACACTTTGCAATTGTGGTCTTGCCCCCATGATTGGCGCCGTCAGAAGACCAGGTCGGTGTCATGGCACTTATCGTAGCCATATGCAGTCATACTCAGATGTGGGAAAATAAGAGCACACAAGCCTCAGTCGGTGACGAATCTTCAGTTTGTCATTGAAAACTTGTCAATTATAGTCTTGCCCCTATGATCGGCACCATTGGGGGATCAGGTCAGAGCTGTGGCACTTACCGGAGCCATATGCGGTCTTACTCAGTCATGGGAAAATAAGTGCAAACAAGCCCCAATCAATCACAAATTGTCAGTTTATCATCAAACACTTTCTGATTATGGTCTTGCCCCCATGATCGGCACCATTGGGAAACCAGGTCAAGGCCGTGGCCCTTATGGGGGCCATATGCAGTCATACTCAAACGTGGGAAAATAAGAGCACACATGCCTCAGTCCGTGACGAATCATCAGTTTGTTATTTAAAACTTGCAAATTATAGTCTGGCCCCCATGATCGGTACCATCGGGGGACCAGATCAGGGCTGTGGCACTTGCCGGGGCCATATGTGTTCATACTCGGTTGTGGGAAAATGAGTGCTAACAAGCCCCAGTCCGTCACAAATCATCAGTTTGTCAATGCAAACTTGCCAATTATAGTCTTGCCCCTATGACAGGCACCATTGGGAGACCAGGTAGGGGCTGTGGCACTTGTCGGAGCCATATGCGGTCATAGTCGGACATGGGAAAATAAGTGAACATAAGCCCCAGTGATTTATGAATCGTCAATTTGTCATTGAAAACTTGCCAATTAAAGTCTTGCCCCCTTGATCGACAACATCGGGAATCTAGGTCAGGGCTATGGCACTTGCCGGGGCCATATGCGATCATACTCTGACGTGGAAAAATAAGTGCACACAAGCCTCAGTCCGTCACAAATTGTCAGTTTGTCATTGAAAACTTGCCAATTATAGTCTTGCCCCCATGATCGGCACCATCGGGAGACCAGGTCAGGGCTGTCGCACTTGCCGTAGCCATATGTGGTCATACTCGATCATGGGAAAATAAGTGCAAACAAACCCCAATCGATCACAAATTTTCAGTTTATCATCAAACTCTTTCTGATTATAGTCGTTCGTGGAAAAATAAGTGCTAACAAACCACAGACGGTCACGAATCGTCAGTTTGTCATTGAAACCTTGCCAATTGTTGTCGTGCCCCCATCAAAGGAACCGTCGGGAGACCAGGTAAGGGTTGTGGCACTTGCTGGGGCCATATGCGGTCATACTCGAACGTGGGAAAATAAGTGCACACAAGCCCCAGTCCGTCCCGAATCGTCAGTTTGTCATTCAAAACTTGCCAATTAGATTCTTGCCCCGATGATAGGCACCATCGGGAGACCAAGTCAGGGCCGTGGCACTTGCCTGGTCCATATGCGGTCATACTCAGACGTGGGAAAATAAGTGCACATCAGCCTCAGCCCGTGACGAATCGTCAGTTTCTCGTTGAAAACTTGCCAATTATAGTCTTGTCCCCATGATCGGCACCATCGGGAGACGAGGTAAGGGCTATGGCACTTGCCGGAGCTAGATGCGGTCATACTTAGTCATGGGAAAATAAGTGCACATAAGCCCTAGTCCATCTCAAATCGTTAGTTTGTGATCGAAAACTTGCCAATTCTAGTCTTGCCCTTATGGCCGGCACCGTCGGGAGACCAAGTCAGGGCCATGGCACTTGTCGGGGCCATATGCGGCCATATTTGGATGTGGCAAAGTAAGTACACACAAGCCCTAGTTCGTCATGAATCGTTAGTTTGTCAATCAAAACTTGCTAATTATTGTCTTGCCCCATGATCGGCACCATCGGGAGACCAAGTCAGGGCTATGGCATTTGCCATAGCCACATACGGCCATATTCGGTCAAGAGAGAATAAGTGCAAACAAGACCCAGTCGATCACGAATTGTACGTTTATCATTAAAAAGTTTTCAATTATTGTCTTGCCCCCATGACCGGTACTGTCGGGAGACGATGTCGGGGTCGTGGCACTTGCCGCAGTTATATGCGTTCATAATCGAACGTGGGAAAATAAGTGCACATAAGCCCTAGTCCATCACAAATCGTCAGTTTGTCATTGAAAACTTGCAAATTATAGTCTTTCCCCATGATCGGCACCATCTGGAGACCAAGTCAGGGCTGTGGCACCTGTCGTAGCCATATGCGGTCATACTCGGTCTTGGGAAAATAAGTGCAAACACACCCCAATCGATCACAAATTGCTAGCTTATCATCAAACTCTTTCCGATTATAGTCGTTCGTTGAAAAATAAGGGCTAACAAACCCCAGATGGTCACGAATCGTCAGTTTGTCATTGAAACCTTGCCAATTGTTGTTGTGCCCCCATGACAGGAACTGTCGGGAGACCAGGTAGGGGCTGTGGCACTTGCTGGGGCCATATGCGGTCATACTCGGACGTGGGAAAATAAATGCACACAAGCCCCAGTCCGTCCCGAATCGTCAGTTTGTCATTCAAAACTTGCCAATTAGATTCTTTACCCCATGATAGGCACCATCGGGAGGCCAAGTCAGAGCCGTGGCACTTGCCTGGGCCATATGCGTTCATACTCAGATGTGGGAAAATAAGTGCACATAATCCTCAGCCCGTCACGAATCGTCAGTTTGTCATTGAGAACTTGCCAATTATAGTCTTGTCCCCATGATCGGCACCGTCTGGAGACCAGGTCGGGGTCGTGGCACTTGCCGGAGCTAGATGCGTTCATTCTCAGTCATGGGAAAATAAGTGCAAACAAGACCCAATCGATCATGAATTGTAAGATTATCATTAATAACTTTTCAATTATTCTCTTGCCCCTATGACCGGCACCGTCGGGAGACCAGGTCAGGGCCGTGGCACTTGTCGGGGCTATATGCGTTCATAATCGAACGTGGGAAAATAAGTGAACACAAGCCCTAGTCTGTCACGAATCGTCAGTTTGTCATTGGAAACTTGCCAATTATAGTCTTGCCCCCATGATCGGCACCATCGGGAGACTAGGTCAGGGCTGTGGCACATGCCGTAGCCGTATGCGGTCATACTCGATCGTAGGAAAGTAAGTGAAAAGAAGCCCCAATTGATCACAACTTGTCAGTTCATCATCACACAATTTCCGATTATAGTCTTGCCCCTATGATCAACACTGTCGGGAGATCAGGTCGGACCCGTGGCACTTACCGGAGCTATAGGTGGTTATACTCGGTCTTCGGAAAATAAGTGCCAACAAGCCCTAATTTTCACGTATTGTCAGTTTGTCATTGAAAACTTGCCAATTGTATTCTTACCCCTATGACACGCACCGTCGGGAGACCAGGTAGGGGCTGAGGCATTTGCCGGAGCCATATGCGGTCATACTTGGACGTGGTAAATTAAGTGTTCACAAGCCCCAGTTTGTCCCGAATCGTCAATTTGTCATTCAAAACTTGCCAATTATTGTCTTACCCCCATGACCAGAACTGCCGGGAGACCAGGTCAGGGCCGTGACACTTATCGGGGCCATATGCGGCCATATTTGGATGTGGGAAAATAAGTACACACAATCCCCAGTTCGTCATGAATCGTTAGTTTTTCATTGAAAACTTGCCAATTATTGTCTTGCCACCATGATCGGCACCATCGGGAGACCAGGTCTGGGCTATGGCACTTGCCGTAGCCACATACGGTCATATTTGGTCATGAGAAAATAAGAGCAAACAAGCCCCAATCGATCACGAATTGTAAGTTTATCATCAAAAACTTTTCAATTATTGTCTTGCCCCCATAACCAGCACCGTCGGGTGATGAGGTCGTGGTCGTGGAACTTGCCGGAGCTATATGCGTTCATAATCGAACGTGGGAAAATAAGTGCACACAAGCCCTAGTCCTTCACGAATCGTCAGTTTATCATTGAAAACTTGCCAATTATAGTGTTGCCCCCATGATTGGCACCATCGGGAGATGAGGTCAGGGCTGTGGCACTTGCCGTAGCCATATGCGGTCATACTCGGTAATGGGAAAATAAGTGCAAACAGGCCCCAATTGATCACGAATTCTCATTTTATCATCAAAAACTTTCCAATTATAGTCTTGCCTCATGACCGGCACCGTCAGGAGACTAGGTTGGGGTCGTGGGACTTGCCAGAGCTATTTACGGTCAAACTCGGTTGTGGGAAAATAAGTGCACACAAGCCCCAGTCCGTCACGAATTGTCAGCTTGTCATCGAAAACTTGCCAATTATAGTCTTGTCCCTATAACCGACACCTTCGGGAGACCAGGACAGGGCGTGGCACTTGTCGGGTCCATATAAGGTCATACTCGGACGTGGAAAAATAAGTGCACACAAGCCCCAGTCCGTCACGAATCGTCAGTTTGTCATCGAAAACTTGGCAATTATAGTCTTGCCCTTATGATCAGCACCATCGGGAGACCAAGTCAGGGATGTGGCACTTGCCGTAGCCATATGTGTTCATACTCAGTCATGGGAAAATAAGTGCAAACAAGCCCCAATCGATCAAGAATTGTCAGTTTCTCATCAAAAACTTTCCGATTACAGTCTTGCCCCCATGACCGGCACCGTCGGGAGACCAGGTCGGGGTCGTGGCACTTGCCAGAGCTATATGCGGTCATACTCTGTATTGGGAAAATAAGTGCTAACAAGCCCCAGTTGGTCACTAATCGTCAGTTTGTCATCGAAAACTTGCCAATTATAGTCTTGCCACTATGACCGGCACTGTCGGGAGACCTGGTTATGGCATGGCACTTGCCGGGGCCATATGCGGTCATACTCGGACATGGGAAAATAAGTGCAGACAAGCCCCAGTCTGTCACGAATCGTCATTTGTTCATTGAAAACTTGCCAATTATAGTCTTGCCCCCATGATCGGCACCATCGGGAGACCAGGTCAGGGCTGTGGCACTTGTCGTAGTCATATGCTGTCATACTCGGTCCTAGGAAAATTAGTGCAAAGAAGCCCCAATCGATCACAACTTGTCAGTTCATCATCACACAATTTCCGATTATAGTCTTGCCCCTATGATCAACACCGTCAGGAGACCAGGTCGGACACGTGGCACTTACCGGAGCTATAGGTGGTCATACTCGGTCGTGGGAAAATAAGTGCCAACAAGCCCCAGCTTTCACGTATCGTCAGTTTGTCATCGAAAACTTGCCAATTGTAGTCTTTCCCCTATGACACGCACCGTCGGGAGACCAGGTAGGGGCTGAGGCATTTGCCGGAGCCATATGCGGTCATACTTGGATGTGGTAAAATAAGTGTACATAAGCCCCAGTCTGTCGTAAATCGTCAATTTGTCATTCAAAACTTGCCAATTAGATTCTTGCCCCCATGATAGGCACCATCGGGAGACCAAGTCAGGGCCGTGGCACTTGGCTGGGCCATGTGCAGTCATACTCAAACGTGGGAAAATAAGTGCACATAAGCCTCAAGCCGTCACGAATCCTCAGTTTGTCATTGAAAACTTGCGAATTATAGTCTTGCCCCCATGATCATCACCATCGGGAGACCAGGTCTGGGCTGTGGCACTTGCCGTAGCCATATGTGGTCATATTCGGTCGTAGGAAAATAAGTGCAAACAAGCCCCAATTGATCACGAATTGCCAGTTTATCATCAAAAATTTTTCAATTATAGTCTTGCCCCCATTACCGGCACCGTCGGTAGACCAGGTCGGGGTCGTGGCTCTTGCCGAAGCTATATGCGGTCATACTCAGTCGTGGGAAAATAAGTGCTAACAAGCCCTAGTCGGTCACTAATCGTCAGTTTGTCTTCAGAAACTTGCCAATTATAGTCTTGCCATTATGACTGGCACCGTCGGGAGACAAGGTTAGGGCGTGGCACTTGCCGGGGCCATATGCAGTCATACTCGGACATGGGAAAATAAGTGCACACAAGCCCAAGTCTGACACGAAACGTTAGTTTGTCATCGAAAACTTGCCAATTATAGTCTTGCCACGATGACCGGCACCGTCGGGAGACCAAGTCAGGGCCGTGGCACTTACCTGGGCCATATGCGGTCATACTCAGACGTGGGAAAATAAATGTACATAAGCCTCAAACCGTCACGAATTGTCAGTTAGTCATTGAAAACTTGCCGATTATAGTCTCGCCCCCATGATCGGCACCATCGGGAGACCAGCTCTGGGTTGTGGCACTTGCCGTAGCCATATCTGATCATATTCGGTCAAGGAAAAATAAGTGCAAACAAGCCCCTATCGATCACGAATTGTCAGTTTATCATGAAAAATTTTTCGATTATAGTCTTGCCCCCTTTACCGGCACCATCGGGAGACCAGGAAGGGGTCGTGGCACTTGCTGGAGCTATATGCAGTCATACTCAGTTGTGGGAAAATAAGTGCTAACAAGCCCCATTCGGTCACGAATCATCAGTTTGTCATTGAAAAATTGCCAATTATAGTCTTGCCCCCATGACAGGCACCATCGGGAGACCAGGTAGGGGCTGTGGCTCTTACCGGAGCCATATGTGGTCATACTTGGACGTGCGAAAATAAGTGTACACAAGCCCCAGTCTGTCACGAATCGTCAGTTTGTCATTGGAAACTTGCCAATTATAGTCTTGCCCCCATGATCGACACCATCGGGAAACCAAGTTAGGGCCGTGGCACTTGCCTGGGCCATATGCGGTCATACTCAGATGTTGGAGAACGAGTGCACACAAGCCTCAGTCCGGGACGAATCGTCAGCTTGTCATTGAAAACTTGCCAATTATAGTCTTGCCCCCATGATTGGCACCATCGGGAGACCAGGTCAGGGCTGTGGCACTTGCCGGAAGCATATGCTGTCATACTCGGTCATGGGAAAATAAGTGCAAACAAGCCCCAATCGATCAAGTATTGTCAGTTTATCATCAAAAACTTTATTATTATAGTCTTGCCCACATCACCGGCACCGTCGGCACACCAGGTCGGGGTTGTGGCACTTGCCGGAGATATATGCGGTCATACTCTGTCGTGGGAAAATAAGTGCTAACAAGCCCCAGTTAATCACGAATCGTCAGTTTGTGATCGAAAACTTGCCAATTATAGTCTTGGCCCTATGATAAGCATCGTCGGGAGACTAGCTCAGGGCGTGGCACTTACCGGGGCCATATGCGGTTATACTTGGACATGGGAAAATGAGGGCACACAAGCCCCAATCTGTCAAGAAACACTAGTTTGTCATTGAAAACTTGCCAATTATAGTCTTGCGCCCTTGATCAGCACCATCGAGAGACCAGGATAGGGCTATGGCACTTGTCGTAGCCATATGCGGTCATACTCGGTCGTAGGAAAATAAGTGCAAATAAGCCCCAATCGATAACTAATTATCAGTTTATCATAAAAAACTTTCCGATTATGGTCTTACCCCCATCACCGGCATCGTCGGAAGACCAGGTTGGGGTCGTGGCACTTGCCGGAGCTATATGCGGTCAGACTCCGTCGTGGGAAAATAAGTGGTAACAAGCCCCAATTGGTCACGAATCGTCAGTTTGTCATTGAAAACTTGCCAATTATAGTCTTACCCCCATGATCGACACCATCTGGAAACCAAGTCAGGGCCTTGGCACTTGCCTGGGCTATATGCGGTCATGCTCAGACGTGGGAAAACAAGTGCACACAAGCCTCAGTCCGTCACGAATCGTCAATTTGTCGTTGAAAACTTGCCAATTATAGTCTTGCCCCCATGATCGACACAATTAGGAGACCAGGTTAGCGCTATGGCTCTTACCGTAGCCATATGCGGTCATACTTGGTCATGGGAAAATAAGTGCAAACAAGCCCCAATCGATCAAGAATTGTCAGTTTATCATCAAAAACTTTTCTATTATAGTCTTGCCCACATCACCGGCACCGTCGGGACACCAGGTCGGGGTCGTGGCACTTGCTAGAGCTATATGCTGTCATACTCTGTCGTGGGAAAATAAGTGCTAACAAGCCCCAGTCAATCACGAATCGTCAGTTTGTGATCGGAAACTTGCCAATTATGGTCTTGGCCCTACGATAAGCACCGTCAGGAGACTAGGTCAGGGCGTGGCACTTGCCGGGGCCATATGCGGTCATACTCGGACAAGGGAAAATAAGGGCACACAAGCCCCAGTCCGTCACAAAACGTTAGTTTGTCATTGAAAACTTGCCAATTATGGTCTTGCCCCCATGATTGGCACCATTGCGAGACCAGGTCAGGGTTGTGGCACTTGCCGTAGCCTCATGTGGTCATACTCGGTGATAGGGAAGTAAGTGCAATCAAGCCCCAATCGATCACGAATTATCAGTTTATAATGAAACACTTTTCAATTGTAGTCTTGCCCCTATGATCGACACCATCGGGAGACCAGGTCAGGCCCGTGGCACTTGTCGGAGCTATATACGATCATACTCGATCGTGGGAAAATAAGTGCTAACAAGCCCCAGCCGGTTATGTATCGTCAGTTTGTCCTTGAAAACTTGCCAATTGTAGTCGTGCCCCCATGATAGGCATCGTCGGGAGATCAGGTAGGGGTTGTGGCACTTGCCGGAGCCATATGCAATCATACTCAGACTTGAGAAAATAAGTGTACACAAGCCCCAGTCCTTGACGAATCATCAGTTTTGTTGGATCGCATACAGTCTTAGTATTCACAATACACTACGGAAAAGACCATACAACAACATGAAGTATGATCGAAAATACTTAGGATGTATGAAAATACCTTTATGCCGTGGGTGAGTTGATTCTTTTCAGATTCCAAGACACTGCAATGTGCGAATGCCCTCTACCGGTATCCACACGAGTATGCACGATCCGGGCTGCGGCTGTG
>JAOQMP010000008.1:26164500-26183783 GCA_027563575.1 Erythroxylum pedicellare
ACACTGTCGGGAGACGAAGTCGAGGCTGTGGCACTTTCCGGGGCCATATGCGGTCGTACTCGGTCGTTGCAAAACAAGTGCAAACAAGCCCCAGTCGGTCACAAATAGTCATTTTGTCATAAAAAACGTGCCAATTATGGTCTTGCCCCCTTGAGTGACACAGTCTGGAGACCAGCTTAGGGTCGTGGCACTTGTCGCGGTCATATGAGGTCATATTCTATCATGGGAAAATCAATGCAAACAAGCCATAGTAGGTCACGAATCTTCAGTTTGTCATCGAAAACTTTCCAATTATAGTCTTTCCCCCTATGATCGGCACCGTCGGGAGACCAAGCCGAGGCTGTGGCACTTTCCGGGGCCATATGCGCTCATACTCAGTCGTTGGAAAATAAGTGCAAACAAGCCCCAGTCGGTCACGAGTCGTCAGTTTGTCATCGAAAACTTTCCAATTATAGTTTTGCCCCTATGACCGGCACCGTCTGGAGACCAGGTCGCTGCTGTGGCACTTTCCGGGGCCATATACGCTCATACTCGGTCGTTGGAAAATAAATGCAAACAAGCCCCAGTCGGTCACGAGTTGTTAGTTTGTCATCGAAAACTTTCCAATTATAGTCTTGCCTCTATGACCGGCACCGTTGGGAGACCACGTCGGGGCTGTGGCACTTTCCAGGGCCATATGCGCTCATACTCGGTCGTTGGAAAATAAGTGCAAACAAGCCCCAGTCGGTCAATAATCGGCATATTGTCATTGAAAACTTTCCAATTATAGTCTTACCCCGTGAACGGCACTGTCAAGAGACCAGGTTGGGGCCGTGGCACTTGCCGGGGCCGTATGGGGTCATACTCGGTCATGGGAAAATAAGTGCAAACAAGCGCCAGTCGATCACAAATTGTCAATTTATGATTCAAAACTTGCCGATTATAGTCTTACACCCATGACAGGCACAGTCGAGAGACCAGGTCGGGGCTGTGGCACTTTTCGGGGCCATATATGGTCATGCTCGGTCGTTGGAAAATAAGTACAAACAAGCGCCAGTCTGGCACGAATCGTCAGTTTGTCATTGAAACTTTTCCAATTATAGTCTAGCCCCCTATGATCGGTACCGTCGGGAGACCAGGTCGAGGCTGTGGCACTTTCCGGGGCCATATGCAGTCATACTCGGTCGTTGGAAAATAAGTGCAAACAAGCCCCAGTCGGTCTCGAATCGGCAGATTGTCATCGAAAACTTGGCAATTATAGTCTTGCCCCTATGTTATCGGGAGACCAGGTCGGGTCCATGCCACATGCCGGAGTCATATGCAGTCATACTCATTCGTAGGAAAATAACAGCAAACAAGCCCCAGTTGATCACAAATCGTCAGTTTGTCATCAAAAACTTTCAAATTATAATCTTGCCCCTATGAACGGCACTGTCGGGAGACCAGGTCGGGGCCGTGGCACTTACCGAAGCGATATGCAGTCATACTCGTTCGTGGGAAAATAACTGCAAACAAGCCCCAGTTGGTCACAAATCGTCAGTTTGCCATCGAAAACTTTCCAATTATAGTCATGCCCCTTGATCGGCACCGTCGGGTGACCAGGTCGGGGCTGTGGCAGTTGCCGGGACCGTATGCGATCATACTCGGTCGTTGGACAATAAATGCAAAAAAGCCCCAATCTGTCACGAATTGTCAATTTATCATAAAAACTTTCTGATTGTAGTCTCGGCCCCATGACTGGCACCATCGGGAGACTAGGACGAGGCCATGGGACTTGCCGGGGCCATATGCGGTCATACTCGGTCGTGAAAAAATAAGTACAAACAAGCCCCAGTCGATCACGAATAGTCAATTTACCATCGAAAACTTGCCGATTATAATCTTACCCCCACGACCGAAACAGTCAGGAGACCAGGTCGGGGCTGTGGCACTTTCTGGGGCCATATGCAGTCATTCTTGGTCGTTGGAAAATAAGTGCAAACGAGCCCCAGTCGGTCAATAATCAGAATATTGTCATCGAAAACTTTCCAATTATGGTCTTGCCCCATGACTGGCACTGCCGGGACACCAAGTCGGGGCCGTGGCACTTGCTGGAGCCATATACAGTCATACTCGGTCGTGGGAAAATAACTGCAAACAAGCCCCAGTCAATCACGAATTGTCAGTTTATCATCGAAAAGTTGTCGATTATAGTCTTACCCTGGCGACCGGCATAGACGGGAGACCAGGTCCGGGTTGTGGCTCTTTTTGGGGCCATATGCGGTCATACTCGGTCGTTGGAAAATAAGTGCAAACAAGCCCCAGTCGGTCATGAATCGTATATTTGTCACCGAAAACTTTCCAATTACAGTTTTGCACCTAGGACCGGCACCGTCGGGAGACCAGGTCGGTGCTGTGGCAGTTTCCAAAGCCGATGCGGTCATACTCGGTCATTGGAAAATAAGTGCAAACAAGCCCTAGTCGATCACGAATCGTCAATTTGTCAACAAAAACTTTCCAATTAGAGTCTTTCCCCTACGACCGGCACCGTCGGGATACCAGGTCGGGCTATGGCACTTTCCGGGGCCATATGCGGTCATACTCGTTCGTTCGAAAATAAGGGCAAACAAGCCCCAATCAGTCACGAATCGTCAGCTTGTCATCGAAAACTTGCCAATTATAGTCTTGCACCCATGATCGGCACCGTCAGGAGACGAGGTCAGGGCCGTGGCACTTGCCGGGGCCATATGCGGTTATACTCGGTCGTTGGAAAATACGTACAAACAAGCCCATTCGATCACGAATTATTAGTTTATCATCGAAAACTTGCCGATTATAATCTTACCCCCACGCCCGGCACATTCGGGAGACCAGGTCGGGGTTGTGACAATTTTCGGGGCCGTATGCGGTCATACTCGGTCGTTGGAAAATAAGTGCAAACGAGCACCAGTCGGTCAATAATCAGAATATTGTCATCGAAAACTTTCCAATTATGGTCTTGCCCCCATGACCGGCACTGCCGGGACATCAGGTCGGGGCCGTGGCACTTGCTGGAGCCATATACAGTCATACTCGGTCGTGGGAAAATAACTGGAAACAAGCCCCAGTCAGTCATGAATTGTCAGTTTATCATTAAAAAGTTGTCTATTATAGTCTTACCCTGGCGACCGGCACAGACGGGAGACCAGGTCGGGGTTGTGGCTCTTTTCGGGGCCATATGCGGTCATACTCGGTCGTTGGAAAATAAGTGAAAACAAGCCCCAGTCGGTCATGAATCGTCAATTTGTCACCGAAAACTTTCCAATTACAGTTTTGCCCCTACGACCGGCACCGTCAGGAGACCAGGTCGGTGCTGTGGCAGTTTCCGAGGCCGATGCGGTCATACTCGGTCATTGGAAAATAAGTGCAAACAAGCCGTAGTCGATCACGAATCGTCAATTTGTCAAAGAAAACTTTCCAATTAGAGTCTTTCCCCTATGACCGGCACCGTCGGGATACCAGGTCGGGCTGTGGCACTTTCCGGGGCCATATGCTGTCATACTCGGTCGTTGGAAAATAAGTGCAAACAAGCCCCAGTCGGTCACTAATCGTCAGCTTGTCATCGAAAACTTGCCAATTATAGTCTTGCACCCATGATCGGCACTGTCAGGAGACCAGGTCAGGGCCGTGGCACTTGCCGGGGCCATATGCGGTTATACTCGGTCGTGGGAAAATACGTACAAACAAGCCCATTCGATCACGAATTATCAGTTTATCATCGAAAACTTGCCGATTATAATCCTACCCCCACGCCCGGCACATTCGGGAGACCAGGTCGGGGTTGTGACAATTTTCGGGGCCGTATGCGATCATAGTCGGTCGTTGGAAAATAAGTGCAAACAAGCCCTAGTCGGTCACGAATTGTCAGTTTATGTTTTAAAACTTTCCGATTATAGTTTTGCCCTCATGACCGGCACCATCGGGAGACCTGGTCTGGGTTGTGACACTTTCCCAAGCCATATGCGGTCATATTCGGTCGTTAGAAAATAAGTGCAAAAAAGCCCCAATCGGTCAATAATTCGCAGTTTCTGATAGAAAACTTGCCAATTATAGTCTTGCCCCCATGACCAGCACCGTCGGGGGACCAGGCCGGTGCTGTGGCACTTTCCGAGGCTGTATGCAGTCGTACTCAGTTGTTGGAAAATAAGTGCAAACAAGCCCCATTCGGTCACAAATCGTCAATTTGTCACCGAAAATTTTCCAATTACAGTCTTGCCCCTATGACCGGCACCGTCGGGAGACCAGGTCGGTGTTGTGGCACTTTCTGAGGCCCTACGGGGTCATACTCGGTCGTTGGAAAATAAGTTCTAAAAAGCCGCAGTCGGTCACGAATCGTCAATTTGTCAACGAAAACTTTCCAATTATAGTCTTTCCCCTATGAACAGAACCGTCGGGAGACCAGGTCAGGGCCGTGACACTTGCCGGGGCCATATGCGATCATACTCGGTCGTGGGAAAATAAGTACAAAAAAGCCCAGTCGATCACGAATTATCAGTTTATCATCGAAAACTTGCCGATTATAGTCTTACCCCCACGAGCAGCACAGTCGGGAGACCAGGTCGAGGTTGTGGCACTTTTCGGGGCCATATGCGGTCATAGTTGGTCGTTGGAAAATAAGTGCAAACAAGCCCCAGTTGGTCACGAATTGTCAGTTTATCATCGAAAACTTTCCAAATATAGTCTTGTCCCTATGACCGGCACCGTCGGGAGACCAGGTCGGGGTTGTGACACTTTCCGAGCCTATATGCGGTCATATTCGGTCGTTGGAAAATAAGTGCAAACAAGCCCCAGTCGGTCAATAATCGGCAGTTTGACATAGAAAACTTGCTAATTATTGTCTTGCCCCCATGACCGGCACCGTTGGGAGACCAGGTCAGGGCCGCGGCACTTGCCGGGGCCATATGCGGTCATACTCGGTCGTGGCAAAGTAAGTACAAACGAGCCCAGTCGATCACGAATTATCAGTTTATCATCGAAAACTTGCCGATTATAGTCTTACCCCCACGACCGGCACAGTCAGGAGACCAGGTCGGGGTTGTGGCACTTTTCTAGGCCATATGCGGTCATACTCGATCGTTGGAAAATAAGTGCAAACAAGCCCCAGTCGGTAACGAATTGTCAGTTTATCATCGAAAACTTTCCGAATATAGTCTTGCCCCTATGACCAGCAGCGTCGGGAGACCTGGTCGGGGTTGTGACACTTTCTGAGCCCATATGCGGTCATATTCGGTCGTTGGAAAATAACTGCAAACAAGCCCCAGTCGGTCAATAATTGGCAGTTTGACATAGAAAACTTGCTAATTATAGTCTTGCCCCCATGACCGGCATCGTTGGGAGACCAGGTCAGGGTCGTGGAACTTGCCGGGGCCATATGCAGTCATACTCGATCGTGGGAAAATAGGTACAAACTAGCCCAGTCGATCACGAATTATCAGTTTATCATCAAAAACTTGCCGATTATAGTCTTACCCCCACGACCGGCACAGTCGGGAGACCAGGTCAGGGTTGTGACACATTCCATGGCCATATGCGGTCATACTCGGTCATTGGAAAATAAGTGCAAAGAAGCCCCAGTCGGTCAATAATCATCACATTGTCATCGAAAACTTTCCAAATATAGTCTTGCCCCCATGACCCGCACTGTAGGGAGACCATGTCGGGGCTGTGGCACTTATCGGAGCCATATGCAGTCATACTCGGTTATGGGAAAATAAATACAAACAAGCCCCAGTCGGTCACGAATTTTCAGTTTGTCATCGAAAACTTGCCAATTATAGCCATGCCCCTATGATTGGTATCGTCGGGAGACCAGGTCAAGGCTGTGGCACTTGCCGGGGCCGTATGCGATCATACTCGATCGTTGGGAAATGAGTGCGAGCAAGACCCAGTCTGTCACGAATTGTCAGTTTATCATTGAAAACTTGCAGATTATATTCTTACCCCCACGACTGGCACAGTCGGGAGACGAGGTCAGGGTTGTGGCACTTGCCGGGGCCATATGCGGTCATACTCGGTTGTTGGAAAATAAGTACAAACAAGCCGTAGTCGGTCACGAATCGTCAGTTTGTCATAAAAAACTTCCCAATTATAGTCTTGCCCCCATGACCGGCACCGTCGGGAGACCAGGTCGTGGTTTTGACACTTTTCGGGGCCATATGTGGTCATACTTGGTCGTTGGAAAATAAGTGCAAAGAAGCCCCAGTCGGTCACGAATCGCTAGTTTGCTATCGAAAACTTTCCAATTATAGTCTTGCCCCTATGACTGACACTGTCGGGAGACCAGGTCGGGGCTGTGGCACTTGCTGGAGCCATATGCATTCATACTCGGTCGTGGGAAAATAAGTGCAAACAAGCCACAGTTGGCCACGAATTGTCAGTTTGTCATCGAAAACTTGCCAATTACTGTCTTGCCACTATGATCGACACCGTCGGGAGACTAGGTCTGGGCCGTGGCATTTTCCAGGACTGTATGCGGTCATACTCTGTTGTTGGAAAATAAGTGCAAACAAGTCCCAGTCGGTCTCGAATCGGCAGATTGTCATAAAAAACTAGCCAATTATAGTCTTGCCCCTATGACCGACATCGTCGCAAGACTAGGTCGGGGCTGTGGCACTTTCCAGGGCCATATGCGATTATACTTGATCGTGGGAAAATAAGTACAAACAAGCCTCAGTCGATCGCAAATTGTCAGTTTATCATCGAAAAATTACCGATTATAATCTTACCCCCACGACCGACATAGTCAGGAGAGCAGGTCAGGGCAGTGGCACTTTCCGGGGCCATATGCGGTCATACTCGGATGTTGGAAAATAAGTGGAAACAAGCCCCAGTCGATCACGAATCGTCAGTTTGTCATCCAAAACTTTCCAATTATAGTCTTGCCCCCATGACCAGCAGCGTCCGGAGACCAGGTCGGGCCTGTGGCACTTTTTGGGGCCATATGGGGTCATACTCAGTTGTTGGAAAATAAGTAAAACCAAGCCCCAGTCGATCTAGAATCGGCAGATTGTCATCGTAAAGTTGCCAATTATAGTCCTTCCCTTATGACCGACACAGTCGGGAGACGAGGTCGGGGCTATGGCACTTTTTGGGGCCATATGCGGTCAAACTTGGTCGTGGGAAAATAAGTACAAACAAGCCCAAGTCGATCATGAATTGTCAGTTTATCATCGAAAACTCGCCGATTATAATCTTATCCCCACGACTGACATAGTCAGAAGACTAGGTCGGGGACTGTGGCACTTTTCGGGGCGATATGTGTTCAGACTCGGATGTTGGAAAATAAGTGCAAACAAGCCCTAGTCCGTCACGAATCGTCAGTTTGTCATCGAAAACTTTCCAATTACAGTCTTGCCCCATGACCGGCACCGTCAGGAGACCAGGTCAATGCTGTGGCACTTTACGGGGCCATATGCGGTCATAGTCGGTTGTTGGAAAATAAGCGCAAAAAACCCCTAATCGGTCAATAATCGGCATATTGTCATCGAAAACTTTCCAATTATGGTCTTACCCCCATGACCGGCACGAGTCGTCAATTTGTCTTCGAAAACTTGCCAATTATAGTCTTGCCCTTATAATTGGCACGATCCGGAGACCAGGTCGGGGCCGGGGCACTTGCTGGGGCCATATGTGGTTATACTCGGTCGTTGGAAAATAAGTGTAAACAAGCTCCAATCCATCACGAATTGTCAATTTATCATCAAAAACTTTCCGATTATAATCTTGCCCCTATGATCTGCACCGTCGGGAAACCAAGTCGGGGCCGTGGCACTTACAGGGGTCATATGCGGTCATACTCGTTCGTGTGAAAATAAGTACAAACAAGCCCCAGTCGATCAGAAATTGTCAATTTATCATCGAAAACTTGCCGATTATAGTCTTACCCCCACGACCGGCACAGTCGGGAGACCAAGTCGGGGATGTGGCACTTTCCGGGGCCATATGCGGTCATACTCGGTCGTTGGACAATAACTGCAAACAAGCGCCAGTCGGTCACGAATCGTTAGTTTGTCATCGAAAACTTTCCAATTATAGTCTTTCCCCCTATGGCCGGCACCGTCGGGAGACCAGCTCAAGGCTGTGCCACTTTTCGGGGCCATATGCGGTCATACTTGGTCGTTGGAAAATAAGTGCTAACAAGCCCCAGTCGGTCTCGAATCTGCAGATTGTCATCGAAAACATGCCAATTATAGTCTTGCCCCCATGATCGGTACCTTTGGGAAACCAGGTCGAGGCCGTGGCACTTGCCGGGGGCGTATGCGGTGATACTAGGTCGTTGGAAAATAAGTGCAAAAAAGCCCCACTCGGTCACGAATTGTCAGTTTATCATCAAAAACTTTCCGATTATAGTCTTTCCCCTATCACCGACACCGTCGAGAGATCAGATCGGGGTTATGGCACTTTCCGGGGCCATATGCAGTCATACTCAGTCGATGGAAAATAAGTGCAAACAAGCCCCAGTCGGTCACGAATTGTCAATTTGTCATCCAAAACTTTCCAATTATAGTCTTGCCCCCATGACCAGCGGCGTCGGGAGACCATGTCGCGGCTGTGGCACATTCCGAGGCCATATGCGGTCATACTCGGTCATTGGAAAATAAGTGCAAACAACCCCCAGTCGGTCTCGAATAGGAAGATTGTCATCGAAAACTTGCCAATTATAGTCTTGCCCCTATGACCGACACCGTCGGGAGACCAGGTTGGGGCTATGGCACTTTCCGGGGCCATATGTGGTCATACTTAGTCAATGGAAAATAAGTGCAAACAAGCCCCAGTCGGTCACGAATCGTCATTTTGTCATCAAAAACATGCAAATTATAGTCTTGCCCTCATAACCGACACCGTCTAGAGGCCAGGACAGGGTTCTGGTACTTGTCGCGGTCACGTGAGGCCATACTCGATCGGCACAGTCGGGAGACCAGGTCAGGGTTGTGACACATTCCGTGGCCATATGCGGTCATACTCGGTCATTGGAAAATAAGTGCAAAGAAGCCCTAGTCGGTCAATAATCATCACATTGTCATCGAAAACTTTCCAAATATAGTCTTGCCCCCATGACCAGCACTGTCGGGAGACCATGTCGGGGCTGTGGCACTTATCGGAGCCATATGCAGTCATACTCGGTTGTGGGAAAATAAATACAAACAAGCCCCAGTCGGTCATGAATCGTCAATTTGTCATCAAAAACTTTCCAATTACAGTCTTTCCCCACGACCGGCATTGTCGGGAGACCAGGTCGGATCTGTGGCACTTTTCGGGGCCATATGTGGTCATATTTGGTCGTTGGAAAATAAGTGCAAAGAAGCCCCAGTCGGTCACGAATCGCTAGTTTGCCATCTAAAACTTTCCAATTATAGTCTTGCCCCCATGACCGGCACTGTCGGGAGACCAGGTCGAGGACGTGGCACTTGTCGGAGCTATATGTAGTCATACTCGGTCGTGGGAAAATAAGTGCAAACAAGCCACAGTTGGCCACGAATTGTCAGTTTGTCATCGAAAACTTGCCAATTACAGTCTTGCCACTATGATCGGCACCATCAGGAGACCATGTCGGGGCCGCGGCACTTGCCAGGACTGTATGCGGTCATACTCTGTCGTTGGAAAATAAGTGCAAACAAGCCCCAGTCGGTCTTGAATCAGCATATTGTCATCGAAAACTAGCCAATTATAGTCTTGCCCCTATGACCGACACCGTCGCGAGACCAGGTCGGGGTTGTGGCACTTTCCGGGGCCATATGCAGTTATACTTGGTCGTGGGAAAATAAGTACAAACAAGCCCCAGTCGATCACGATTCGTCAGTTTATCATCGAAAACGTGCCGATTATAATCTTACCCCCACGACCGACACAGGCAGAAGACCAGGTCGGGGTTGTGACACTTTCCGAGGCCATATGCGGTTATACACGAATGTTGGAAAATTAGTGCAAACAAGCCCCAGTCGATCACGAATCGTCAGTTTGTCATCCAAAACTTTCAAATTATAGTCTTGCCCCCATGATCAGCAGCGTCGGGAGACCAGGTCGGGGCTGTTGCACTTTTCGGGGCCATATGGGGTCATACTGGGTCGTTGGAAAATAAGTGAAAACAAGCCCCAGCTGATCTCGAATCGACAGATTGTCATCGAAAACTTTCCAATTATAGTCCTTCCCCTATGACCGACACCATCGGGAGACGAGGTCGAGCCTATGGCACTTTTTGGGTCCATATACAATCATACTTTGCTGTGGAAAAATAAGTACAAACAAGCCCCAGTTGATCACGAATTGTCAGTTTATCATCAAAAACTTACCGGGTCAGAAGACCTGGTCGGGGCTGTGGCACTTTCCGGGGCCATATGCGGTCATACTCGGATGTTGGAAAATAAGTGCAGATAAGCCCCAGTCGGTCACGAATCGTCAGTTTATCATTGAAAACTTTCCAATTACAGTCTTGCCCCATGACCAGCACCGTCGGGAGACCAGGTCGGTGCTATGGCACTTTACGGGGCCATATGCAGTCATACTCGGTTGTTGGAAAATAAGCGCAAAAAACCCTCAAGCGGTCAATAATCGGCATATTGTCATCGAAAACTTTCCAATTATGGTCTTGCCACCATGATCGGCACTAGTCGTCAATTTGTCATCGAAAACTTTCCAATTATAGTCTTGCCTTTATAATTGGCACGATCCGGAGACCAAGTCGGCACAGGGGCACTGGCCGGGGCCATATGCGGTCATACTCGGTTGTTGGAAAATAAGTGTAAATAAGCTCCAATTTGTCACGAATTGTCAATCTATCATCGAAAACTTTTCGATTATAGTCTTGACCCCATGATCCGCACCGTCCGGAGACCAAGTCGGGGCCGTGGCACTTACCGGGGCCATATGCGGTCATACTCGGTCGTGTGAAAATAAGTAGAAACAAGCCCCAGTCGATCACAAACTGTCAATTTATCATTGAAAACTTGCCGATTATAGTCTTACCCCCACGACTGGCACAGTCGGGTGACCAAGTCGGGGATGTGGCGCTTACCGGGGCCATATGCGGTCATACTCGGTCGTGTGAAAATAAGTACAAACAAGCTCCAGTCGATCACAAATTGTCAATTTATCATCGAAAACTTGCCGATTATAGTCTTACCCCCACGACTGGCACAGTCGGATGACCAAGTCGGGGATGTGGCACTTTTCGGGGCCATATGCGGTCATACTGGGTCGTTGGAAAATATGTGCAAACAAGCGCTAGTCGGTCACGAATCGTTAGTTTGTCATCGAAAACTTTCCAATTATAGTCTTTCGCCCTATGACCGGCACCGTCGGGAGATCAGCTCGGGGCTGTGGCACTTTTCGGGTCCATATGCGGTCATACTTGGTCGTTAGAAAATAAGTGCAAACAAGCCCCAGTCGGTCTCGAATCGGCAGATTGTCATCGAAAACATGCCAATTATAGTCTGGCCCTTATGATCGGCACCGTTGCGAGACCAAGTCGGGGCCGTGGCACTTGCCGGGGGCGTATGCGGTCATACTCGGTCGATGGAAAATAAGTGCAAAAAAGCCCCACTCGGCCACTAATTGTCAGTTTATCATTGAAAACTTTCCGATTATAGTCTTTCCCCTATGACCGACACCGTCGAGAGACCAGATCGGGACTATGGAACTTTCCGGGGCCATATGCGGTCATGCCCGGTCGATGGAAAATAAGTGAAAACAAGCCCCAGTCGGTCACAAATCATCATTTTGTCATAAAAAACATGCCAATCATAGTCTTGCCTCCTTGACTGACACCGTCTAGAGACCAGGTTAGGACCGTGGCACTTGTCGCGGTCATATGAGGTCATATTCGATCATGGGAAAATCAATGCAAACAGGCCCCAGTCAGTCACGAATCGTCAGTTTGTCATCGAAAACTTTCCAATTATAGTTTTGCCCCTATGATCGGCATCATCGAGACACCAGGTCTAGGCTGTGGCACTTTCTGGGGCCATATGTGGTCATACTCGGTCGTTGGAAAATAAGTGCAAACAAGCCCCAGTCGGTCATGAATCGTCAGTTTGTCATCGAAAACTTGCCAATCATACTCTTGGCCCTATGATTCGCATCGTCGGGAGACCAGGTCAGGGCTGTGGCACTTTTCGAGGCCATATGCGGTCATATTCGGTCGTTGGAAAATAAGTGCAAACAAGCCCTAGTGGGTCACAAATTCTTAGTTTATCATCGAAAACTTTCCGATTATAGTTTAGCCCCCATGACCGGCACCGTCGGGAAACCAGGTCGGGGCTGTGGCACTTGCCGGGGCCATAGGTGATTATACTCGGTCGTTGGAAAATTAGTGCAAACAAGCACCAGTCGGTCACGAATCGTCATTTTGTCATAAAAAACGTGCCAATCATAGTCTTGCCCCCTTGGCTGACACCGTCTAGAGACCAGGTTAGGACCGTGGCACTTGTCGCGATCATATGAGGTCATATTCGATCATGGGAAAATCAAAGCAAACAGGCCCTAGTCGGTCACGAATCGTCAGTTTGTAATCGAAAACTTTCCAATTATAGTCTTGCCCCTATAATTGGCATCGTTGAGACACCAGGTCTGGGTTGTGGCACTTTCCGGGGTCATATGCAGTCATATTCAGACGTTGGAAAATAAGTGCAAACAAGCCTTAGTCGGTCATAAATCGTCAGGAGACCAGGTCGGGGTTGTGGCACTTTTCGGGGCCATATGCGGTCATACTCGGTCGTTGGAAAATAAGTGCAAACAACCAGTAGTCGGTCACGAATCGTCAGTTTTCCATCAAAAACTTTCCAGTTATAGTATTGCGCCCATGACCGGCACCATCTGGAGACCAGCTCGGGGCTATGGCACTTGCCGAGGCCGTATGCGGTCATACTCGGTCGCTGAAAAATAAGTGCAAACAAGCCCCAGTCTGTCACGAATTGGCAGATTGTCGTCGAAAACTTGCCAATTATAGTCTTGCCCCTATGACCAGCGCCGTCGGGAGACCAGGTCAGGGATGTGGCACTTTCATGGGCCATATGCGGACATAGTCGGTCGTTGGAAAATAAGTGCAAACAAGCCCTAGTCGGTCACGAATTGTCAGTTTGTCATCGAAAACTTTGCAATTATAGTCTTCCCCCTATGATCGGCACCGTCGATAGACCAGGTCTGGGCTGTGGCACTTTCCAGGGCCATATGTGGTGATTCTCGGTCGTTGGAAAATAGGTGCAAACAAGCCCCAGTCGGTCAATATTCGGCAGTTTTTCATCGAAAACTTGCCAATTATAGTCTAGCACCCATGACCGGCACCGTCGGGAGACAAGGTCGGGGCTGTGGCACTTATCGGGGCCATATGTGATCATGCTCGGTCGCTGGAAAATAAGTGCAAACAAGCCCCAGTCGGTCACGAATCGTCATTTTGTCATAAAAAAAGTGCCAATCATAGTCTTGCCCCCTTGACTGACACTGTCTAGAGACTAAGTTAGGGCAGTGGCACTTGTCGCGGTCACATGAGGTCATACTCGATCATGGGAAAATCAATGCAAACAAGCCCCAGTCGGTCATGAGTTGTCAGTTGGTCATCGAAAACTTTCCGATTATAGTCTTTCCCCTATGATCGACACCGTCGAGAGACCAGATCGGGGCTATGGCACTTTCCGGGGCCATATGCGGTCATACTCAGTCGATGGAAAATAAGTGCGAACAAGCCCCAGTCGGTCACAAATCGTCATTTTGTCATAAAAAACATTCCAATCATAGTCTTACCCCCTTGACTGACACCGTCTAGAGACCAGGTTAGGACCGTGGCACTTGTCGCGATCATATGAGGTCATACTCGATCATGGGAAAATCAATGCAAACAGGCCCCAGTCGGTCACGAATCGTCAGTTTGTCATCGAAAACTTTCCAATTATAGTCTTGCCCCTATGATCGGTATCGTCGAGACACCAGGTCTGGGCTGTGGCACTTTCCGGGGCCATATGCGGTCATACTCGGTCGTTGGAAAATAAGTGCAAACAAGCCCCAGTCGGTCATCAATCGTCAGTTTGTCATCGAAAACTTGCCCATCATACTCTTAGCCCTATGATCGGCATCGTCGGGAGACCAGGTTGGGGCTGTGGTACTTTTCGATGCCATATGCGGTCATATTCGATCGTTGGAAAATAAGTGCAAACAAGCCCTAGTGGGTCACGAATTGTTAGTTTATCATCGAAAACTTTCTGATTATAGTCTAGCCCCCATGACCGGCACCATCGGCAAACCAGGTCGGGGCTGTGGCACTTTCTGAGGCCATAGGCGATCATACTCGATCGTTGGAAAATTAGTGCAAACAAGCACCAGTCGATCACGAATCGTCATTTTGTCATAAAAAACGTGCCAATCATAGTCTTGCCCCCTTGACTGACACCGTCTAGAGACAAGGTTAGGACCGTGGCACTTGTCGCGGTCATATGAGGTCATACTTGATCATGGGAAAATCAATGCAAACAGGCCCCAGTCGGTCACGAATCATCAGTTTGTCATCGAAAACTTTCCAATTATAGCCTTGCCCCTATGATCGGCATCGTCGAGACAACAGGCCCGGGTTGTGGCACTTTCCGGGGCCATATGCGGTCATCCTCGGTCTAGGAAAATAAGTGCAAACAAGCCCCAGTCGGTCATGAATCGTGAGTTTGTCATCGAGAACTTTCCAATCATAGTCTTTCTCCTATGACCAGCACCGTCGGGAGACCAGGTCAGGGCTGTGGCACTTTCTGAGGCCATATGCGGTCATACTCGGTCGTTGGAAAATAAGCGCAAACAAGCCCCAGTCGATCAGTAATCATCATATTGTCATCGAAAACTTTCCAATTATAGTCTTGCCCCCATGACCGGCAACGTCGGGAGACCAGGTCGGGGCTGTGGCACTTTCCGAGGCCATATGCGGTCATACTCGATTGTTAGAAAACAAGTGCAAACAAGCCCCAGTCGGTCTCGAATCGGCAAATTGTCATCGAAAACTTGCCAATTATAGTCTTGCCCCTATGACCGGCACCGTCGGGAGACCAAGTCGGGGCTGTGGCACTTGCCGGGGCTATATACGGTCATACTCGGTCGTTGGAAAAAAAGTACAAACAAGCCCGAGTCGGTTAATAATCATCATATTGTCATCGAAAACTTTCCAATTATAGTCTTGCCCCCATGACCGGCAATGTCGGGAGACCATGTCGGGGTCGTGGCACTTGTCGGAGCCATATGCAGTCACACTCGGTCGTGGGAAAATAAGTGGAAACAAGCGCTAGTTGGTCACGAATCTTCAGTTTGTCTTCGAAAACTTGCCAATTATAGTCTTGCCCTTATGATCGACACCGTCGGGAGACCAGGTCGGGGCCGTGGCACTTGCCGGGGCCATACGCGGTCATACTCGGTTATTGGAAAATAAGTGCAAACAAGCCCCAGTCGGTCAATAATCATCATATTGTCATCGAAAACTTTCCAATTATAGTCTTGCCCCCATGATCAGCACTATCGGGAGACCAGGTTTGGGCCTTGGCACTTGCCGGAGCCATATGCAGTCATACTCGGTCGTGAGAAACTAAGTGCAAACAAGCCCCAGTTGGTCACGAATTGGCAGATTGTCATCGAAAACTTGTCAATTATAGTCTTGCCCCTATGACTGGCACCGTCGGGAGACCAGGTCGGGGCTGTGGCACTTGCCGAGGGCATATGCGGTCATACTCGGTCGTTGAAAAATAAGTGCAAACAAGCCCCAGTTGGTCCCGAATCGCCATATTGTCATCGAAAACTTGCCAATTATAGTCTTGCTCCTACGACCGACACTGTCGGGAGACCATGTCGGGGTCGTGGCACTTGCCGGAGTCATATGCAATCATACTCGGTCGTGGGCAAATAAGTGCAAACAAGCCCCAATTGGTCACGGATTGTCAATTTATCATCGAGAACTTTCCAATTATACTCTTTCCCCAATGACCAGCACTGTCGAGAAACCGGGTCGGGGCTGTGGCACTTGCTGAAGCCATATGCGGTCATGCTCGGTCGTTGAAAAATAAGTGTAAACAAGCCCCAGTCCACCACGAATCGGTAGATTGTCATCGAAAACTTGCCAATTATAGTCTTGCCTCTAGGACCAGCGCCGTCGGGAGACCAGGTCGGGGCTGTGGCACTTTCCTGGGCCATATACGAACCTAGTCGATCGTTGCAAAATAAGTGCAAACAAGCCCCAGTCGGTCATGAATCGTCAGTTTTTCATCGAGAACTTTCCAATTATAGTCTTTCCCCTATGACCAGCACAGTCGGGAGACCAGTCCAGGGCTGTGGCACTTTCTGAGGCCATATGCGGTCATACTCGGTCGTTGAAAATAAGTGCAAACAAGACCCAGTCGATCAATAATCATCATATTGTCATCGAAAACTTTCCAATTATAGTCTTGCCCCCATGACCGGCAACGTCGGCAGACCAGGTCGGGGTTGTTGCACTTTTCGAGGCCATATGCGGTCATATTCAGTAGTTGGAAAATAAGTGCAAAATGCCCCAGTCGGTCAATAATCGGCAGTTTGTCATAGAAAACATGCCAATTATGGTCCTACCCCCGTGACCGGCACCGTTGGGAGACCAGGTCCGGGCTGTGGCACTTGCTGGGGCCATATGCGGTCATACTCGATTGTTGAAAAATAAGTGCAAACAAGCTCCAGTCCGTCACGAATCGGCAGATTGTCATCGAAAACTTGCCAATTGTAGTCTTGCCACTATGATCGACACCATAGGGAGACCAGGTCGGGACCTTGGCACTTGCCGGAGCCATATGCAGTCATACTTGGTCGTGGGAAAATAAGTGCAAACAAGCCCTAGTTGGTCACGAATCGGCAGATTGTCATAAAAAACTTACCAATTATAGTCTTGCCCCTATGACCGACACCGTCGGGAGACAAGGTCGGGGCTGTGGCACTTTCCGGGGCCATATGTGGTCATACTCGGTCGTGGGAAAATAAGTACAAACAAGCCCCAATCGATCCCGAATTGTCAATTAATCATCGAAAACTTCCCGATTATAGTCTTACCCCTACGGTCGGCACTGTCAGGAGACCAGGTAGGGGTTGTGACACTTTCTGGGGCCGTATGCGGTCGTACTCGATCGTTGGAAAATAAGTGCAAAAAAAGCCCCAGTCAGTAGCGAATCGTCAGTTTGTCATGCAAAACTTTCAAATTATAGTCTTGCCCCCATGACCGGCAGCTTCGGGAGACCAGGTCGGGGCTGTGGCACTTTCCGAGGCCATATGCGGTCATATTTGTTTGTTGGAAAATAAGTGCAAACAAGCCCCAGTCGGTCAATAATCGGCATATTGTGATCGAAAACTTTCTAACTATAGTGTTGGCCTCATGACCGACACTATTGGGAGACCAGGTCGGGGCTGTGGCACATTCCGGGGCCATATGTGGCCATACTCGGTCGTTGGAAAATAAGTGCAAACAAGCCCCAGTCGGTCTTGAATTGGAAAATTGTCATCGAAAACTTGCCAATTACAGTCTTGCCGCTATGGCCGGCACTGTAGGGAGACCAGGTCGGGGCCGTATGCAGTCACACTTGGTCGTTGGAAAATAAGTTCAAACAAGCCCAGTCGGTCACGAATTGTCAGTTTATCATCGAAAACTTGCTGATTATGTTCTTGTCCCTCTGGCTCGCACCGTTGGGAGACCAAGTCGGGGCTGTGGAACTTGCCAGGGCCATATGCGGTCATACTCGGTTGTCGAAAAATATGTGCAAACAAGCTCCAGTCCATCACGAATCGGCAGATTGTCATCGAAAACTTGCCAATTATAGTCTTGCCCCAATGATTGGCACCGTAGGGAGACCAGTTCGGGGCCTTGGCACTTGTCGGAGCCATATGCAGTCATACTCGGTTGTGGGAAAATAAGTGCAAACAAGCCCCAGTTGGTCACGAATCGGCAGATTTTCGTCAAAAACTTCCCAATTATAGTCTTGCCCCTATGACCGACACCGTCGGGAGATAAGGTCGGGGCTGTGGCACTTTCCGGGACCATATGTGGTCGTACTCGATCGGGGGAAAATAAGTACAAACAAGCCCCAGTCGATCGCGAATTGTCAATTTATCATCAAAAACTTGGGGATTATAGTCTTGACCACACGATCGGCTCTGTCGGGAGACCAGGTCGGGGTTGTGACACTTTCCAGGGCTGTATACAGTCATACTCGATCGTTGGAAAATAAGTGCAAACAAGCCCCAGTCGGTACCGAATCATCAGTTTGTCATGCAAAACTTTGAAATTATAGTTTTGCCCCTATCACCGGCAGCATCGGGAGACCAGGTCGGGGCTGTGGCACTTTCCGAGGCCATATGCGGTCATATTCGGTCGTTGGAAAATAAGTGCAAACAAGCCCAGTCGGTCTCGAATTGGCAAATTGTCATCGAAAACTTGCCAATTATAGTCTTGCCCCTTTGACCGGCAATGTCGGGAGACCAGGTCGAGGCCGTATGCAGTCACACTCTGTCCTTGCAAAACAAGTTCAAACAATCCCCAGTCAGTCACAAATTGTCAGTTTATCATCAAAAACTTGCCGATTATGTTCTTGTCCCTGTGGCTCGCACCGTCGGGAGACCAAGTCGGGGCTGTGGCACTTGCCGGGGCCATAAGCGATCATACTCGGTTGTTGAAAAATAAGTGCAAACAAGCTCAAGTCCGTCACGAATCGGCAGATTGTCATCGAAAACTTGCCAATTATAGTCTTGCCCCTATGATCGGCACCGTAGGGAGACCAGATCGTGGCCTTGGCACTTGCCGGAGCCATATGCAGTCATTCTCGCTCTTGGGAAAATAAGTGCAAACAAGCCCCAGTTGGTCACGAATCGACAGATTGTCATAAAAAACTTACCAATTATAGTCTTGCCCCTATGACCGACACCGTCAGGAGACAAGGTCGGGGCTGTGGCACTTTCCAGGGCCATATGCGGTCATACTCGGTCGTGGGAAAATAAGTAGAAACAAGCCCCAATAGATCACGAATTGTCAATTTATCATCGAAAACTTGCCGATTATAGTCTTACCCCCACGGTCGGCACTGTCGGAAGACCAGGTCGGGGTTGTGACACTTTTTGGGGCCGTATGTAGTCATACTCGGTCGTTGGAAAATAAGTGCAAACAAGCTCCAGTCGGTAGCAAATCATCAGTTTGTCATGCAAAACTTTCAAATTATAGTCTTGCCCCCATGACCGGTAATGTCAGGAGACCAGGTCGGGGCTGTGGCACTTTCCGAGGCCATATGCGGTCATATTCGGTCGTTGGAAAATAAGTGCAAACA
>JAOQMP010000008.1:26183883-26215812 GCA_027563575.1 Erythroxylum pedicellare
GAAGCATGTGGAAGAAAAGAGCAAGAGGAAACAAAGAGTTTTCGTTCAAGAAGAATAGCCAAGTTGAAGGCAAGAATGAGAAAACATCTGTCATCTGCTACGAATGCAATAAACCTGGGCACTACAAGTCTGAATGTCCATTGCTGAAAAGAAAGCCAAAGAAAAATAGAGAAAACAAGAAAAGTATGATGGCAACATGGGAAGATTTGGATTCGTCTAAATCTGACACTGATTCAGAAGCATCAGTTTAAGCTAACATTTGCTTGGTAGTCGAAAGAGAAAGCGACGAGGAGGTAACTTCTAATTTTAAATAATTACAAGAAGCATATTTAGAATTATTTGAAGATTCTCATGCCATACTTAGGCAGTATAGATTATTAAAGAAAAAGTTTTTAAAAAACTTGAAGAACATGCAAGTGTTAGAGAGAGAAAACGTCAGCCTAAAGAAACAAGTAGACGATATGAAGAAAAAGCTAGCTATAGATAGATTTGATGAAATTAATCAACTGAAACAAAGAATTAATATCCTTTTAGCTGATCTATCAACATTCACTGAGAGTACAAAAAAAATGAATGACATGATAGGAAGATACGGACACCCTAATGATAAGAGTGGTTTAGGGTTTTCTAAAAAGAATACTCATAATAAAAAGAACTTTGTTCCTTATAGGAAGAAATTTCATCAATCACATTATCATCATACCATGAATCACTTTAAGACTAACCCCAAAGGACCCAAGAAAATCTGGGTACCTAAGAAAAATATAATATCTACAGCAGATCTCCTTCTTTGGAAAAAACAACTAGCACCAATGGTATTTGGACAGTGGATACTCGCGACATATGACGGGAAGAAGGTCTATGTTCCTAGATCTTCAAAATAAGAAGGGAGGATCAGTAACTTTTGGAGACAACCAGCAGGGTAAAATAATCGAAATCGGCAAGATCGGTTAATTGGCTACCGTGATGCTGATTACGCTGAAGACAGGATTGATAGAAAGAGTACAAGTGGAGGCTATCACTTTCTTGGCCATAATCTAGTTTCCTAGTCAAGTAAGAGGCAGAGTTCAATTGCTCTATCTACTGCAGAAGGTGAATATACGTTAGCTGCAAGCTATTGCTCATAGACCTTGTGGATCAAGTATCAGTTAAAAGATTATTCAATATAAGAAGAACAGATCCCAATTTACTGTGACAACACAAGTGCTATCAACCTATCGAAGAATCCAATACAACACTTAAGGGTGAAGCATATTGAAGTTAGACATCATTTCCTATGAGACTATATACAGAAGGGAATTGTAAGTCTACAATTTGTTAAGACGAATCATCAGTGGGTAGATATCTTCACTAAGCCTTTGAATGAAGAAAGATTCAAAGAAATCAGACGAAACTTGAATATGGTTGTGTTAAGTGACCAGCCATCTAACAAGTCATGACCTAGATAATTTTCTTAGTAAGGAAGATAAAAAGTCCTAAGGTTTTCAAGGAAACGATAATGGTAGGTCACAGGCAGTAACTTTTTAAAGAAAGGAGGGAAATCCTCTGGAAGATTTGATAATATCACCTACTCTAGAATATTCTTGAAATACTCTGAAATCAATTTTTTAGCTCTCTCAATAAAACACTTCATTACTCTGTTGTTGATATCAAGTTCTTTTCTCTTGCATTCTCATCCTCACATACTAACCCCTTTATCTTTAGAAAAATACATTTGTGTGTTTAGTTTCTATTGTCTACAGATTACAAATGGAGTAGTCAATGATTTATGGAAGGCACGTTGATTTTGACTCCCTAAAGCAGAACTAGATGGATATCGAACCAGAAATTGATGCTGCGGGTTGGAAGAATTTCTTTCAGGTTCGTGAGATAGTATACCTGAATGAAGTATATGAGTTTTGGAAGAATGCGAAAGTAGTAGATGAAACCTTAGTTTTAATGGTGGATAGATTGTTAGTTATTGTGATACTGGAACTAATCGAGAAGGTTAGTAGATGTCTATGTGTTGGAGTAGAGGTGGCTCATACCACAAGATGGATGGCTAAAAGTAGTGCAGAGAAAGCACAAATCAATCGACAACTCTATGGGAGTAGTGACCCTAAGGACAAGAAGGTGTCAGCTCTTATTCCAAAAGCTAGGGTTCTACATTCACTACTTTTTCATTGTGTTCTACCAAGAACAGGTTCAAAGAATCTGGTGACAACTATAGATGAACAATGCTTGTGTCATCTACTTAATCATTAGCCTATAAATCTTCCACACTTGATTTTAAGGTATATGATGAAGACGAAAAGAGACTTAAATACCTTACCCTATGGTATGTTGCTGACAAGAATCTTCCGACATTCTGGAATCCTTCTTGACAGAGGAAACAGAATGAACATGAATATAAAAAGCATCATCAATGCGTCAACTATCACTAGAATGGGTTTGAAGTCTCAAGAAAAGGAGGATACAGATTCTATGGCAAAAGCAAGGACTGGGGGGGGAGCCTATTGTCAGACACAGCTTGATTGAAAAGGCTACATTCATAAGGAAGACGAAACGTCAATCCTTAGAAAGAGTGCATGTAGAAGAAAAGAAGAGTAAATCGTCTAAGGTATCAGTTAAAGTTAAGACGATTCCATATAGAGAAGAGAACCAAGAGAAGCAATCTGCCAAACAAGTGTCGTTGAAAAGGAAGGGAGAGACACTTTATTATGAGAAATCCAAACAATCCAGAAAGTCACCAAGACTATTAACCTTGCGTCAAAAAGAGCAGAAGAGAGGAAAAGGTTTAATTCTTGTCCAAACAAGCCCCAGTTAGTCACGAGTTGTTAGTTTGTCATAAAAAACTTGTCGATTATAGTTTTGCCCTCGTGATCGGCACCATCTGGAGACCAGATTGGGGCCGTGGCACTTGCCGCGATCAGATGCGGTCATACTCGGTCATGTGAAAATATGCGCAAATAAGTGCCAGTCGGTCACGAATTGTCAGTTTGTCATCGAAAACTTGCCGATTATAGTCCTGCCTCTATGACCGGCACCGTCGGGAGACAAGGTCGGGGCTCTGGCACATGCCGCGTCATATGCGGTCATTCTCGGTCGTGGAGAAATCAGGATAAACAAGCCCCAGCCGATCATGAATTGTCAATTTGTCATAAAAAACTTGTCGATTATAGTTTTGACCCCGTGATTGGCACGGTCGAGAGACCAGGTCAGGGTCGTGGCACTTGCCGCGACCATATGTGATCATACTCGGTCGTGGGGAAATCAGTACAAACAAGCTCCAGTCAGTCACGAATTATCAGGTTCTCAGCGAAAACTTAACGATTATAGTCTTGCCCCCATGATCAGCATCGTCTGGAGACCAGGTCGGGGTCGTGGAACTTGTTGCAGCCATATACGGCCATACTCGATCGTAGGAAAATCAGCACAAACAAGCCCCAGTCGGTCACGAATTGTCAGTTTGTCATAGAAAACTTGCCGATTATAGTTTTTCCCCCGTGATCGGCACCGTCGGGAGACCATGTCGAGGCCGTGACACTTGCCGTGACCATATGCGGTAATACTCGGTCATGAGAAAATCTGCGCAAACAAGCCCCATTCGGTCACGAATTTTCAGTTTGTCATCGAAAATCTGTCGATTATTGGCTTGCCTCCATGACCGGCACTGTCGGGAGACTAGGTCGGGCCCGTAGACTTACTGCGACCATATGGGGTCATACTCGGTCGTGGGAAAATCAGCACAAACAAGCCCCAGTCGATCACGAATTGTCAGTTTGTCATCGAAAACTTACCGATTATAGTCTTACCCCCATGACCGGCTCCGTCGGCCCCAGTTGGTCACGAATTATCAATTTGTTATCAAAAACTTGTCGATTATAGTTTTGCCCCATGACCGGCACCTTCGGGAGACCAGTCGGGCTAGTGGCAGATGTCGCGGTACATGTGTTCATACTCGGTCGTGGGGAAATCAGTACAAACAAGCTCCAGTTAGTCACGAATTGTCAGGATGTCATCAAAAACTTACCGATCATAGTCTCACCCCCATTATCAACACCGTCGGGAGACCAGGTCGGGGCTGTGGTACTTGCTGCGACCATATGTCTTCATACTCAATCGTGGGAAAATCAACACAAACAAGCCCCAGTCGGTCACGAATTTTCTGTTTGTCATAAAAAACTTGCCGATTATAGTTTTTCCGTAATGATCGGCACCGTCGGGAGATAAGGTCGGGGCCGCGGCACTTACCGCGACCATATGCGGTCATACTCTGTCATGAGAAAATCTGCGCAAACAAGCCCCAGTCGATCACGAATTGTCAGTTTGTCATCGAAAACTTGCCGATTATTATCTTGCCTCCATCACCGACACCGTCGGGAGACCATGTTAGGGCCGTGGCCCATGCCGCGACCATATGCTGTCATACTCGGTCATGAGAAAATCTAAGCTAACAAGCCCTAGTCGGTAACGAATTATCAGTTTGTCATCGAAAACTTTCCGATTATAGTCTTGCCTCCATGACCGGCAATGTCGGGAGACCAAGTCGTGGCTGTGGCACTTGTCGCGGCCATATATGGTCATACTCGGTTCTAGGTAAATCAGTACAAATAATACCCAGTCGGTCACGAATTGTCAGTCTGTCATCTAAAACTTGCCGATTATGGTCTTGCCCCTATTACCGGCACCGTCAAGAGACCGGGTCAAGGCCGTGGCATTTGTGACAACCATATGGAGTCATACTCGATCATGAGAAAATCTGCGCAAGCAAGCCCCAGTCGGTCAAGAATTGTCAGTTTGTCAATGAAAACTTGTTGATTATAGTTTTGCCCCATGATCGGCACCGTCGGGAGACCAGGCTGGGACCGTGACACTGGTCGCGGCCATATGCGGTCATACTTGGTCGTCACGAATCGTCAGTTTGTCATCGAAAACTTGCAGATTATAGTTTTGCCCCCATGACCGGCACCGTCGGGAGACCAGGTCGGGGCCGTGACACTTGCCACATTCATAATCGGTCGTGGGAAAATCAACGCAAGCAAGCCCCAGTCAGTCACGAATTGTCAGTTTGTCATCTAAAACTTGTCGATTATAATCTTGCCCCCATGGACGACACCGCCGAGAGACCAAGTCGAGGCCGTGGCACTTGCTGCGACCATATGCGGTCACACTCAATCGTGAGAAAATCTACACAAACAAGCCCCAGTCGGTCACGAATTGTCAGTTTGTCATCAAAAATATGTTGATTATAGTCTTCCCTCCATGACCGGCACCGTCGGTAGATCAGGTCGGGGCCCTAACACTTGCCACAGTCATGCGCGGTCATACTCGTTAGTGGGAAAATCAAAGCAAACAATCCCAGTTAGTCACGAATTGTCAGTTTCTCATCGAAAACTTGACGATTATAGTCTCGCCTCCATTACCGGCACCGTTGGGAGACCAGGTCAAGGCCGGGGCATTTATTGCGCCTATATGTGGTCATACTCAGTCGTAGAAAAATCAGTGCAAACAATTCCCAGCAGGTCACGAATTGTCAGTTTGTCATCGAAAACTTGTTGATTATAGTTTTTCCACCATGACCGGCACCATCGGGAGACCATGTCTAGGCCGTGGTACTTGCCGTGACCATATATAGTCATACTCGGTCGTGGGAAAATCAGAGCAAACTAGCCCTAGTCGGTCACGAATTGTCAGTTTGTCATCGAAAACTTGCGATTATAGTTTTGCCCACATGACCGGCACCGTCGGGAGACTAGGTCGAAGTCGTGGCACTTGGCACGTTCATACTCAATTGTGGGAAAATCAGTGCAAACAAGCCCCGATCCGTCACGAATTGTCAGTTTGTCATCGAAAACTTGCTGATTATAATCCCTCCCCTATGGCCGGCACTGTCGAGAGACCAGATAGAGGCCATGGAACTTGCCGCGGACATATGCGGTCATACTCGATCTTAGGAAAATCAGTGCAAACAGGTCTAAGTCGTTCATACTCGGTCGTGAGAAAAATTGCGCAAACAAGCCCCAGTCGGTCATTAAATTTCAGCTTGTCAGTGAAAACTTTTCGATTATAGTCCTGCCTCCATGACAGGCACCATCGGGAGAATAGGTCGGGGCCCTAACATTTGTTGCAGCCGTGCGCGATCATATTCGTTCATGGGAAAATCAGGGCAAACAAGCCCCAGTCGGTTACGAATTATCAGTTTGTAATCGAAAACTTGTCAATTATAGTTTTGCCTTCATGACCGGGACCGTCGGGAGAACAGGTCGGGGCCGTGGCACTTTTCGCTTTCGTAATCGATCGTGGGATAATCAGCGCAAACAATCCCCAGTTTCTCACGAATTTTCAGTTTGTCATCGAAAACTTGCCGATTATAGCCATACCCCCATGGCTGGCACCGTCGAGAGACCAAGTTGTGGTCATGGCACCTGCCACGGCCATATGCGGTCATACTCGATCGTGGGAAAATCTGTGCAGACAAGTCCCAGTGTGTCACTAATTGTCAGTTTGTCATCGAAAACTTGCCGATTATAGTCTTACCTATATGACCGACACCGTCGGGAGACTAGGTCGGGGCCGTGACACTTTCCACAACCATATGTGGTCATAGATGGTTGTGGGTAAATCAGTACAAACAAGCTCCAGTCGGTCACAAACTGTCAGGTTGTCATCGAAAACTTACCGATTATAGTCTTGCCCCCATGATCAGCACCGTTGGGAGACCAGGCCGGTGCCGGGGCACTTGCTGCAGCCATATATGGTCATACTCGGTCGTAGAAAAATCAGTGCAAAGAATTCCCAGCAGGTCACGAATTGTCAGTTTGTCATAAAAAACTTAACGATTATAGTTTTGGCCCCGTGATCGGCACCGTCCGGAGACTAGGTCGGGGTTGTGGTACTTGCCCCGTCATATGCGGTCATACTCTGCCATGGAAAACAATCAAGCCCCATTCAGTCACGAATTGTCAGTTTGTCATCGAAAACTTGCCGATTATAGTCTTGCCTCCATGATTGGCACCGTCGGGAGACCAGGTCGGGGTAGTGGCATATGCCGCAGCCTATGCGGTCATACTCGGTCGTGGGGAAATCAGTACAAACAAGCTATAGTCAGTAACGAATTGTCAAGTTGTCATCGAAAACTTACCGATTATAGTCTTGCACCTATGGTCGGCACTGTTGGGAGACCAGGTTAAGGCCGTGGCAGTTGTCGCAACCATATGCGTTCATACTCGGTCATGAGAAAATCTGCACAAACAAGCCCCATTTGATCACGAATTGTCAGTTTGTCATTGAAAACTTACTGATTATAGTTTTTCCTCCATGACCGGCACCATCGGAAGACCAGGTTGAGGCCGTGGCACTTGCCACGACCATATGCGGTCATACTTGGTCGTGGAAAAATCAAAGCAAACTAGCCCTAGTCGGTCACGAATTGTCAGTTTGTCATCGAAAACATACTGATTATAGTTTTGCCCATTTGACTGTCACCGTCAGGAGACCAGGTTGGGGCCGTGGCACTTGCCACGTTCATGCTCGATCGTGGGAAAATCAGCGCACACAAGCCCCAGTCCGTCATGAATTGTCTGTTTGTCATTGAAAACTTGCCGATTATAGTCTCTCTCCTATGGCCGGCACCATCGGGAGACCAGGTTGAGGCCATGGCACTTGCCGCGGCCATATGCGGTCATACTCGATCGTGAGAAAATCTGTGCAAATAAGCCCCAGTCGTTCACTAATTGTTAGTTTGTCATTGAAAACTTGCCGATTATAGTCCTGCCTCCATGATAGGCACTGTCGGGAGAACAGGTTGGGGACCTAACACTTGTCGCGACCGCGCGTGGTCATACTCGTTAATGGGAAAATCAGAGCAAACAATCCCCAGTCAGTCATGAATTGTCAGTTTGTCATCTAAGACTTGCCGATTATAGTCTTGCTTCCATGATAGGCACCATCGGGAGACCAGGTCGGGGCAATGGTACATGCCACGGCATATGCGGCCATACTCGGTCGCAGGGAAATCAGTGCAAACAAGCTCCAGTCAGTCACGAATTGTCAGATTGTCATCGAAAACTTACTAATTATAGTCTTGCCCCTGTGATCAGCATCGTCGGGAGACCAGGTCGGGCCATGGCACTTACCGCGGCCATATGCGGTCATACTCGATCGTGGAAAAATCATCACAAACAAGCCCCAATCGGTCACGAATTGTCAGTTTGTCATAAAAAACTTACTGATTATAGTTTTTCCCTCGTGATCAACACCGTTGGGAGACCAGGTCGGGGCCGTGGCATTTGCCGCGACCATATGCGGTCATCAACTTGTCGATTATAGTTTTGCCCCTATGACCAGCATCACCGGGAGACCAGTTCTGTGCCGCAGCACTTGCTGCGAACATATACGGTGATACTGGATCATGGGAAAATCAGTGAAAACAATTCCCATTCGGTCACGAATTCTTAGTTTTTCATAAAAAACTTGCCGATTATAGTCTTGCCTCCATGACCGGCACCATCGGGAGACCAGGTCGGGGCCGTGGCACTTTTTGTGCCCATATGCGGTCATACTCGATAGTTGGCAAATTGGTACAAACAAGCTGCAGTCGATCACAAATTGTCAGTTTGTCATCGAAAACTTGCCGATTATAGTCTTGCCCCCATGAACGGCACTGTTGGGAGACCAGGTCGGGACCGCAACACTTGCAGCGGCCATATGCGGTCATACTCGGTCGTAGGGAAATCAGTACAAACAATCTCAATTCGATCACGAATTGTCAAGTTGTCATCGAAAACTTACCAATTATAGTTTTGCCCCATGACCGGCACAGTCAGGAGACCAGATCGGGGCCGTGGCACTTGCAGCGACCATATGCGGTCATACTCGGTCATAATCGGTAGTGGGAAAATCAGTTTAAGCAATTCCCATTCGGTCACGAATTGTCAGTTTGTCATTGAAAACTTACCGATTATAGTCTTGCCCCTATGACCCGCATCGTCTGGAGACCATATTGGGGCCGTGGTACTTGTCGCAGTCATACTCGGTCGTGGGGAAATAAGTACAAACAAGCTCCATTCGGTCACGAATTGTTAGGTTGTCATCGAAAACTTGTCAATTATAGTCTTGACCCATGATCGGCACCGTTGGGAGACCAGGTTGGGGCGGTGGTACTTGCCTCAGCCATATGCGGTTATACTTGATCGTGGGGAAATTAGTACAAACAATCTCCAGTCAATCACGAATTGTCAGGTTGTCATCGAAAACTTACCGATTATAGTTTTGCACCATGACCAGCACCGTCAGGAGACCAGATCGGTATCGTGGCACTTGTCTCGACCATATGCGGTCATACTCGGTCGCAGTAAATTCAGTGCAAACAATTCCCATTCGGTCACGAATTGTCAGTTTATCATCGAAAACTTGCCGATTATAGTCTTGCCCCCATGACCGGCACCGTCGGGCGACCATGTTGGGGTCGTGGTACTTGCCGCGGCCATATGCAGTCATACTCAGTTGTGGGGAAATCAGTACAAACAAGCTCCAGTCGGTCATGAATTGTTAGGTTGCCATCGAAAACTTGTCGATTATAGTCTTGCCCTATGATCGGCACCATTGGGAGACTAGGTAAACGCCGTGGTACTTGCCTCAGCTATATGTGGTCACACTCGGTCGTGAGAAATCAGTGCAAACAAGCACCGGTTAGTTATGAATTGTCAGGTTGTCATCGAAAACTTGCCAATTATAGTTTTGCGCCATGATCGACACCGTCGGGAGACCAGATCGAGGTCGTGGCACTTCTCGCGACCATATGCGGTCATACTCGGTCATAATCGGTCGTGGGAAAATCAATACAAACAATCCCCAGCCGGTCAGAAATTGTCAGTTTGTAAAAGAAAACTTGCCGATTATAGTCTTGCCCCATGATCGGAACCGTCGGGAGACCAGGTAAAGGCCGTGGTACTTGTCGCGGCCATATGCAGTCATACTTAGTCAGGGGAAATCAGTACAAACAAGCACCGATCGGTCATGAATTGTCAGGTTGTCATCGAAAACCTTCCAATTATAGTTTTGCACCATGATCGGCACTGTCGAGAGACCAGATCAGGGCCGTGGCACTTGTCGCGGTAGTGCGCGGTCATTCTCGATAGTGGGAAAATTAATGCAAACAATCCCCAGTCGGTCACGAATTGCCAGTTTGTCAAAGAAAACTTACCGATTATAGTCTTGCCCCATGACCGGAACCGTCGGGAGACCAGGTCGAGGCCGTGGTACTTGTCGCGGCCATATGCGGTCATACTTTATCTGGGGAAATTAGTACAAACAACCGCCAGTCGGTCACGAATTGTCAGGTTGTCATCGAAAACTTGCCGATTATAGTTTTGCCCCATGACCGGCACCGTCAGGAGACCAGATCGGGGTCGTGGCACTTGCTGCGACCATATATGGTCATACTCGGTCATAATCGGTCGTGGGAAAATCAGTGTAAACAATTCTCATTCGGTCATGAATTGTAAGGTTGTCATCGAAAACTTGACGATTATAGTCTTACCCCCATGATCGGCACCATCGGGAGACCATGTTGGGGCCGTGGTACTTGCCGCGGCCATATACAGTCATACTCGGTCGTGGGGAAAAAAGTACCAACAAGCTACAATCGGTCACGAATTGTTAGGTTGTCATCGAAAACTTGTCGATTATGGTCTTGACCTATGATTGGCACCGTCGGGAGACCAGGTTGGGGCTGTGGTACTTGCCTCAGCCATATGCCGTGGGGAAATCAGTACAAACAATCTCAGTCGTGGGAAAATCAGTACAAACAATCTCTAGTCGATCACGAATTATCATGTTGTCTTCGAGAACTTACCGATTATAGTTTTGCCCTATGACCGGCACAATCAGGAGACCAGATCGGGGTCGTGGCACTTGCCGCGACCATATGCAGTCATACTCGGTCATAATTGGTCTTGGGAAAATCAGTGCAAGCAATTCCCATTCAGTCACAAATTGTCAGTTTGTCATCAAAAAGTTGCCGATTATAGTCTTACCCCCATGACCGGCACCGTCAGGAGATCATGTTGGGGCCGTGGTACATGCCGCGACCATATACAGTCATACTCAGTCGTGGGGAAATCAGTACAAATAAGCTCCAGTCGGTCAAGAATTGTTAGGTTGTCATCGAAAACATGGCGATTTTAGTCTTGCCCCATAATCGACACCGTCAGGAGACCAGGTCAGCGCCGCGATACTTACCTCAGCCATATGCGGTCATACTCGGTCGTGGGGAAATCAGTACAAACAATCTCCAGTCGATCACGAATTGTCAGGTTGTCATAAAAAACTTGCCGGTTATAGTCTTGCCTATATGAGCGGCACCGTCGGGAGACCATGTGGGGGCCGTGGTACTTGTCGTGGCTATATGCAGTCATACTCGGTCGTGGAGAAATCAGTACAAGCAAGCTCCAGTCAGTCACGAATTGTTAGGTTGTCATCGAAAACTTACCGATTATAGTCTTGCCCCTATGACCAGCACCATCGGGAGACCAGATCGGGGCCGTGGCACTTGTCGACGCCGTGCGCACGGTGATTCTCGGTAGTGGGAAAATCAATGCAAACAATCCCCAGTCGGTCACCAATTGTCAGTTTGTCAAAGAAAACTTGCCGATTATAGTCTTGCCCCATGACCGGAACTGTCCGGAGACCAGATCGAGGCCATGGCACTTGTCGCGGCCATATGCGGTCATACTCCATCGAGGGAAATCAGTACAAACAAGCACCAGTCGGTCACAAATTGTTAGGTTGTCTTCAAAAACTTGCCGATTATAGTTTTGCCCTATGACCGGCACCATCAGGAGACCAGATCAGGGTCGTGGCAATTGCCGTGACCATATGCGGTCATAATCGGTCATGGGAAAATCAGTGCAAACAATTCCCATTTGGTCACAAATTGTCTGCTTATCATCGAAAACTTGTCGATTATAGTCGTGCCCCCATGATCTGCACCGTCGGGAGACCATGTTGGGGCCGTGGTACTTGCGGCGGCCATATGCAGTCATACTCGATCTTGGGGAAATAAGTACAAACAAGCTCCAGTCGGTCACGAATTGTTAGGTTGTCATAGAAAACTTATCGTTGATAGTCTTTACCCATGATCGGCACCGTCGAGAGACCAGGTTGGGGTCGTGGTACTTGCCTCAGCCATATGCGGTCATACCCGGTCGTGGGGAAATCAGTACAAACAATCTCCAGTCGATCACGAATTGTTAGGTTGTCATTGAAAACTTACTGATTATAGTTTTGCCCCATGACCGGCACCGTCAGAAGACTAGATCGGGGCGGTGGCACTTGCCGCGACCATACGCGGTCATAATCGATCGTGGGAAAATCGGTGCAAGCAATTCCCATTCGGTCACGAATTGTCAGTTTGCCATCGAAAACTTGCCGATTATAGTCTTGCCCCCATGACCAGCATCGCCGGGAGACCATGTTGGGGCCATTGTACTTGTTGCGGCCATATGTCATACTCGGTCGTGGGGAAATCAGTACAAACAAGCTCCTGTCGATCACGAATTGTTAGGTTGTCATCGAAAACTTGCCGATTATAGTCTTGCCCCATGATCGGCATCGTCGGGAGACCAGCTCGAGGCCGTGGTAGTTGCCTTAGCCATATGCGGTTATACTCGATCGAGGGGAAATCAGTACAAGCAATCTCCAGTCGATCACGAATCGTCGGGTTGTCATCGAAAACTTATCGATTATAGTCTTGCCCCCATGACCAGCACCATCGAGAGACCAGGTCGTGGCTGTGGCACTTGCTGTAGCCATATGTGGTCATACTTGTTCGTAGGAAAATCAGTACAAACAAGCCCCAGTCGGTCACGAATTGTTAGTTTGTCATCGAAAACTTGCCAATTATAGTCGTGCCTCATGACCGGCACCTTCAGGAGACCAAGTCGGGGTCGTGGCACTTGCCGCAACCATATGCGTTCATACTCGGTCACACTCGATCGAGGGAAAATTAGTGAGAGCAATTCCCATTCGGTGAAAAATTGTCAGTTTATCATCGAAAACTTGCCAATTATAGTCTTGCCCCATTGACCGACACCGTCGGGAGACCATGTCGGGGCCATGGTGCTTACCGCGGCCCTATGCGGTCATACTCGGTCATGGTGAAATCAGTACAAACAAGCTCCAGTCGATCGCAAATTGTCAGGTTGTCATGGAGAACTTGCTGATTATAGTCTTGCCCCTATGACCCGCACTGTCGGGAGACCAGGTCGGGGTCGTGGCACTTGCCGCGGTTGTATGCGGTCATACTCGGTCGTGGGAAAATCGATGCAAACAAGCCCTAGTCGGTCACGAATTGTCAGTTTGTCATCAAAAACTTGCCAATTATAGTCCCATGGTACTTATCGCAGCCATATGCGGTAATACTCAGCCGGTGGAAATCAGTACAAACAAGCACCGTTCAGTCATGAATTCTCAGGTTGTCATCGAAAACTTGCCAATTATAGTTTTGCGCCATGATCGGCAACGTCGTGAGACCAAATTGAGGCCGTGGTACTTGTCGTGGCTGTACACGATTATTCTCGATAGTGGGAAAATCAATGCAAACAATTCCCAGTCGGTCACGAATTGTCAATTTGTCAAAGAAAACTTGTCGATTATAGTCTTGCCCCATGACCGGCCATATGCCGTCATACTCTAACGGGGGAAATCAGTACAGATAAGCGCCAGTCGGTCACGAATTGTCAGGTTGTCATCGAAAAGTTGCCGACTATAGTTTTGCCCCATGACCGGCATCGTCATGAGACCAGATTGGGGTCGTGGCACTCGTCGCGACCATATGCGGTCATACTCGGTCATGCTCGGTCATAATTGATCGTGGGAAAATCAGTGCAAACAATTCCCATTCAGTCACGAATTGTCAGGTTGTCATCGAAAACTTGCCGATTATAGTCTTGCCCCCATGACCGGCATCGTCGGGAGACCATGTTGCGGTCGTGGTACTTGTCGCATCCATATGCAGTCATACTCGGTCGTGGGGAAATAAGTACAAACAAGTTCCAGTCGGTCACAAATTGTTAGGTTGTCATCGAAAAATTTTCAATTATAGTCCTGACACATGATTGACACCGTCAGGAGACCAGGTTGGCGCCATGGTACTTGCCTCAGCCATATGCGGTCATACACAGTCGTGGGGAAATCAGTACAAAAAATCTCCAGTCGATCACGAATTGTCAGGTTGACATCGAAAACTTACCGATTATAGTTTTTCCCCATGACCGACACCGTCAAGAGACCAGATCGAGGTCGTGACACTTGCCGCGACCATATGTGGTCATACTCAGTCATAATCGGTCGTGGGAAAATCAGTGCAAGCAATTCCCATTCGGTCATGAATTGTTAGTTTGTCATCGAAAACTTGCCGATTATAGTCTTGCCCCTATGACCGGCACCGTCGGGAGACCATGTTGGGGCTGTGGTACTTGCCGCAGCCATATGTAGTCATACTCGGTCGTGGGGAAATCAGTACAAACAAGCTCTAGTCGATCACAAATTGTTAGGTTGCCATCGAAAACTTGCCGATTACAGTCTTGCCCCATGATCGGCACCGTCAGGTGACCAATTCGTGGTCGTGGCACTTGCCTCAGCCATATACGGTTATACTCAGCCGTGGGCAAATCAGTACAAACAATCTCCAGTCGACCACAAATTGTCAAGTTGTCATCGGAAACTTGTCGATTATAGTCTTGCCCCTATGACCAGCACCATCGGGAGACCAGGTGGGGGCCGTGGCACTTGCTGCAGCCATATGTGATCATACTCGTTCGTAGGAAAATTAGTACAAATAAGCCTCAGTCGGTTACGAATTGTCAGCTTGTCATCGAAAACTTGCCGATTATAGTCGTGCCCCATTACCGGCACCGTCAGGATACCAGTTCATGGTCGTGGCACTTGCCGCGACCATATCAGTTCATACTCTGTCACGCTCGATCGAGGGAAAATTAGTGCAAGCAATTCCCATTCGGTCACAAATTGTCAAGTTGTCATCGAAAACTTGCTGATTATAGTCTTGCCCCCATGACCCGCATCGTCGGGAGACCAGGTCTGGGTCATGGCACTTACCGCGACCATATGTAGTCATACTTGGTTGTGAGAAAATTGATGCAAACAAGCCCTAGTCGGTCACGAAGTGTTAGTTTGTCATCAAAAACTTGCCGATTATAGTCTTGCCCCATGGCCGGAACCGTCGGGAGACCAGCTCAAGGTCGTGGTACTTGTCGCGGCCATATACGGTCATACTCAGTCGGGGGAAATTAGTAAAAACAAGCATCGATCAGTCATGAATTGTCAGTTTGTCATTGAAAACTTGCCAACTATAGTTTTGCACTATGATCGGCATCGTCGGGAGACCAGATCGGAGCCGTGGCACTTGTTGCGGCCATACGTGGTCATTCTCGGTAGTGGAAAAATCAATGCAAACAATCCCCAATTGGTCACGAATTGTCAGTTTGTCAAAGAAAACTTTCCGATTATAGTCTTGCCCATGACCGGAACCGTTGAGAGACCAGGTCGAGGCCGTGGTACTTATCGCGACCATATACGGTCATACTCTATCAGGGGAATCAGTACAAACAAGCATCAGTCGGTCACGAATTGTCGGGTTGTCATCGAAAATTTGCTAATTATAGTTTCACCCCATGACCGGCACCGTTAGGAGACCAGATCAGGGCCGTGGCACTTGCCGCGACCATATGCGGTCATACTCGTTCATAATCGGTTGTGGGAAAATCAGTGCAAACAATTCCCATTCGGTTACGAATTATCAGGTTGTCATCGAAAACTTGCCCATTATAGTCTTGCCCCCATGACCGGCACCGTCGGGAGACCATGTTGGGGCTGTGGTACTTGTCGCGGCCATATGCAGTCTTAATCGGTCGTGGGGAAATAAGTACAAACAAGCTCCAGTCGGTCACGAATTGTTAAGTTGTCACCGAAAACTTATCGATTATAGTCTTGACCCATGATCGGCATCGTCGAGAGACCAGATCGGGGCCGTGGCATTTGCCGCGAGCATGTACGGTCATACTCGGTCGTGGGAAAATCAGTGCATGCAATTCCCATTCGGTCACGAATTGTCAGTTTCTCATCAAAAACTTGCCGATTATAGTCTTGCCCCCATGACCGGCACCGTCGGGAGACCATGTTGGGGCCGTGGTATTTACCGCGGCCATATGCAGTCATACTCGATCGTGGGGAAATCAGTACAAACAAGCTCCAGTTCGTCACGAATTGTTAGGTTGCCATCGAAAACTTGCCGATTAGAGTCTTGCCTCATGATCGGCACCATCGGGAGACCAGGTCGGGGCCGTGGCACTTGCCTCATCCATATGCGGTCATACTCGGTCGTGGGGAAATTAGTACAAACAATCTCCAGTTGATCACGAATTGTCAGGTTGTCATCGAAAACTTGTCGATTATAGTCTTGCCCCCATGACCACCACCATCGGGAGACCAGGTCGGGGCCGTGGCACTTGCCGCAGCCATATGTGGTCATACTCGTTCGTAGGAAAATCAGTACAAACAAGGCCCATTCGGTCACGAATTGTCAGTTTGTCATCGAAAACTTGACAATTATAGTCGTGCCCCACGACCGGCATCGTCATGAGACCAGGTCGGGGTCGTAGCACTTGCCGCGACCATATGCGTTCATACTCGGTCACACTCGATCGAGGAAAAATCAGTGCAAGCAATCCCCATTTGGTCACAAATTGTCAGTTTGTCATCGAAAACTTGCCAGTTATAGTCTTGCCACAGTGACCGGCACTGTCGGGGGACCATGTCGGGGCCATGGTGCTTACTGCGGCCATATGCGGTCATACTCGGTCATGGTGAAATCAGTACAAACAAGCTCTAATCGATCACGAACTGTCAGGTTGTAATCGAAAACTTGCTGATTATAGTCTTGCCCCCATGACCCGCACCGTCGGGAGACCAGGTCGGGGCCGTGGCACTTGCCGCGGTCATATGCGGTCATACTCGGTCGTGAGAAAATCGATGCAAACAAGCCCTAGTCGGTCACGAATTGTCAGTTTGTTTTCAAAAACTTGTCGATTATAGTCTTGCCCCTAAGTCTAGAACGGTCGGGGGACCATGTTGAGGCCGTGGTACTTGTCGCGGCCATATGCGGTCATACTCAGCCGGGGGAAATCAGTACAAACAAACACCGATCGGTCATGAATTGTCAGGTTGTCATTGAAAACTTGCCAATTATAGTTTTGTGCCATGATCGACACCATCTGGAGAGCAGATAGGGGCCGTCGCACTTGTCACGGTCGTACGCGGTTATTCTCGGTAGTGGGAAAATCAATGCAAACAATCCCCAGTCGGTCACGAACTGTCAGTTTCTCATAGAAAACTTACCGATTATAGTCTTGCCCCTATGACCGGCATCGTCAGGAGACCAGGTCGGTGCCATGGCTCTTGCCACGGCCGTATACGGTCATACTCGGTCGTGGGAAAATCAATACAAACAACCCCCAGTCGGTCACTAATTGACAGTTTGTCATTGAAAACTTGCCGATTATAGTCCTGCCTCCATGACTGGCCCCGTCGGGAGACCATGTTGGGGTCATGGTACTTGCCGCGGTCATATGCAGTCATGGAAATCAGTACAAACAAGCTCTAGTCGGTCACGAATTGTTAGGTTGCCGTCGAAAACTTGTCGATTATAGTTTTGCGGCACTAGCGGTACTGTCGGGAGACCAGATTGGGGCAGTGGCCCTTGTCGTGGCCATGCGCGATCATTCTCGATATTGGGAAATCAGTGCAAACAATCCCCAGTCGGTCACGATTTGTCAGTTTCTCAAAGAAAACTTGTTGACTATAGTCTTGCCCCATGACCGGAACCGTCGGGAGACCAAGTCGAGGTCGTGGTACTTGTCGCGGCCATATGCGGTCATGCTCGATCGTGGGGAAATCAGTACAAACAAGCTCCAGTCGGTCATGAATTGTCAGTTTGCCATCGAAAACTTGCTGATTATAGTCTTGCCCCCATGACCGACACCATCGAGAGACCAGGTTGGGGCTGTGGCATTTGTCGCGGCCGTGCGCGGTCATCCTCAGTAGCGGGAAAATCCGTGCAAACAAGCCCCACTCAGTCACAAATTGTAAGTTTGTCATCAAAAACTTGCTGATTATAGTTTTGCCCCATGACTGGCACCATCGGGAGACCAGGTCGGGCCCTAGGTACTTGCCGTGGCCATATACGATCATACTCGATTGTGGGGAAATCAGTGTAAACAAGCCCCAGTCGGTCACGAATTGTTAGTTTGTCATTGAAAACTTGCCGATTATAGTCTTGCCTCTATGACCGGCACCGTCGAGAAACCAGGTCTGTGCCATGGGACTTGCCACGACCATATGTGGTCCTACTTGGTCGTGGAAAAATCAGTGGAAACAAGCCCCAGTCGGTCACGAATTGTCAGTTTGTCATCAAAAACTTGCTGATTATAGTCTTGCCCCCATGATTGGCACTGTCTGGAGACCAGGTCGGGGCTGTGGCATTTGTCGAGGCCGTGCGCGATCATACTCGGCAGTGGGAAAATTAGTGCAAACAAGCCGCACCCAGTCACGAATTGTAAATTTGTCATCAAAAACTTGTCGATTATAGTTTTGCCCCATGACTGGCACCGTCGGGAGACCAGGTCGATGCCATCGCACTTGCCGCGGTCTTACTCAGTCGTGGGGAAATCAGTACAAACAAGCTCTAGTCGGTCACGAATTGTCAGTTTGACATCAAAAACTTGCCGATTATAGTTTTCCCTATGACCGGCACCGTCTGGAGACCAGGTCGGGGCTGTGACACTTGCAGCGGCCATATGTGAACATACTCGATCGTGAGAAAATCAGTGCAAACAAGCCCCAGTCGGTCACAAATTGTCAGTTTATCATCGAAAACTTGCCGATTATAGTCTTATCCCCATGACCAGCGCCATCGGGGACCAGGTCAGGGCCGTGGCACTTACCGCGGCCATATGCAGCCATATTCGATCGTGGGGAAATAAGTACAAACAAGCTCCAGTCGGTCACGAATTGTCAGTTTGCCATCGAAAACTTGTTGATTATAGTCTTGCCCCCATGACCGACACCATCGAGAGACCAGGTTGGGGTTGTGGCATTTGTCGCGGCCGTGCGTGGTCATCCTCAATAGCGGGAAAATCTGTGCAAACAAGCCCCACTCAGTCACAAATTGTAAGTTTGTCATCAAAAACTTGCTGATTATAGTTTTGCCCCATGACTGGCACCATCGGGAGACCAAGTCGGGGCCTCGGTACTTGCCGTGGCCATATATGATTATACTCGATCGTGGGGAAATCAGTGCAAACAAGCCCTAGTCGGTCACGAATTGTTAGTTTGTCATCGAAAACTTACCGATTATAGTCTTGCCTCCATGACCAACACCGTCGAGAAACCAGGTCGGTGCCATGGGACTTGCCATGACCTTACGCGGTCCTACTCGGTCGTGGGAAAATCAGTGAAAACAAGCCCCAGTCGGTCACGAGTTGTAAGTTTGTCATTAAAAACTTGCCGATTATCATTTTCCCCTATGACTAGCACTGTCGGGAGACCAGGTCGGGTCCGTGGCACTTGCTGCGGCCATATGCGAACATACTTGGTCGTGGGAAAATCTGTGTAAGCAAGCCCCAATCAGTCACGAATTGTCATTTTGTCATAAAAAACTTATCGATTATAGTCTTTCCCCTATGATTGGCACCGTCGGGAGGCCAGGTCGAGGCCGTGGCACTTGCCTCGATCATATGGGGTCATAAATGGTTGTGGGAAAATTAGAGCAAACAAGCCAAAGTTGGTCACAAATTGTCAGTTTGTCAAAGAAAACTTGCCGATTATAGTCTTGCCCCCAGGACCGACACCATCGGGAGATGAGGTCGGGGCAATGGCCCTTGCTGCGGCCATATGTGGTCATACTCGGTCGTGGCAAAATCAGTGCAAACAAGCCCCAGTCAGTCACTAATTGTCAAATTGTCATAAAAAACTTACCGATTTCTGTTTTTCCGCATGATCGACACCATTGGGAGACCAGGTCGGGGCCGTGGCACTTGTCGTGGTCGTGCGCGGTCATACTCAGTAGTGGGAAAATCAGTGCAAACAATCCCCAGTCGGTGATGAATTGCCATTTTTTCATAGAAAACTTGCCGATTATAGTCTTGCCCTCATGACCGCACCGTTGGGAGACCAGGTCGGGGATGAGGAACTTGTCGCGACCTTGCATCGTCATACTCGATAATGGGAAAATCAGTGCAAAAAATCCCCAGTCAGTCACGAATTATCAGTTTTCATAGAAAACTTACTGATTATAGTCTTGCCCCTATGACCGGCATCGTCGGGAGACCAGGTCGGGCCATGGCCTTTACCGTGGCCATAAGCGGTCATACTTGGTCGTGGAAAAAACAGTGCAAACAAGCCGCAGTCGGTCTCGAATTGTCAGTTTGTCATAAAAAACTTGTTGATTATTGTTTTGCTCCATGACCAGCACCGTCGGGAGACCACGTCGGGGTCGTGGCACTTGTTGCGGCCATATGCGGTCATACTCGGTCGTGGGGAAATCTGTACAAACTAGTTCCAGTCGGTTACGAATTATCAGGTTGTCATCGAAAACTTGCCTATTATAGTCTTGTCCCCTTGACTAGCACTGTCGGGAGACCAGGCCGAGGTAGTGCCATTTGCTGCGGCCATATGCAGCCTTATTCGGTCGTGGGAAAATCAGTACAAACAGGCTCCAGTCGGTCACGAATTGCCAGTTTGCCATCAAAAACTTGTCGATTATAATTTTGCCCATGATCGGCACCGTCGGGAGACCAGGTCGGAGCTGCGGCAATTGTTGAGGCCGTGTGCAGTCATACTCGGCAGTGGAAAAATTAGTGCAAACAAGCCCCACTCAGTCACGAATTGTAAATTTGTCATCAATAACTTGCCGATTATAGTTTTGTCCTATGAATGGCACCGTCGGGAGACCAGGGGGGCTGTGGTACTTGTCGCGGCCATATGCGGTCATACTCGGTCGTGGGAAAATTAGTACAAACAAGCTCCATTCGGTCACGAATTGTCATGTTGTCATCGAAAACTTGCCGATTATAGTCTTACCCCCATTACCAGCACCGTCGAGAGACCAGGTCGAGGTCATGGCACTTGTCCCGGCCATATGCGGTCGTACTCGGTCGTGGGAAAATCATTACAAACAAGCCCAAGTCAGTTTGTCATGGAAAACTTGCCGATTATAGTCTCGCCCCCATAACTCGCACCGTCGGGAGACCAGTTCGACGCCATGGTACTTGCCGCGGCCATATACGGTCATACTTGGTCATGGGAAATCAGTGCAAAGAAACCCCAGTCGGTCACGAATTGTCAGTTTGTCATCAAAAACTTGCCAATTATAGTTTTACCCTATGACCGGCACCGTCAGGAGACCAGTTCGGGGTCGTGACACTTATGGCGGCCATATGCGGTCAAACTCGATCGTGGGAAAATCAGTGCAAACAAGCCCCATTCGGTCACGAATTATCAGTTTTTCATCGAAAACATGCCAATTATAGTCTTGCCCCCATTACCAGCACCGTTGGGAGACTAGGTCGAGATATTGGCACTTGTCGTGACCTTATGCGGTCATACTCGGTCGTGGGAAAATCATTACAAACAAGCCCCAGTCGGTCACGAATTGTCAGCTTGTCATCAAAAACTTGCCAATTATAGTTTTGCCCCATGACTGGCACCATCGGGAGACCAGGTCGGGGCCTTGGTACTTGCCATGGCCATATACGATCATCCTCAATTGTGGGGAAATCAGCGCAAACAAGCCCTAGTCGGTCACGAATTGTTAGTTTGTCATCGAAAACTTACCGATTATAGTCTTGCCTCCATAACCGACACCGTCGAGAAACCAGGTCGATGCCATGGGACTTGCCACAACCATATGCGGTCCTACTCGGTCGTGAGAAAATCAGTGGAAACAAGCCCCAGTCGGTCGCGAATTGTAGATTTGTCATTAAAAACTTGCCGATTATAGTTTTGCCCTATGACCGGCACTGTGGGGAGACCAGGTCGGGGCCGTGGCACTTGCTGCGGCCATATGCGGACATACTTGTTCGTGAGAAAATTTGTGCAAGCAAGCCCCAGTCAGTCACGAATTGTCATTTTGTCATAGAAAACTTATCAATTATAGTCTTTCCCCTATGATTGGCACTGTCAGGAGACTAGGTCGGGGCCGTGGCACTTGCCGCAACCATATGTGGTCATAAATGGTCGTGGGAAAATCAAAGAAAAGAAGCCAAAGTTGGTCAGAAATTGTCAGTTTGTCAAAGAAAACTTACCGATTATACTCTTGCCCCCAAGACCGGCACCATCGGGAGACGAGGTCGGGGCGATGGCCCTTGCCGCGGCCATATGTGGTTATACTCGATGGTAGAAAAATCAGTGCAAACATGCCCCATTCGGTCACGAATTGTCAAATTGTCATCAGAAACTTGCTGATTTGTGTTTTGCCGTATGATCGGCACCATCGGGAGACCAGGTCGAGGCCGTGGCACTTGTCGTGGTCGGGCACGGTCATACTCAGTAGTGGGAAAATCGGTGCAAACAATCCCCAGTCGGTGACGAATTTTCAGTTTGTCATAGAGAACTTGCCGATTATAGTCTTGCCCTCATGACCGCACCGTTGGGAGACCAGGTCGGGGCTGAGGTACTTGTCGCAACCGTGCGCGGTCATACTTGATAATGGGAAAATCAGTGCAAAAAATCCCCAGTCAGTAACGAATTGTCAGTTTTTCATAGAAAACTTATCGATTATAGTCTTGCCTCCATGATCGGCACCGTCGGGAGACCAGGTCAGGCCATGGGCTTTACCACGGCCATATGCGGTCATACTTGGTCGTGGAAAAATCAGTACAAACAAGCCTCAGTCGGTCTCGAATTGTCGGTTTGTCATCGAAAACTTATCAATTATAGTTTTGCCCATGACTGGCACCGTCGGGAGACCAAGTCGGGGCTGTGGCATTTGTCGAGACCGTGCGCGGTCATACTCGGTAGTGGGAAAATTAGTGCAAACAAGCCCCACTCAGTCACGAATTGTAAATTTGTCATCAAAAACTTGCTGATTATAGTTTTGCCCCATGACCAGCACCGTCGGGAGACCAGGTTGGGTCGTGACACTTACCGCGGCCATATGTGGTCATACTCGGTCGTGGGAAAATCAGCACAAACAAGCCCCATTCGGTCACAAATTATCAGTTTGTCATAAAAAACTTGTCGATTATAGTTTTGCCCCATGATCAGCACCATCGAGAGACCAGGTCGGGGCCGTGGCAATTGTCGCGGCAGTGCGTGGTCATACTCAATAGTGGGAAAATCAATGCAAATAATCCCCAGTCGGTAACGAATTGTCAGTTTGTTAACAAAAACATGCCGATCACAGTCTCACCTCCATGACCGGCACTGTCGGGAGACCAGGTCGGAGCCGTGGCACTTGTCGCGGCCGTACGTGGTCATACTTGGTCGTGAGAGAATCTGTGCAAACAAGCTGTAGTCGGTCACGAATTGTCAGTTTGTCATAAAAAACATGCCGATTACAATTTTGCCCAATGACCGCCACCGTCGGGAGACTAGGTCGGAGCCGTGGCACTTGCTGCGGCCATATGGAACCTTACTTGGTCGTGGAGAAATCAGTACAAACAAGCTCCAATCGGTCAGGAATTGTCAGTTTGTCAGCGAAAACTTGCCAATTATAGTCTTGCCCCCATTACCGGCACCGTCGGGAGACCAGGTCGGGACCATGGCACTTGTCGCGGCTGTGCGCAGTCATAATCGGTAGTGGGAAAATCAGTGTAAACAATCCCCAGTCGGTGACAAATTGTCAGTTTGTTATTGAAAACTTACCGATTATAGTCTTGCCTCCAAGACCGTCACCGTCAAGAGACCAAGTCGGTGCCATGGGACTTGCCACGACCATATGCGGTCCTACTCGGTCGTGAGAAAATCAGTGGAAACAAGCCCTAGTCGGTCACGAATTGTAAGTTTGTCATTAAAAAGTTGCCGATTATGGTTTTACCCTATGACCGGCACTGTCGGGAGACCAGGTTGGGGCTGTGGTACTTGCCTCTACCATATACGGTCATACTCGGTCGTGGGGAAATCAGTACAAACAATCTCTAATCGATCACGAATTGTCAGGTTGTTACCGAAAACTTTTCGATTATAGTTTTGCCCCATGACCGGCACCGTTAGGAGACCAGATCGAGGCCGTGGCACTTGTCGAGACCATATGCGGTCATACTTGGTCATAATCTGTCGTGGGAAATTCAGTGCAAGCAATTCCCATTCCGTCACGAATTGTCAGTTTGTCATCGAAAACTTGCCGATTATAGTCTTGCTCCCATGACTGGCATCATCGGGAGACCATGTTGGGGCTGTGGTACTTGCCGCGGCCATATGTAGTAATACTCGGTCGTGGGGAAATCAGTACAAACAAGCTCCATTAGGTGACAAAATTGTTAGGTTGTCATCAAAAACTTGTCGATTATAGTCTTACCCCATGATCGGCACCGTTGGGAGACCAGGTCGGCGACGTGGTACTTGCCTCAGCCATATGCGGTCATACTCGGTCGTGGGGAAATCAGTACAAACAATCTCCAGTCGATCACGAATTTTCATCAAAAACTTGCTGATTATAGTTTTGCCCCATGACTGGCACCATCAGGAGACCAGGTCGGGGCCTTGGTACTTGTCGTCGCCATATACGATCATACTCGATCGTGGCGAAATCAGTGCAAACAAGCCCCAGTCGGTCACGAATTGTTAGTTTGTCATCGAAAACTTGCTGATTATAGTCTTGCCTCCATGACCGCCTCCATGACCGGCAACGTCGAGAAACCAGGTCGGTGCCATGGGACTTGCCACGACCATATGCGGTCCTACTCGGTCGTGGGAAAATCAGTGGAAACAAGCCCCAGTCGGTCACGAATTGTAAGTTTGTCATTAAAAACTTGTCGATTATAGTTTTCCCTTATGACCAGCATTGTTGGGAGACCAGGTCAGGGCCGTGGCACTTGCCGCGACCGTATGCGAACATACTTGGTAGTGGGAAAATTTGTGCAAGAAAGCCCCAGTCAGTCACGAATTGTCATTTTGTCATCGAAAACTTATCGATTATAGTCTTTCCCCTATGATTGGCACCGTCGGGAGACCAGGTCGGGGCTGTGGCACTTGCAGCGACCATATGCGGTCATAAATGGTTGTGGGAAAATCAGAGCAAACAAGCCAAAGTCGATCACAAATTGTCAGTTTGTCAAAGAAAACTTGCCGATTATAGTCTTGCCCCCAGGACCGGCACCATCGGGATACGAGGTCGGGGCCATGGCCTTTGCCACGGTCATATGTTGTCATACTCGGTCGTGGCAAAATTAGTGTAAACAAGCCCTAGTCGGTCACGAATTGTCAAATTGTCAGAAAAAACTTGCCGATTTTTGTTTTTCCGCATGATCGACACCATCGGGAGACCAGATCGGGGCCGTGGCACTTTTCGTGGTCATGCGCGGTCATACTCAATTGTGGGAAAATCAATGCAAACAATCCCCAGTCGGTGACGAATTTTCCTTTTTTCATAGAAAACTTGCCGATTATAGTCTTACCCTCATGACTGCACCGTTGGGAGACGAAGTCGGGTCTGAGGAACTTGTCGCGACCGTGCACGGTCATACTCGATAATGGGAAAATCAGTGCAAAAAATCCCCAGTCATTCACGAATTATCAGTTTTTCATAAAAAACTTACTGATTATAGTCTTGGTCCTGGAAAAATCAGTGCAAACAAGCCCTATTCGGCCTCGAATTATCGGTTTGTCATCAAAAACTTGCTGATTATAGTTTTGCCCGATGACTAGCACCGTCGGGAGACCAGGTTGAGTCGTGACACTTACCGCGACCATATGTGGTCATACTCGGTCGTGAGAAAATCAGCACAAACAAGCCCCACTCGGTCACAAATTATCAGTTTGTCATCAAAAACTTGCCGATTATAGTTTTGCCCCATGATCGACACCATCGGGAGACCAAGTCGGGGCTGTGGCAATTGTCGCGGCAGTGCGTGGTCATACTCGGTAGTGGGAAAATCAATGCAAACAATCCCCAGTCGGTAACGAATTGTCAGTTTGTTAACGAAAACTTGCCGATTACAGTCTCACCTCCATAACTGGCACTGTCGGGAGACCAGGTCGGAGCCGTGGCACTTGTCGCGGTCGTACGTGGTCATACTTGGTCGTGAGAGAATCTGTGCAAACAAGCTGTAGTCGGTCACGAATTGTCAGTTTGTCATCAAAAACATGTCGATTACAATTTTGGCTAATGACCGCCACCGTTGGGAGACCAGATTGGAGCCGTGGCACTTGCCGCGGCCATATGTAGTCATACTCGTTCGTAGGAAAATCAGTGCAAACAAGCCCCAGTCGGTCACGAATTGTCAGTTTCTCATTGAAAACTTGTCGATTATAGTTTCACCCCATGACTGGCAATATGCAAACATACTCCATTGTGAGAAAATCAGTGCAAACAAGCCTCATTCGGTCACAAATTGTCAATTTGTCACCGAAAACTTGTCGATTATAGTATTGCCCCATTATCGGCGCCGTCGGGAGGCCAAGTTAGGATTATGGCACTTGTCACGGCCGTGCGTGGTCATACTCAGTAGTGGGAAAATCAGAGCAAACAATCCCCAGTCTGTCACGAATTGTCAGCTTGTCATAGAAAACTTGCCGATTATAGTCTTGGCCCTACGACTGGCACCGTCGGGAGACCAGGCCAGTGCCATGGAACTTGCCATAGTTATATGCGATCACACTCGATCGTGGGAAAATCAGTGTAAACAAGCCCCAGTCGGTCACAAATTGTCAGTTTGTCATCGCAAACTTGCCAATTATAGTCTTGCCCTAATGACCTGCACTGTCGGGAGACCATGTCGGGGTCATGGTGTTTACCGCGGCCATATGCGGCCATACTCGGTCGTGAGAAAATCAGTACAAACAAGCCCTAGTCGGCCACAAATTGTCAGTTTCTCATCGAAAACTTGTCGATTACAGTCTTGCCCCCATGACCGGCACCGTATGGAGACCAGGTCGGGACCGTGGCACTTGTATCGGTCGAGCGCGATCATACTCGGTAGGGGGAAATCAGTGCAAAAAATCCCCAGTCGGTCACGAATTATCAGTTTGTCATCGAAAACTTGCCGATTATAGTCTTGCCCCCATGGCCAGCGCTGTCGGGAGGCCAGGTCGGGGCCGTGACACTTATCGTGGTCATATGCGGACATACTTGGTCGTGGGAAAATCAGTGCAAACAAACCCTAGTCCGTCACGAATTGTCAGTTTGTCATCGAAAACTTATCGATTATAGTCTTTTCCCCATGACCGACACCGTCGAGAGACCACGTCGGGGTCGTGGCATTTGCCGCGACCATATGCGGTCATGCATAGTCATGGGAAAATCAGTGCAAACAAGCCAAACTCGATCACAAATTATCCGTTTGTCATAGAAAACTTGTTGATTATAGTCTTGCCCGCAGGACCGACACCGTCGGGAGACCAAGGCGGGGCCTTGGCAATTGTTGCGGCAATATGCGGTCATACTCATTCGTGGGAAAATTAGTGCGAACAAGCACCAGTTGGTAACGAATTGTCAGTTTGTTATAAAGAATTTACCAATTATAGTTTTGCTCCATGACTGGCACTGTCGGGAGACTAGGTTATGGCCGTGGTACTTGCCGCGGCCATATGCGGTCATACTCGGTCTTGGGGAAATCTGTACAAACTAGCTCCAGTCGGTCATGAATTGTCAGGTTGCCATCGAAAACTTGCCGATTATAGTCTTGTCCCCATGACCGGCACTGTCGGGAGACCAGGTCGGGGCCGTGGTACTTGCCGCAACCTTATGTGGTCATATTTGGTCGTGGGAAAATCATTACAAACAAGCCCCATTCGGTCACGAATTGTCAGTTTGTCATCAAAAACTTGCCAATTATAGTTTTGCCCCATGACCGGCACCGTTGGGAGACCAGGTCGAGATCGTGGCACTTGTCGCGGCCATATGCGGTCGTACTCGATCGTAGGAAAATCAGTGCAAACAAGCCCCATTGAGTCACGAATTGTAAATTTGTCATCAAAAACTTGCCGATTACAGTTTTGCGCTATGACTGGCACTGTCGGGAGACCAAGTCGGGGCCGTGGTACTTGCTATGGCCATATGCGGTCATACTCAGTAGTGGGGCAAGCTCCAGTCGATCATGAATTATCAGGTTGTCATCGAAAACTTTTCAATTATAGTCTTACCCCGATGACTAGCACCGTTGGGAGACCAGGTCGGGGACGTGGCACTTGTCGCGACCATATACTGCCAAACTCAGTCGTGGGAAAATTAGTACAAACAAGCCCCATTTGGCCACGAACTGTCAGTTTGTCATGGAAAACTTGCCAATTATAGTCTCACCCCCATAACTGGCACCGTGGTGAGACTAGGTCGAGGCCATGGTACTTGTCGCGGCCATATACGGTCATTCTTGGTCGTGGGGAAAACAGTGCAAATAAGCCCCAGTCGGTCACGAATTGTTAGTTTGTCATCGAAAACTTGTTGATTATAGTCTTGCCTCCATGACCAGCACTGTTGGGAGACCAAGTCGAGGTCGTGGCTCTTGCCGCAACCTTATGTGGTCATACTTGGTCACGGGAAAATTATTACAAACAAGCACCAGTCGGTCACGAATTGTCAGTTTGTCATCAAAAACTTGCCAATTATAGTTTTGCCCCATGACCGGCACTGTCGGGAAACCAGGTCGGGGTCGTGGCACTTGTTGCGGCCATATGCGATCATACTCGATCGCGGGAAAATCAATGCAATTAAGGCCCAGTCGGTCATGAATTGTCATTTTTTCATCGAAAACTTGCCAATTATAGTCTTGCCCCCATTACTAGCACCGTCGGGAGACCAGGTCTAGACCGTGGCACTTGTTGCATCCGTTCGCGGTCATACTCAGTAGTGGGAAAATCAGTGCAAACAATCCCCAATCGGTGACGAATTGTTAGTTTTCCATAGAAAACTTACAAACTATAGTCTTGCCCCCATGACCGGCATTGTCGGAAGACCAGGTCGGTGCCATGGCACTTGCCATGACCATATGTTGTCCTACTCGGTCATCGAAAAATCAGTGAAAACAAGCCCTAGTCGGTCACGAATTGTAAGTTTATCATCAAAAACTTGTTAATTATAGTTTCGCCCTATGACCGACACCGTCAGGAGACCAGGTCGGGGCCGTGGCACTTACCGCGGCCATATGCGGACATACTTGGTCATGGGAAAATCTGTGCAAACAAGCCCCAGTCAGTCACGAATTGTCAGTTTTTCATCGAAAACTTATCGATTATAATCTTTCCGTCGTGGGAAAATAAGAGCAAACAAGCCAAAGTCAGTCACAAATTGACATTTTGTCAAAGAATACTTGCCGATTATAATTTTGCCCCCAGGACCGACACCGTCGGGAGATGAGGTCGAGGTCGCGGTACTTCTCGCTGCCGTATGCGGTCTTACTCGATCGTGGGAAAATCAACACAAACTAGCTGCAGTTGATCACGAATTGTCAGGTTGTCATCGAAAACTTGGTGATTATAGTCTTCTCCCCACGACCAGCATTGTCGGGAGACCAGGATGGGGCCGTGGCTCTTACCGCGGCCATACTCAATCGTGGAAAAATCAGTACAAACAAGCCCCAGTTGTTCACGAATTGTCAGTTTGTCATCGAAAACTTGCTGATTATAGTCTTGCCCCCATGATCGGCACTGTTTGGAGACCAGGTCGAGATCGTGGCAATTATCGTAAACGTGCGAGATCATACTCGGTAATGGGAAAATCAGTGCAAACAATCCCTAGTCGGTCACGAATTGCCAGTTTTTCATAGAAAACTTTCCGATTATAGTCTTGCCCCCATGATCGGCACTGTCGGTAGACTAGGACGGGGTCATGGCCTTTACCGCGACCATATGCGGTCATACTTGGTCGTGGGAAAATTAGTGCAAAAAATCCCCAGTAGGTCATGAATTGTCAGTTTGTCATCGAAAACTTGCCGTTTATAGTCTTTCCCCCATGATCGTCACCATGGGGAGGCCAAGTCGGGGTCGTGGCACTTGCCTTGCTCATATGTGGACATACTTGCTCGTGGAAAAATTAGTGCCAAGAAGCCCCAGTCTGTTACAAATTGTCAGTTTGTGATCGAAAACTTATCGATTATAGCCTTTCCCCCATGACCGACAACGTCGGGAGACCAGGTCAGGGTCGTGGCATTTTCCACGGCCATATGCGGTCATACATAGTCATGGGAAAATCAGTGCAAACAAGCCAACTCGGTCGCAAATTGTCGGTTTGTCATAAAAAACTTGTTGACAATAGTCTTGCCCCTAGGACCGGCACCGTCGGGAGACCAGGTTGGGGCCACGGCCCTTGTCGCGGCCATATGTGGTCATACTCGATTGTGGGAAAATCAGTACAAACAAACCCCATTCGGTCACGAATTGTCAATTTGTCATAAAAATTTACTGATTATCGTTTTGCCGCATGATCGACACCATCGGGAAACTAGGTCAGGGTCGTGGCACTTGCCGCGACCATATGCGTTCATACTCAGTCACACTCGATCGTGGGAAAATCAGTGCAAAAAATTCCCATTCGGTCACAAATTGTCAGTTTGTCATCGAAAACTTGCCAATTATAGTCTTGCCCTAATGGCCGGCACCGTTGGGAGACCATGTCGGGGCCATGGTGTTTACCGCGACCATATGCGGTCATACTCGGTCATGGTTAAATTAGTACAAACAAGCTCCAATCGATCACGAATTTTTAGGTTGTCATCGAAAACTTGCTGATTATAGTCTTGCCCCCATGACCCACACCATCGGGAGACCAGGTCAGGGCCATGGCACTTGCCGCGGCCATATGCAATCATACTCGGTTGTGAGAAAATTGATGCAAACAAGCCCTAGTCGGTCAAGAATTGTCAATTTGTCAACAAAAACTTGCCGATTATAGTCTTGACCCCATGGTCGGAATCGTGGGGAGACCAGGTTGAGGCCATGGTACTTGTCGCGACCATATGCGGTCATACTTAGTTTGGGGAAATCAATACAAACAAGCACCGGTCGTTCATAAATTGTCAGGTTGTCATCGAAATCTTGCCAATTATAGTTTTGCGCCATGGTCAACACCGTCGGGAGACAAGATCGGGGCCGTGGCACTTCTCGCGACCATATGCGGTCATACTCGGTCATAATCTGTCGTGGGAAAATCAATGCAAACAATTCCTATTCGGTCACAAATTGTCAGGTTGTCATCGAAAACTTGCCGATTATAGTCTTGCCCCTATGACCGGCACCATCGGGAGACCATGTTGGGGCCCTGATACTTGTCGAGGCCATATATAGTCATACTCGGTTGTGGGGAAATAACTACAAAGAAGCTCCAGTCGGTCACGAATTTTTAGGTTGTCATCGAAAACTTGTCGATTATAGTCTTGACCTATGATTGGCACCGTCGGGAGACCATGTTGAGGCTGTGGTACTTGCCTCAGCCATATGCGGTCATACTCGATCGTGGGGAAATCAGTACAAACAATCTCCAGTCGATCACGAATTGTCAGGTTGTCATCGAAAACTTACCGATTATAGTTTTGCCCCATGACCGGCACCGTCAGGAGACCAGATCGGGGCTGTGGTACTTACCGCGTCCATATGCGGTCATACTTGATCATAATCAATCGTGGGAAAATCAGTACAAGCAATTCGCATTCGGTCACGAATTGTCAGTTTGTCATCGAAAACTTGCCGATTATAGTCTTGCCCCCATGACCGGCACCGTCG
>JAOQMP010000008.1:26215912-26239925 GCA_027563575.1 Erythroxylum pedicellare
GTAAGAGACCTGAAGAGGCTCTGGAAGGGAGGAAAGAATACTTGTAAATTTGACGAAGTATAGTGAAAACTCAGAAGAATTCTGAGGACTGGACGTAGACCAAGGTTTGGGATGAACCAGTATAAAAATTGCATTGTCTATCTTCTAACTCTTTATTCTTAAATACTCTTGTTCTTATACAGGTTTGTATAAGTTATTTGTGATTTGGTATTCATCTAATACTTGAAAAAGTTTCTTTTTCAAAAAATATCAATGGTTTTGTGTATTCACAAAAAGATTACACAATTCAACCCCTTTCTTGTGTACTTCATATATTGTACGTAAGTTCTATATTAACGTGTGATTTACTTCACAAACAAGGCCCAGTCGGTCACTGATTATCGGTTTCTCATCGAAAACTCGCCGATTATAGCCTTGCCCCCACAACCGGCATTGTCGGGAGACTGGGTCAGGGTCGTGGGCACTTGCCGTAGTCATGTGTGGGCATACCCGGTAGTGGGAAAATTAGCGAAAACAAGCCCCAATTGGTCATGTATTGTCGGTTTCTCATCAAAAACTAGCCGATTGTAGGCTTGCCCCCATAATCGGCATCATCGAGAGACCAGGTCAGGGTCGTGGGCACTTATTGCGACCATCTTCTGTCATACTCGATAGTTGGAAAATTAGTGAAAACAAGCCCCAGTCAGTCATGGATTGTTAGTTTCTCACCGAAAACTTGTCGATTATAGCCTCATGCTCATGATCGACACCATTGGAGGACAGGATTTGACGGTGGGCCCTTTCGTGGCCATGTGCGGGCATACTCGTTAGTGTCAAAATTAGTGAAAACAAGCCCTAGTCGATCATGGATTATAAGTTCCTCATCAAAAGCTTGCCAATTATAGCATTGCCCCCATAACCGACACTGTCGAGGGACCAGGTCGGGGCCATAGGCACTTGCCATAGCCATGTGCGGGTATACTCAGTAGTGGGAAAATTAGGAGAAGCAGGCCCAGGTAGGGCAAGAATTGTCCGTTTCTCATCGAAAACTCGCTGATTATAGCCTTCGCCTTATGACCGGCACTATCAGGAGACCAGGTCAAGGCCGTGGGCACTTGTTGCGATCATGTGTGGGCATACTTGGTAGTGGGAAAATCAGAATAAACAGGCCCAAGTAGGGAATGGATTGTTAGTTTCTTATCTAAAACTTGCCGATTATAGCCTTGTTCTCATGATCGGCACCATCAGGAGACCAGGTCGAGGCCGTAAGCACTTGCCGCTACCATGTGCGGGCATACTCGATAGTGGGAAAATTAAGAGAATCAGGCCCAGGTGGGGCACGAATTATCAGTTTCAAATCAAAACCTCACCGATTATAGCCTTCCCTTCATGACCGACACTGTCAGGAGACTAGGTCGGGGCCATGGGAACTTGCTGCAGCTGTGGCCATGTGCAGGCATACTCAGTAGTGGGAAATTGTGGAGAAGCAGGCCCAGGTGGGGCATGGATTGTCAGTTTCTCATCGAAAACTGATCGATTGTAGCCTTGCCCCCGCAACCGACACCGTCGGGAGACTGGGTCGGGGCCATGGGCGCTTGCTGTAGTCATGCGCGGGCATACTTGATAGTAGGAAAATTAGTAAAAGCAAGCCTCAGCTGGTCATAGATTGTCGGTTTCTCATTGAAAACTTACCGATTATAGCCTTGCCCTTCATAACCGGAACCATCGAGAGACCAAGTCGGGGCTGTGAGCACTTGCCGCGACCATATTCTGCAATACTTTATAGTGGGAAAATCAGTGAAAACAAGCCCCAGTCGGTCACAGATTGTCAATTTATCACCAAAAACTCGTCGATTATAGCCTCACGCTCATGATTGGCACCATTGGGGGCCCAGGATTTGGCAGTGGTCACTTTCGTAACCATGTGTGGGCATACTCGATAGTGTCAAAATTAGTGTAAACAAGCCCCAGTTAGTCTTGGATTATCAGTTCCTCATAAAAAACTCACCGATTATAGACTTGCCCCCCATGATTGGCTCCTTCGGGAGACCAGGTGGGGGCCATGACACTTGCCGCAGCTATGTTTGGGTATACTTGGTAGTGGGAAAATTAGGAGAAACAGGCCAGGTAGGGCTCGAATTGTCAGTTTCTTATCAAAAACTTGCTGATTATAGCCTTCCCCTATGACCGACACCTTCGAGAGACCAGATCTAGGCAGTGAGCATTTGTCGCAATCAGGTGCGAGCATACTCGGGAGTAGGAAAATCAACATAAACAGGCTAGGTGGTGCACGAATTGTCGGTTTCTCATTGAGAACTTGCCAATTATAGACTTCCCCTAATGTTCGCCACCGTCGAGAGACCAGGTCGAGGCCATGGGCACTTATCACGGTCATATGTAGGCATACTTGATAGTGGAAAAATCAGTAGAAACCTTCGGGAGATTGGGTCGCAGCGTTGTGCACTTACCGTGGCCATTTGTAGGCATGCTCGATAATGGGAAAAATCAAGAGAAGTAGGCCCAGGTGGGACACGAATTACTGGTTTCTCATCTAAAATTTGCCAATTATAGCCTTCCCCTATGACCGGCACTGTCGGGAGACCAGGTCAAGGCTATAGGCACTTGCAGCGGCCATTTGCCGGCATACTCGGTAGTGGGCACTTACTGCGGCCATATGCGAGCATACTTCGTAGTGGGAAAATCAGTTCAAACAAGCCTCAGTCGGTAATGGATTGTAGGTTTCATATGGTTTCTCATCTCGAATTACTGGTTTCTCATCTAAAATTTGCCAATTATAGCCTTCCCCCCACGATCGGCACCGTCGGGGGACTAGGTCAGGGCCGTGGGAACTTGATGCGACCATAAGTTGGCATACTCGATGGTGGGAAAATCAGTGCAATCAAGCCTCAGTCGGTCATGGATTGTCATCTTCTCATCGAAAACTCTCCAATTATAACCTTGACCCCATAACCGGCACCGTCAAGAGACCAGGTCGGGGTTGTGGGCATTGCCGTAGCCACATGTGGGCATACCCGGTAGTGGGAAAATCAGCAAAAATAAGCTCCATTTGGTCACAAATTGTCAGTTTCTCATCAAAAACACGCCGATTATAACCTCACGCTCATGATCAGCACCATTGTGGGACAAGGATTTGGTGGTGGTCACTTGTCGCGGCCATCTGTGGGCATACTTGGTAGTGTGAAAATCAGTGGAAACAAGCCCTATCCGGTCATCGATTGTCGGTTCCTCATAAAAAACTCACCGATTATATCCTTGCCCCTATGACCGGTACCATCAACAGACCAGGTCTGAACAGCGGCACTTGCCGCGGCCATATGCGAGCATACTCGGTAGTGGAAAAATCAATACAAACAAGCCCTAATCGGTCATAGATTATTGGTTTCTCATCGAAAACTCGCCGATTATAGCCTTCCCCCATAACTTGCACCGTCAGGGGACCAGGTCGGGGTCATAGGCACTTGCCACGGTCATGTGGGGGCGTACTCGCAGCCATGTGCGAGCATACTCAGTAGTGGGAAAATTAGTGCAAATAACCCTCAGTCAGTTACGGATTGCCAGTTTCTCATAAAAAACTCACTGATTATGGCCTTGCCCCCATGACCGACAATGTCGGGAGACCAGGTCGAGGTCGTGCACACTTTCTGCGGTCATGTGCATGCATACTCGGTAGTGGGGAAATCAGTGCAAGCAAGCCCTAATCAGTCACGGATTGTGGGTTCCACATTGAAAACTCGCTAATTATAGCCTTGCCCCTATGACTGTCACCGTTGGGAGACGAGGTAGGCTCGTGGGCACTTGCCACGACCATTTGCAATCATACTTGACAGTGGGAGAATCATAAAAAAAAGCCCCAGTTGGTCATAGATTTTCGGTTTCTCATAAAAAACTCCCCGATTATAGCCTTGCCCCATGATCGACAATGTCGAGAGACCAGTCGGGGCCAAGGGCAATTGTCGCAGTCACGTGCGAGCATACTCGGTAGTGGAAAAATCGACAAAAACGAGCCACAATCAATCACAAATTGTTCGTCTCCCATTGAAAACTCTCGGATTATAGCTTTGCCCCCAAGACCGGCACCATCGAGAGACTAGGTTAAGACCGTGGGCACATGCCTCGGCCATGTGTGGGCATACTTAGTAGTGAGAAAATTAGCAGAAATACGGCCAGATGGGGTACGAATTGTCAGTTTCTTATTGAAAACCCACCGATTATAGCCTTCCCCCCATGACCGACACCGTCGAGAGACCAAGTTAAGGTCGTGGGCGCTTGCCACGATCATGTACGGGCATACTGAGTAATGAGAAAATCAGTGCAAGCAAGCCCCAATTAGTCATGGATTGTTGGTTTCTCATCGAAAACTCGTCGATTATAGCGTTGCCCCCGTGACAGGCACCATAGGGAGGCCAGGTTAGGGCCATGGGCACTTGTCGCAACCATATGTGGTGATACTCAACAACGAGAAAATCAGCGAAAACAAATCCCATTCAGTCACAGATTGTCGGTTTCTCACCTTGGGCATTTGTCGTGGCCTTGTGTGGATGTATTCGGTAGTGGGAAAATTAGCAAAAATAGGCCCAGATAGGGCACGGATTCTTTGTTTCTCATTAAATACTCGCCGATTATAGCCTTCCCCCCATGACCGGCACTGTTGGGAGACCATTTCGGGGCCGTGGGCACTTGTTGCGACCATGCACGGGCATACTCAGTATTAGAAAAATTAATGCAAACTAGCCCTATTCGATCATGTATTGCCGGTTTCTCTCCGAAAACTTGCCGATTTTAGCCTTGCCTCTATGAACGGCACCGTCAGTAGACAAGGTCTGGGCCGTGGACACTTGCCACGGCCATGTGCACGCATACTCAAAAGTGGGAAAATCAGCAGAAACAGGCCCAGATGGGGCATGAATTGTTAGTTTCTCATCGAAAACTTGTCGATTATATACTAGCCCCCATGACAAGCACCGTCAGGAGACCAGGTCGAGGCCGTGGGCCCTTGCTGCAACTATGTGTGGGCATACTCGGTAGTGGGAAAATCAGTACAAACAAGCCCCAGTCGGTCATGAATTACCAATTTCTCATCGAAAACTTGCCGATTTTTACCATTCTCCCATGATCGGTACCGCCGGGAGACCATATTGGGTTCGTGGGTAGTTTCTACGGCCATGTGTGGGCATACTCGATAGTGGAAAAATCAGTCCAAACAAGTCCTAGTTTGTCACGAACTGTCGGTTCCTCATTGAAAACTCACCGATTACAACCTTACCCCTCATGACCGACACCGTCAGGAGACGAGGTCGGGGCCATGGGCACTTGCTGCGGCCATGTGTGGGCATACTCGATAGTGGAAAAATCAACGAAAACAAGACCCAGTCAGTCACGGATATTCAATTTCTAATCAAAAACTCACCGATTAAAGCCTTGACCCCATGACCGGCACCGTCTGGAGACCAGGTCGGGGTCATGGGCACTTGTCACGACCATGTGCCGGTATACTCGATAGTGGGAAAATTTGCAAAAACAAGCCCCAGTCGGTAACGGATTGTCAGTCTCTCATCGAAAACTTTCAGATTATAGCCTTGGCCCCTATAACCGGCACCATCGGGAGACCAGATCAGGGCCATGGGCACTTGCTGCGGTCATGTGCGGGCATACTCGATAGTGGGAAAATCAGTGCAAACAATCCCCCTAGTTGGTCACGGATTACTATTTTCTCATCGAAAACTTGTCGATTATAGCCTTGCACCCATGACCGCCACCGTCAGGAGACCAGATTGGGGCCGTGGGCACTTTCTACGACCATGTGCGGACATACTTGGTAGTGGAAAAAATTTGTTCAAACAAGCCCCAGTCGGTCACGGATTGTCGGTTCCTCATAAAAAATTCACCGATTATAGCCTTGGCACCATGACCGGCACTGTCGAGAGACCAGATCGGGCCTTGGGCACTTGTTGTGGTCATGTGCAGGCATACTCGACAGTGGAAAAATCAACAAAAACAAGACCAAATTGGTCATGGATTTCTGATTTCTAATCAAAAACTCACCGATTATAGCCTTGCCCCCATGACCGACACCATCGAGAAACCAGGTCCAGTTCGAGGTCCCGGGCACTTGTCGCGACCATGTGCGGGACTACTCGGTAGTGGGAAAATTGAAAAAAACAAGCCCCAGTCAGTAACTAATTGTCAATCTATCATAAAAAAACTCTCCAATTATAGCCTTGGCCCTCATGATCGGCACCAGCGGGAGACCAAGTCGGGGCCGTGGGCACTTGTCACGGTCATATGCAGGCATACTCAGTAGGGGGAGAATCAACAAAAATAGGGCTAGGTGGGGTATGAATTGTCGATTTCTCATCAAAAACTCACCGAGTATAGCCTTCCCCCATCACTAACACCGTCTGAAGACCAGGTCAGGGCTACGAGCACTTGCCGCCGTCATGTGCGAGCATACTCGGTAGTGGGAGAATAAATAGAAACAGGGCCAAGTGGGGCACGAATTGTCGGTTTCCCATAAAAAACTCACCGATTATAGCCTTCCCCCCATGACTAGCACTGTCGTGAGAGCAAGTCGGGGCCGTGGCACTTGCCGCAGCCATGTGCGAACATGCTCGATAGTGGGAAAATCAGTGCAAACAAGCCCCTGTCGGTCATGAATTGTTGGTTTCTCATCGAAAACTCACCAATTATAGCCTTACCCCTATGACCGGCATCGTCGGGAGACCAAGTAAGGTCCATGGGCACTTGCTGCGGCCATGTGTGGGCATGCTCAGAAGTGGGAAAATCAATGAAAACAAGCCCAAATCGGTCATAGATTGTTAGTTTCTCCTTGAAAACTCGTCGATTATAGCCTTGCCCCCATGATCGGCAATGTCGAGAGACCAAGTCGGGGCTGGAGGCACTTGTCATAGCCATGTGCAGACATACTCGATAGTGGGAGAATCAACAGAAACATGGCCAAATGGGCATGAATTTTTGGTTTCTCAACGAAAGCTCATCGATGACTGCCACCCCGTTGGGAGACTAGGTTAGGGACGTGGGCACTTGCTGCGGCTATATATGGGCATACTTGATAGTGGAAATATCAGGGCAAACAAGCCCTAGTCGGTCCTGGATTATCAGTTTCTCCTCGAAAACTCGCCGATTATAGCATTGCCCTCATGATCAGCACCGTCGGAAGACCAGGTCGAGGCTATGGGCACTTGCCGCGGCCATGTGTGGGCGTACTTGGTAGTGGGAAAAATCAGCTAAATTAAGCCCCATTCGGTCATGGACTGTCGGTTTCTCATCAAAAACTCGCCGACATGATCGACACTGTTGAGAGACCACGTCGAGGCCGTGGGCACTTGCCGCGACCATGTGCGAGTATAATCAGCAGGGGAAAATCAGCAGAAATAGGCCCAGGTGGTGCACGAATTGTCGGTTTCTCATCAAAAACTCGCTGATTATAGCCTTGGCCCTATGACCAGCACTGTCTGGAGACCAGGTCAGGGTCATGGGTTGTTGTCACGACCATGTATAGGCGTACTCAGTAGTGGAAAAATGTGCAGAAATAGGTCAAGTTGGGGCACAAATTGTCGATTTCTCATCGAAAACTCGTCTATTATAGCTTTACCCCTTGACCGGCACAGTCAGGAGACTAGCTCGGGGCCGTGGACACTTGCCACAAACATTTGCGGGCATACTCGGTAGTGGAAAAATCAGTGTAAACAAGCCCCAGTCGGTCACGAATTATCAATTTCTCATTGAAAACCCCCCATTATAACCTTACCCCTATGACTGGCATCGTCGGAAGACCAGGTCGGGGCCATGGGCACTTTCTATGGCCATGTGTAGGCATACTTAGTAGTGACAAAAACAACAGAAACAGGGGCAGCTGGGGCACGAATTGTCGATTTCTCATCGATTTCTCATCGATTATAGTCTTGCCCCCATGACCGACACCGTCAGAAGACCAGGCACAGGCTGTGGGCACTTTCTGCGGGCATAACCAATAGTGGGAAAATCAAAACTCGCCGAATATAGCGTTGTCCCCAAAATCGACACCGTCGGGACACCGAGTCGGGGCTATGGGCACTTGCTGCGGCCATGTGCAGGCATACTCTATGGTGGGAAAATCAGCAAAAACAGGCCCAGGTGGGGCACTAATTGTCAGTTTTTGATCTAAAACTCGCCAATTATAGCCTCGCCTTTATGACCGACATTGCCGGGAGACCAGGTCGGTGCCGTGGGTATTTGTCGCGGCCATGCACGGGCATACTCGGTGGTGGGAAAATTAGCGAAAACAAGCCACATTCGGTCACAGATTTTGGTTTCTCTCCGAAAACTCACCGATTATAGCCTTGCCCCATGACCGACACCGACGAGAGACCAGATCTGGGCTTGGGCTCTAGCTGTGGCCATGTATGGGCATACTCGATAGTGGGAAAATTAGCAAAAATAGGCCTAGGGGCACGAATTGTCAATTTCTCATCGAAAACTCGTCGATTATAGCCTTACCCCTATGACCAGTACCGTCGAGGGACTAGGTCGGGGATGTGGGCACTTGTTGCGGCCATGTGCAGGCATATTTGATAGTGAGAAAATCAGTGCAAACAAGCCCCTGTCAGTCGCAAATTGCCTATTTCTCATCGAAACTTGCTGATTATAGCCTTGCCCCCATTACCAGTTAGTCACAGACTGTCGGTTTCTTATCGAAAACTCGTCGATTATAGCCTTGCCCCATGATCGGCACTGTCAGGAGACTAGGTCGAGGCTATGGGCACTTGCCACGACCATGTGTCAGCATACTTGGTAGTGGGAAAATCAGCAAAAACAGGCACAAGTGGGGCACAACTTGTCGGTTTCTCATCAAAAACTCACCGATTATTGCCTTACCCCCATGCTGCGGTCATGTTCAGGGATACTCGGTAGTGAAAAAGTCAACAAAAACAAGCTCCAGTCAGTCACGGATTGTCAGTTTCTCATCGAAAACTCACCGATTATAACCATGCCCCCATTACTGACACCGTCAGGAGACCAAGTACAAGCCGAGGGAACTTAGCTCGACCTTGTGCGGGCATACTCGATAGTGGGAAAATTAGTAGAAACAAGCCCATGTGGGACACGAATTGTCAGTTTCTCATCGAATACTCACCGATTATAACCTTTTGCCCATGACCGACACCGTCGAAAGACCAGGTTGAGGCCATGGGCACTTTTTGTGTCCATGTGTAGGCATACTCGGTTGTGGTAAAATTAGTACAAACAAGCCCTAGTCGATCACGAATTGTCAGTTTCTCTTCGAAAACTCACCAACTATAACCTTGCCCCTATGACCGGTGCCATCGGGAGACCAGGTCGAGGTCATGGGCACTTGCCGTAACCATGTGTGGGCATACTAGGTAGTGGGAAAATCAGTGCAAAGAAACCCCAGTCGATCACGGATTGTCAGTTTCTCATCGAAAACTTGCCCATTATAATCTTCCCACTATGACCGGCACCGTCGAGAGACCAGGTCAGGGCCGTGAGCACTTGCTATGGCCATGTGCGGGCATGCTTAGTAGTGAGAAAATAAGCAAAAATAGGCCCAAGTGGGGCACGAATTGTCAGTTTTTTCCTTGAAAACTCACCGATTATAGCCTTACCCCCATGCCTAGCACCATCGGGTGACCAGGCCACGACCGTTGGCACTTTCTGCGCCCATGTGCGGACATACTCAGTAGTGGGAAAATAAAAACTCACCTATTATAGCATTGCCCCTAAGACTATCACCGTTGGGAGATCAGGTTGGGCTTGTGGGAACTTGCCGCAGCCATATGCAAGTATACTCGGTGGTGGGAAATCAGTGCAAAGAAGCCCCAGTAGGTCGAGGCTGTGGGTACTTGTTGTGGCCATGTGCAGGCATGATTAGTGGTGAGAAAATCAGCAAAAACAGGCCTAGGTAAGGCACGAATTGTCGATTTTTTCCTTGAAAACTCGCCAATTATAGCCTTGCCCCCACTACCTGAATCGTTGGGAGACCAGGTCGGGGCCATGGGCATTTGCCGCAGCCTTGTGTTGGCATACTCGGTAGTGGTAAAATTAGCAGAAACAGAGCTACATGTGGCACGAATTGTTGGTATCTCATCGAATAATCGACGATTATAGCCTTCCCCCATGACCGGCACCGTCAGGAGACCAGATCGGGGTCGCAACCATGTGCGGGCACTTACGACCATGTGCTGGCATACCTAGTAGTGGTAAAATCTATGCAAACAAGCCCTAGTTGGTCCCAGATTATCGGTTTCTTTTTGAAAACTTGCCATTTATAGCCTTTCCCCATGTGGTGGCCACATTCGGTAGTGGGAAAATCAGTGAAAACAGGCTCCAATTGGTCACGAATTATCAATTTCTCATCGAAAACTCACCGATTATAGCCTTGCCCCATGACTGGCACTGTCGACAATCCAGGTCAAGGTTGTGGGCACTTACCATGGCCATGTGTGGGCAACCTTAGTAGTGGGAAAATCAGCAGAAACAGGCCCAGGAGGGGCACGAATTGTCAGTTTTTGATCGAAAACTTGCTGATTATAGCCTTGTCCTTATGACCGCAACCATCAGGAGACAAGGTTGGGGTCGTGGCCACATGCTGTGGCTATGCGTAGGCATACTCGAAAGTTGGAAAATCAGCAAAAACAAGCCCCAATCAGTCACAGATTATCGGTTTCTCATCGAAAACAGGCTAATTATAGCCTTGCCCCTATGACCGACACCGTTGCGAAACTAGGTCAGGGTCGTAGGCACTTGCTATGGCCATGTGTGGGCATACTTAGTTATGGGAAAATTAGCAGAAACAGGACTAGGTGGGGCATGAATTTTCAATTTCTCATCGAAAACTCACTGATTATAGCCTTGCGTCCATGACCAACATCATCGGGAGACCAAGTTGGGGCCGTGGGCACTTGCTACGTCCATGTGCGGGCATATTCGATCGTGTAAAAATTAGTGCAAACAAGCCCTAGTCGGTCATAGATTACAAGTTTCTCATCGAAAACTCACCGATTGTAGCACCGTCGGCAGACCAGGTCGGGGCCTTGGGTACTTTCTACGGCCATATGCAGGTATACTCGATAGTGGGAAAATCAATCAAAACAAGCCCAATAGGTCTCGAATTGTCGGTTCCTCCTCAAAAATTGGCCATTTATAGCCTTGTCTCTATGATCGAGACCGTCGGGAGACCATGTCGGGGTTGTGGCCATTTGTCGCGACCATGTGCGGGCATAATCGGTAGTGGTAAAATCGACGAAACAAGCCTCAGTCGGTCACAGATTGTCGGTCCCTCATCAAAAATTCTCCAATTATAGCTTTGCCTCCTTGACGGGCATCATCGGGAGACCAGGTAAGGGCCATTGGCACTTGCCGCGGCCATGTGTGAGCATACTCGGTAGTGAGAAAATCATCTAAAACAAGCCCTAGTCAGTCACGAATTGTCAGTTTCTCATTAAAAACTCACCGATTATGGCCTTGCCCCCATGACCGGCACCTTCAAGACACCAGGTCGGGGCCATGGGCACTTGCCTCGGGCTTGTGTGGGCATACTCAGTAGTGGTAAAATTGGCAGAAACAAGCCCAAGTGGGGAACGAATTGTCAGTTTATCATCAAATACTTACCGATTATAGCCTTCCCCCATGATCGGCACTATCGGGAGACCAGGTCAGGGTCATGGCCACTTGCTGCGACCATGTGCAGGCATACTCGGCAGTGGTAAAATTAGTGCAAACAAGCCCTAGTAAGTCACGAATTCTCGGTTTCTCTTTGAAAACTTGTCGATTGTAGCCTTGCCCCTATGACCGGCACCGTCAGGAGACTAGGTCGAGGACGGGGGCCTTTTTCACGGCCAGGTGCAGACATACTCGATAGTGGGAAAATCAACAAAGATAAGCCCCATTCAGTCACGAATTGTAGGTTTCTCTTCAAAAACTCACCGATTATAGCCTTGCCCCCATGATCAGTGCTGTCGGGAGACCAGGTTGGGCCCACGGGCACTTGCCGTGGCATTGTGTGGGCATACTCAGTAGTAGGAAAATTAGTAGAAACAAGCCTAGGTAGGGCACGAATTGTCAGTTTCTCATCGAATACTTGTCGATTACAACCTTCCCCTATGATCAGCACCGTTAGGATACCAGGTCAGGGTCGTGGGCACTTGCTGCGGCCATGGGCAGGCATATTCGGTAGTGGTCAAATAAGTGTAAACAAGCCCTAATAAGTCACAGATTGTCAGTTTCTCATCGAAAACTCGCCGATTATAGCCTTGCCCCCATGACCGGCACCATCAAAAGACCAGATCGACACCGTGGTCACTTGCCTCGACCATGTGAGGTCATACTCAGTAGTGGAAAAGTTAGCATAAAGAAGCCCCATTCAGTCATGGATTGTCAATTTCTCATCGAAAATTTGCAGATTATAACCTTGCCCCTATGACCGTCACTGTCGGCAGACCAAGTCAGGGCCGTGGGCATTTGCCACGGCCATGTGTGGGCAAACTTAGTAGTGGGAAAATCAGAAAAACTGGCCCAGGTGGGGCACGAATTACAAGTTTCAGATTGAAAACTCGCTAATTATAGCCTTGTCCCTATGATCGCGACCGTCGGGAGACTAGGTTGGGGTTGTGGGCACTTGCTGTGGCCATGTGCGGGCATACTCGGTAGTGGGAAAATCAGCGAAAATAAGCCCCAATCGGCCACAAATTTTTTGTTTTAAACCAGGTCGAGTCCGCAGGCACTTGCTATGGCCATGTGTGGGCATACTTGGTTGTGGAAAAATCAGCAGAAACAAGCCCAGGTCGGGTCGTTTCTCATCGAAAACTCGCTAAATATAGCCTTGCCCCGATGACCAGCACCATCGGGAGACCAGGTCGGGTCGTGGGCTCTTACCGTGGCCATGTGTGGGCATATTCGATAGTGGGAAAAGTTATGCAAACAAGCCTCAGTTGGTCACGGATTACCAGTTTCACATCGAAAGCTTGCCGATTGTAGCCTTGCCCCCAATACCCGCACTGTCGGGAGACTAGGGCAGGATCATGGGTACTTTCTACGACCATGTGTGGGCATACTAGATAGTTGGAAAATCAATGCAAACAAGCCCCATTGGATCACGGATTGTCCGTTCCTCTTCGAAAACTGGCCAATTATAGCCTTGCGCCTATAACCAGCACTATTGGGAGACCAGGTCGAGGTCGTGGGCACTTACCGTGACGATCTGCGGGCATAATCGATAGTGGGAAAATCATCAAGAACAAGCCCCAGCCAATCCCGAATTGTCGGTCCCTCATCGAAAACTATCTAATTATAGCCTTGCCTCCTTGACCGGCACCATCGGGAGACCAGGTCAGGGCCGTGGGCACTTGCCGCGGCCATGTGTGGGCATACTCGGTAGTGAGAAAATCAGTGAAAACAAGCTTTAGTCAGTCTCGAATTGTCAGTTTCTCATCAAAAACTTGTTGATTATGGCCTTGCCACTGGCACCGTCAGGATACCAAGTCAGGGCCGTGGGCACTTGTCGCAGGGTTGTGTGGGCATACTCAATAATGGAAAAATTGGCAGAAACAAGCCTAGGTGGGGAACAAATTGTCAGTTTCTCATCGAATACTTACCGATTATAGCCTTCTCCCATGATTGGCACTGTCGAGAGATCAAGTCAGGGTCGTGGACACTTGTTGTGACCATGTGCAGGCATGCTCAGTAGTGGTAAAATCAATGCAAACAAGCCCTAGTAAGCCACAGATTGTCTGTTTCTCTTTGAAAACTCGTCGATTATAGCCTTGCCCCCATGATCGGCACCATCGGGAGACCAGGTCGGGGCCATGGGCAATTTTTGCGACCATGTGAAGGCAAACTTGGTAGTGGAAAATCGATCATGGATTGTCGGTTCCTCATCGAAAACTCGTCGATCATAGCCTTGCCCCCTATAACTGGCACCTTCGGGGGACGAGGTCGAGGCCTGGGGCACTTGCCACAGCCATATGGGGGCATACTCGGTAGTGAGAAAATTGGTGAAAATAAGCTCCATTCGGTCACGGATTGTCAGTTTTTGATTGAAAACTTGTTGATTATAACCTTGTCCCCATAACCGGCACCATCGGGAGACCAGGTTGGGGCCTTGGGCACTTGCCGCGGCCATGTAAAGGCATACTTGGTAGTGGAAAAAGTAGATAAAACAAGCCCCAGTTGGTCACGAATTTTCGATTTCTCATCGAAAACTTGCCGATTATAGCCTTGCCCACATGACTGGCAATGTCGGGAGATTAGGTTGGGGCTGTGGGAACTTTTCACGGCCATGTGCGGGCATATTCTATAGTGGGAAAATTAGTGCCAACAAGCCCAATCGGTCACGGATTGTCGGTTTCTCTTTGAAAACTCGTCGATTATAGCCTTGGAAACTATGACTGGCACCGTCATGAGACTAGGTCAAGGCAATGGGCACTTGCTGTGGCCATGTGCGGGCATACTTGGTAGTGGGAAAATCAGCAAAAACAAGCTCCATTTGGTCACAGATTGTCAGTTTCTCATTGAAAACTCGAGGATTATAGCGTTGGCCCCATGACTAGCACCATCGTGAGACTAGGTCAGGGCTGTGGGCACTTGTCGCAACCTTTTACGGGCATAGTCGGTAGTGGGAAAATCAACAAAAATAGGCCCAAATGGGGCACTAATTGTCGATTTCTCATCGAAAACTTATTGATTATAGCCTTCCCATATGACCGGCACCGTTAGGAGATCAGGTTGGGGCCTGCGCACTTATCGCGGCCATGTGCGGGCATGCTCTATGGTGTGAAAATCAGCAAAAACAAGCCCCATTCGGTTACGGATTGTCGATCTCTCATCAAAAACTCTCAGATTGTAACCTTGCCCCCATGATTGGCACCATCGTGAGACCAGGTTGAGGCTGTAGGGACTTATCGCGGCCATGTGCCGTAATACTCGATAGTGGGAGAATCAGTAGAAATAGGGCCAGGGCACGTATTGTTCGTTTCTCATCAAAAACTTGCCGAATATAGCCTTCCCCCACGATCGACACCATCGGGAGACCAGGTCGAGGCTGTGGGTACTTGTCGAGACCGTGTGTGGGTATACTTGGTAGTGGGAAAATCAGTGCAAACAAGCCCCAGTTGGTCACAGATTGTCGGTTTCCCATTGAAAACTTGCCAATTATAGTCTTGCCCCCATGACCGAGATCGAGGCCGTGGTCACTTGCTGCGGGCATGCTTAGTAGCAGGAAAATCAACAAAACCAGGCCCCAGTCGGTCATGGATTGTCAGTTTCTCATTGAAAATTTGCCGATTATAGCCTTGCCCCCATGACTGGCACCGTCGGGAGACCAAGCCGAAGCTGTGAGTGCTTAATGCGGCCTTATGCGGACATATTCTCTAGTGGGAAAGTCAGCAGAAATAGGCCTAGGTGGGGCACAAATTGTTGGTTTCTCATCTAAAACTCGCCGATTATAGCCTTCCTCCAATGACCGGCACCGCCAGGAGACCATGTCGGGGCAATGGGCACTTGCTACGTCCATGTGCGGGCATACTTGGTAGTGGAAAATTAGTGCAAACAAACCCTAGTCGGTTATAAATTGTTAGTTTCTCTTCGAAAAATAGCCGATTATAGCCTTGCTCCCATGACTGGCACCGTCAAGAGACCAGGTTAGGGTCGTGGGCACTTGCCACAACTATGTGCGGGCATACTCGGTAATGAGAAAATCAGCAAAAACAAGCCCCAGTCGGTCACGGATTGTCAATTTCTCATTGAAAACTCACGAATTATTTCCTTACCCCCATGACTGGCATTGACGAGAGATCAGGTCGTGGCCGTGGTCACTTGCCGCGATCTTGTGTGGGCATATTCGGTAGTGGGAAAATCAGCGAAAACAGACCCAGATAGGGCACGAATTTTCAGTTTCTCATAAAAAACTCACCGGTTATAGCCTTCCCCTATAACCGGCACCGTCGGGAGACCAAGTCGGGGTCGTGCGCACTTACTACAGCCATGTGCAGGCATATTCGACAATGAATTCGACAACGGGAAAATCAGTGCAAGCAAGCCCTAGTTGGTCGTGAATTATCAGTTTCTCATCAAAAACTTGCCAATTATTGCCTTCCCCCATGACCGACACTGTTGGGAGACCAGGTGGAGGTCGTGGGCACTTGATGCGGCCATGTGCGAGCTTACTCGGTAGTGGGAAAATCATTGCAAACAAGCCCTAATTGGTCACGAATTATCGGTTTCTCATCTAAAATTTGCCAATTATAGTCTTCCCCTATGACCAGCACCATTGGGAGACAAAGTCGGAGCCATGGGCACTTGCTGCGGTCCATTTGCGGGCATACTCATTAGTGGAAAAATTAGTGAAAACAAGCCCTATTCAGTCACGAATTGTGGATTTCTCATCAAAAACTTGCCAATTGCCTTCCCCCATGATCAGTACCGTTGAGAGACCAAGTCGAGGTCGTGGGAACTTGATGTGGCTATGTGTTGGCATATTCGAAAGTGGGAAAATCAGTGCAAACAAGCCCTAGTCGGTCACAAATTATTAGTTTCTAATCAAAAACTTGTCGATTATAGCCTTCCCCCTATAACCGGCATCGTAGGGAGATCATGTTAGGGTCGTGGGCACTTTCTGCGGCCACGTACGGACATACTCGATAAGTGGGAAAGTCGGTGCAAACAAGCCCTAGTCGGTCACAAATTGTCTGTTTCTCATCGAAAACTCACCGATTATAGCCTTCCCCCATGACCGGCACTGTTGGGAGACCAGGTCGGTGTTGTGGGCACTTGTTACGGCCATGGGTAGGCATACTCGGCAGTGGGAAAATCAGTGCAAACAAGCCTTAGTAGGTCACGAATTGTTGGTTTCTCATCGAAAACTCGCCGATTATATCCTTCCCCTATGACTGGCACCGTCGGGAGACCACGTTGGGGCCATGGGAACTTGCTGAGGCCATGTGCAGGCATACTCGATAGCGGTAAAATTAGTGCAAACAAGCCCTAGTAAGTAACGGATTGTCAGTTTCTCTTTGAAAACTCACTGATTAAAGGCTTGCCCCCATGACCGACACCGTCGAGAGACTAGGCCAGGGCCGTGGTCACTTGCTGTAGCTATATGCGAGCATACTTGACGGTGCCAAAATCTGCAAAAACAAGCCCCAGTTAGTCACAAATTGTCGGTTTCTCTTAAAAAACTCAACGATTATAGCCTTGCACCCATGACCGACATCGTCGGCAGACCAGGTCGGGGCCGTCGGCACTTACCGTGGCCATGTGCGGGTATGCTCGATAATGAGAAAATCAGTGCAAACAAGCCCCAATCAGTCACAGATTGCGAGTTTCTCATCGAAAACTCACCGATTACAGCCATACACGAGCATACTCGATAGTGGAAAATCAGAGCAAACAAGCCCCAGTCGATCATGGATTGTCGGTTCCTCATAAAAAACTCATCAATTATTATAGCCTTGCCCCCAATCACTGTCACCATGTGCAGGTATGCTCGATAGTGAGAAAATCAGCTCAAACAAGCCCCATTTCGTCACGAATTGCTAGTTTCTCATTGAAAGCTCATTAATTATAGCCTTCCCCTATGACCAGCACCGTCAGGAGACCAGGTCAAGGTGGTGGACACTTGCTGTGGCCATGTACGATCATACTCAGCAATGGGAAAATCAGCGAAAATAAGACCCAGTCAGTCACAGATTGACAATTTCTCATAAAACTCACTGATTATAGCCTTGACCCCATGATCAGCATCATCGGGAGACCAGGTCGGGGCCGTGGTCACTTGCTGCGGCCATGTGCAGGCATACTCGATAGTGGTAAAATTAGTGCAAACAAGCCTTAGTAAGTTACAAATTGTTAGTTTCTCTTCAAAAACTTGCCAATTATAGGCTTGCCCCTATGACCGGCACCATTGGGAGACAAGATTGGGGTCGTGGGCACTTGTTGCAGTCATATGCGGGCATACTTGGTAGTGGGAAAATCGGCGAAAACAAGCCCCAGTCGGTCATGGATTGTCAGTCTCTCATCGAAAACCCTCGAATTATAACCTTGCCCCTATGACCAGCACCATCGGGAGACCAGGTCACGGCCATGTGCGGGCATACTTGATAGTAGGAGAATTAGAAGAAACAGGGCCAAGTAAGGCCCGAATTGTCGGTTTCTCATCAAAACCTTGCCGATTATAGCCTTCCCCCTATGACCGACACCATTGGGAGACCAGGTCAGCGCCGTGGGTACTTACCGCGACCATGTGTGGGCATACTCAGTAGTGGGAAAATCAGTGTAAACAAGCCCCAGTAGGTCACGGATTGTTAGTTTCTCATCGAAAAGTCGCCGATTATAGCCTTGTCCCCATGACTGGCACCGTCAGGAAACCAGGTCGAGGCCTGGGCACTTGCCGTGGCCATGTGCGGGCATACCTGGTTGTGGGAAAATCAGAGACAACAAGCACCAGTGGGTCACGGAATGTCAATTTCTCATTGAAAACTCACTAATCATAGCCTTACCCCCATGACTGGCACCGTCGGGAGACCAAGTCGGGGCGGTGGGCACTTGTCGTGGCCTTTTATGAGCATATTCGGTAGTGGGAAAATCACCAAAAATAGGCCAAAATAGGGCATGAATTGTCAGTTTCTCATCGAAAATTTGCCGATTATAGCCTTACCCTATGACCAGCACCATCGAGAGATCAGGTTGAGGCTATGGGCACTTGCTACGGCCATAGGCGAGCATACTCAGTAGTGGGAAAATAAGTCCAAACAAGCCCTAGTCAGTCACGAATTGTCAGTTTCTCATCGAAAACTCGCCGATTATAGCCTTCCCCCATGATCGGCACCGTTGAGAGACTAGGTGGAGCTCGTGGGCACTTGTTGCGGCCATGTGCGGGCATGCTCGACAGTGGGAAAATCAATGCAAACAAGCCCTAGTTAGTCACGAATTGTCGGTTTCTCATCGAAAACTCTCCGATTATAGCCTTCCTCTAATGACTGGCATCGTTGAGAGACTAGGTTGGGGCCACGGGCACTTTCTGCGGCCAAGCAGGGGCATACTCGATAATTGTGAAAATCAGTGCAAACAAGCCAGAGTTTGCCACAGATTGTCGGTTTCTCACCGAAAACTCAGCGACTATAACCTTGCCCCCATGACTAGCACCATCAGGAGATCAGGTTGGGGCCGTCGGCACCTGTCGTGGCCATGTGTTGGCATACTTGGTACTGGAAAAATCAGCAAAAACAAGCCCCAGCCAATCACAAATTGTCAATTTGTCAACAAAAACTCGTCGATTATAGCCTTACCCTATGACCGGCACCGTCGGGAGACCAGGTCGGGGCTGTGGGCATTTACTGCGGCCATGTGTAGGCATACTCAATAGTGGTAAAATTAGTGCAAACAAGTTCTAGTAAGTTATGGATTGTCGGTTTCTCTTTGAAAACTCACCGATTATAGCCTTGGCCCCATGACCGGCACCGTCAGGAGATTAGGATAAGGTCGTGGGGCACTTACCATAGCCATGTGCGAGCATACTTGGTAGTGGGAAAATTAGCAAAAACAAGCCCCAATCAGTCACAAATTGTCAGTTTCTCTTCGAAAACTCACCAATTATAGCCTTGCCCCTATGATCAGCACCGTCAGGAGACCAGTGTAAACAAGCCTCAGTCGGTCACAAATTGTCAGTTCGTCATCGAAAACTTGCCGATTATAGCCTTACCACCATGACCGGCACTATCGGGAGACCAGGTCAAGGCCATGGGTTCTTGTTGCGATCATATGCGGCGAAACTTAATAGTGGGAAAATTAGCGAAAACAGGCCCTAATCGGTCACAGATTGTCAGTTTCTCATTAAAAACTCGCCTATTAAAGCCTTGTCCTAAGGCACTTGCTGCGGGCATACTCAGTAGTGCAAATATCGGTGAAAACAAGCCCTATTTGGTCTCTTATCGAAAACTCTCCGATTATAGCCTTGCCCCCATGGTCGGCACTGTCGGGAGACCAAGTCGGGGCCATGGACACTTGCCGCTGTCATGTTTGGGCATACTCAATAGTGGGACGATCTAGAGAAACAAGCCAAGGCGGGGGATGAATTGTTAGTTTCTCATTGAAAGCTCGCTGATTATAGCCTTGGCCCTATGTCCGGCACCGTCGGGAGACCAGGTTGGGGCCGTGGGCACTTGCCGTGGCCATGTGGGGGCATACTCAGTAGTGGGAAAATCAGTGCAAACAAGCCCCAGTCGATCACGGATTATCAGTTTCTCATCGAAAACTGACTGATTATAGCCTTGCCCTCATAACCGACACCGTTAGGAGACCAGGTCGGGGCCCAGGGCACTTGTCGTGGCCATGTGCGGCCATACCAGGGAGTGGGAATATCAGTGGAAACAAGCCCTAGTTTATGACAGATTGTCAGTCTCTCATCAAAAACTCTCCAATTATAGCCTTGCCCCCATAACTGACACCATCATGAGACCAGGTTGGGCTAGGTGAAATTTTCATGGCCATGTGCTGGCATGCTCGGCAGTGGAAGAATCAGCAAAAACAGGCCCAGGTGGGGCATAAATTGGAGGTTTCTCATTAAAACTCGCCGATTATAGCCTTTCCCCCTTAACTGGCACCGTTGGTAGACCATGTCGAGGCCGTGGGAACTTATCATGGACATGTGTGAGCATACTCGATAGTGAGAAAATTAGTGCAAACATGCCAATTTCTGATCAAAAACACGCCGATTGTAGCCTTGCCCCTATGACCGACACTATTGGGAGACTAGGTCGAGCCCAGGGGCACTAGCCGCAATGATATGTGGGCATACTCGATAGTGGGAATATTAGTGAAAACAAGCCCCATTTGGTCACAGATGGTCAGTTTCTCATCAAAAATTCATCGATTATAGCCTTGCCCCCATGATCGGCACCGTTAGGAGACCAGACACGGCCATGTGTGGGCAAATTCGAATGTGGGAAATTAGCAAAAATAGGCCCAGGTGGGGCACGAATTGTCGGTTTCTCATTGGAAAATCATCGATTATAGCCTTGCCCCTATGATCAACACCGTTAGGAGACCAGTGAAAACAAGCCTCATTCGGTCACAAATTGTCAGTTCCTCATCGAAAACTTGCCGATTATAGCCTTACCACCATAACCGGTACTATCGAGAGACCAGGTCGAGGCCGTGGGCTCCTGTCGCGACCATGTACAACAAAACTTAATAGTGGGAAAATTAGCCAAAATAGGCCCTAATCAGTCACAGATTATCAGTTTCTCATCGAAAACTCACCGATTAAAGTCTTGCCCCATGACTGGCACCGTTGGAAGACCAGATCGGGTCCAAGGCACTTGCTGCGACCATGTGTGGGCATACTCAGTAGTGCAAATATTGGTGAAAACAAGCCCTAGTTGGTGGCGGATTGTCGGTCTCTCATCGAAAACTCTACGATTATAGCCTTGCCCCCATGGCTAGCACTGTCGGGGCTGTGGACACTTGCCGTGGTCATGATTGGGCTTACTCGGTAGTGGGAGGATCCAGAGAAATAGGCCAAGGTGGGGGATGAATTGTCAGTTTTTCATCGAAAGCTCATTGATTATAGCATTGGCCCTATGTCCAACACCATCAAGAGCTCATGTTGGGGCCGTGGGCACTTGTTGTGGCCATGTGGTGGCATACTCAGTAGTGGGAAAATCAATGTAAACAAGCCCCAGTCGATCACGGATTATCAGTTTCTCATCGAAAACTGACTGATTATAGCCTTGCCCCCATGACCGACACCATCGGGAGACCAGGTCGGGGCCTAGGGCACTTGTTGTGGCCATGTTCGGCCATACTCGGGAGTGTGAATATTGGTGAAAACAATCCCCAGTCTATCATAAATTGTCGGTCTCTCATCGAAAACTCTCCAATTATAGCCTTGCCCCTATGACCGACACCGTCATGAGACCAAGTTGGGGCTGGGTGAACTTTTCATGGCCATGTGCTGGCATGCTCAGCAATGGAAGAATCAGCAGAAACAGGTCCAGGTGGGGCATGAATTGGCGGTTTCTCATCAAAACTCACCGATTATAGCCTTCCCCCTTGACTGGCACCGTTGGCAGACCATGTCGGGGCCGTGGGAACTTGTCATAGCCATGTGTGGGTATGCTCGATAGTGGGAAAATTAGTGCAAACCTGCCAATTTCTGATCAAAAACACATCGATTATAGCCTTGCCCCCATGACTGGCACTATCGAGAGACTAGGTCGAGCCCATGGGCACTAGCTGCAGCCATATGTGGGCATACTTGGTAGTGGGAATATCAGTGAAAACAAGCCCCATTTGGTCACGGATGGTCAGTTTCTGATCAAAAATTCATCGATTATAGCCTTGCCCCATGACCGGCACCGTAGGGAAACTAAGTAGGAGCTATAGGCACTTTCCACGACCATGTGCGGGCATACTCGGTAGAGCAAAAATCTGTGCAAACAAGCACTAGTCGATCACGGATTGTTAGTTTCTGATCAAAAACTTGCCAATTATAGCTTCGCCCCCATAATCGGCACCGTCAGGAGACCAGGTTCGAGCAGTGGGCACTTGCCATGACCATTTGCGAGCATACTCGGTAATGGGAAAATCAGTGAAAACAAGCCCTAGTCAGTCACGGATTCTAGGTTTCTCATTGAAAACTCATCGATTATAGCCTTGCCCCCGTGACTGGCACCATCAGGAGACTAGGTCGAGGTCGCGGGCACTTGCAATGCCCTTATGCGCCATATTTAGTAATGGAAAATTAATAGAAACAGGGCCAGATGGGGTATGAATTGTCAATTTCTCATCAAAAACTCACTGATTATAGTCTTCCCCTTTGACCGGCACCATTGGGAGACCAAATCGGGGTCATGGGCACTTACTGCAGCCATGTGTAGGCATACTCGGTAGTGGTAAAATTAGTGTAAACAAGCCCTAGTCGATCACGAATTGTCAGTTTCTCTTCTAAAACTAACCGAATGTAGTCTTGCCTCCATGATCGGCACCGTCGGGAGTCCAAGTTAGGGTTATGGGCACTTGTCGCGTCCATAAGCGGGCATACGCGGTAGTTGCAAAATCAGCAAAAATAGACCCAGATGAGGCATGAATTGTCAGTTTCTCATCGAAAACTTACCGATTATAGCCTTGCCCTCATGACCGGCACCGTCAGGAGACTAGGTCGGGCCCGTGGGTAGTTGCTGTGGCCATATGTGGGCATTCTCGGTAGAGGTAAAATTAGCAGAAACAGGCCCAGGTGGGGAACGAATTATCAGTTTCTCATCGAAAACTTGCAGATTATAGCCTTACTCCCTTGACCGACACTGTCAGGAGATCAGGTTGGGCCATGGACATTTGCCACGGTCCTGTGTGAGCAAACTTGGTATTGGAAAAATCAATGAAAACAAGCCTTAATCGGTCACAGATTGTCAGTTTCTCATCAAAAACTCTCCCATTATAGCCTTGCCTCCATGACCGGCATCGTCGGTAGACCGTGTTGGGGCCGTGGCTACTTTCCACGGCCATGTGCAGGCATACTCGGTAAGTGGGAAAATCAGTGCAAACAAGCCATAGTCAGTCACAAATTGTCGATTTCTCGTCAAAAATTCTTCGATTATAGCCTTGCCCCCATGAACGGCATATTGGAGTTATGTAAGTATGGTGCCCTCTAAGCAAGTGTATTTATGTGTAACTTAATTTTCTTGTAGTTATAGTTTTGTAATGAAAATATTTATTATTAATGAAACAAAAGAGTTTGGTTTTATTTGTGTGAGCATTATATATGTAGTCAAAAGGTACCAAGATTCTTTTGTAACTAATATGCATATAAATAGAGATGTATGGGAAACATTTATATTATTAGAATCTAAATTATATGATTCACAGTTGAATAATCAAGTTGGTCGCTTGATTATTGTTTAGACTATAGTGTTGGGATTTATCTCTATGTAAGTAAAGGAGTTTACTTCAAGGGAATGATGAGTTTCATATCATGATAGTAGTTAACTATCGATAATGGCACTAT
>JAOQMP010000008.1:26240025-26268090 GCA_027563575.1 Erythroxylum pedicellare
CATACTCGTTATTGGAAAAATCAGTGTAAAAAGGCCCCAGTCGCTCACAAATTGTCAGCTTCTAATTGAAAACTTGTCGATTATAGTCTTGCCCCCATGACTAACACCATCAGGAGACCACGTCGGGGCAGCGGCACTTGCGGCGACCATATGCGATCATACTCGATAGTGGGAAAATCAGGACAAACAAGCCCCACTCGGTTACGAAATGTCAATTTTTCATCGAAGACTTTCCAATTATAGTATTGGCCCCGTGACTGGCACCGTTGGGAGACCAGGTCAGGGTCGTGGCACTTGATGCGGCCATCTGAGGTCATACTTGGTAATTTGAAAATCAGTGCAAACAAGCCTCATTCAGTCACGAATTGTCTGTTTCTCATCGAAAACTTGCCGATTATAGTCTTGCCCACGTGTCCGGCATCGTCAAGAGACCAAGTCAAGGCAGGGGCACTTTCTGCGGTCATGTGCGGTCATACTCGGTAGTGGAAAATAAGCAAAAATAGGCTCCGGTAGGGCAAGAATTGTAAGTTTTATAACTTTGCCCGAATGACCATCACCGTCGAGAAACCAGGTCGGCGTCTTGGCATTTGCTGCGATCATGTACGGTCATACTCGGTAGTAGGGAAACTGGTGCAAACAAGCCATAATCGGTCACAAATTCTCAATTTCTCATCACAAACTTGTCCATTATAGTCTTTCCCTCATAATCGGGAGCGTCGCGAGACCAGGTCGAGGTCATTTACAGTAGTCATATGCGATCACACTCAATCATGGAAAAATCAGTGTAAAAAGGTCGGGGCCGTGGCACTTGTCGTAGCCATGTGTGGTCATACTCACTAATGGGAAAATTAGTGAAAACTAGCCCCATTCGATTACAAAATGTTTGTTTCTCATCAAAGACTTGCCGATTATAGTATTGCCCCTATGACCGGCACCGTTGGGAGACAAGGTCGGGCCGTGGCACCTGCCGTGCCCATGTGAGGTCATACTTAATTGCGGGAAAATTAGTGTAAACAAGCCCCAGTCAATCACAAGTTGTCAGTTTCTCATCAAACATTTGTCGATTACAATCTTGCCCCATGATCAACACCGTCAGGAGACCAAGTCGAGGCTGTGGCACTTGCTGCGGCCATGTGCAGTCATACTCGATAATGGAAAAATAAGCAAAAATAGGCCCAGGTGGGCCACGAATTGTCAATTTTATAACCTTGCCCCTATGACAGGCACCGTCAGAAGACTAGGTCGGGGCTGTGGCACTTGCTGCGGTCATGTGCTGTCATACTCGATAGTGGGAAAATCAGTGTAAATAGGCCCCAATTGGTCCCGAATTGTCAGTTTCTCATCTTAACTTGCCGATTATAGTCTTACCACGATCGGAGAAGTCGACATACCAGGTCGGGGCCGTGGCACTTGCTGTGGCCATGTTCGGTCATTCTCGGTAGTAGGAAAATGAGTGGAAACAAGCCCCGGTCAGTCACGAATTGTCAGTTTCTCATCGAAAACTTACCGATTATAGTCTTGACCCTATGACCAGCACCGTTGGGAGACAAGGTTGGGGTCGTGGAACTTGTCGTGGCCATGTGCAGTCATACTCGATAGTGGGAAAATTAGTGCAAACAAGCCCCATTCGGTTACAAAATGTCTGTTTCTCGTTAAAAACTTGCCAATTATAGTATTGCCCCCATGACCGGCACTGTTGGGAGATGAGGTTGGGGTCGAGAGATTTGCCCCGACCATGTGAGGTCATACTCGGTACTGGGAAAATAAGCAAAATAGGCCCAGGTGCGGCAAGAATTGTTGGTTTTATAACCCTGCCGTCGTGACCATCACTGTGGAAAAACCCGGTCGGGGCCGTGACACTTGCCGCGATCATGTACGGTCATACTCGGTAGTGGCGAAATTAGTGCAAAGAAGCCCCGTTGGTCATGAATTCCCAGTTTCTCATCACAAACTTGCCCATTATAATCTTGCCCTCATGATCGGCAACGTCGGGAGACCAGGTCGGGGTCGTGGGACTTGAGTCGGTCATGAATTGGGGCCGTGGCACTTATCGCAGCCACGTGCGGTCATCCTCGTTAGTGGGAAAATCAGTGCAAACAAGCCCCATTCAGATACGAATTGTCAGTTTCTCATCGAAGACTTGGCGATTATAGTCTTGCCTCTATGACCGACACGGTTGAGAGACCAGGTTTGGGCCGTGGCACTTGCCTTGGCCATTTACGGTCATACTCGATGATGGGAAAATCAATGCAAGCAAGCCCCAATCGGTGACGAATTGTCAGTTTCTTATCAAAAAATTTCCGATTACAGTCTTGCCCCCAGGACTGGCACTGTTGGGAGACCAGGTCGGGATCGTGTCACTTATCGCGGCCATGTTCATTCATACTCGATAGTGGGAAAATCAGTGCAAACAAGCCCCAGTCGGTCACAAATTGTCAGTTTGTCATCGAAAACTTGTCGATTATAGTCTTGCCCCTATGATTGGCACCATCGGGAGACAAGGTTGGGGCCCTGGCCCTTAATGCGGCCATGTACGATCATACTCGATAGAGAGAAAATCAGTGCAAACAAGTCCCAGTATGTCACAAGTTGTCAGTTTGTCATCAAAAACTTGTCGATTATAGTCTTGCCCCCATGACCTGTACCGTCGGGAGACCAGTCAGGGTCGTGGCACTTGTCGCAACCATGTGCGGCCATACTCGGTAGTAGGAAAATTAGTGTAAACAAGCCCCATTCGGTGACGAATTGTCAGTTTCTCATCAAACACTTGGCGATTATAGCCTTACCCCTAGGACCGGCACTGTCGGGAGACCAAGTCGGGGTCGTGGCACTTCTCGCGTCGTGTGCGGTCATACTCGGTAGTGGGAAAATTAGTGCAAACAAGCACCAGTCGGTCATGAATTGTCAGTTTCTCATCGAAAACTTGCCGATTATAGTCTGGCTCCTATAACCGTCATCGTTCGTAAAACAGGTCAGGGCTGTGGCACTTGTCACGGCCTTGTGCGGTGATACTCGGTAGTGGGAAATTTGTGGAAACAAGCCCTAGTCGATGAAAAATTGTTAGTTTCTCATCGAAACTTGCCGATTATAGTCTTGGCTCCAGGACCAACACCGTTGGTAGAACAGGTCAGGGTCGTGGCACTTGTCGCGGCCATGTGCAATCATACTCAGTAGTGGGAAAATCAGTACAAACAGGCCCCAGTTGGTCACGAATTATCAGTTTCTCATCGAAACTTGCCAATTATAGTCTTGCCCCACGATCGGAGCAGTCAACAGACCAGGTCGGGGCCGTGGCACTTACTGTGGCCATGTTCGGTCATACTCGATAGTGGAAAAATGAGTGCAAACAAGCCCCGGTGGGTCACAAATTGTCAGTTTCTCATCGAAAACTTACCGATTATATTCTTGACCCGTGACCAGCATCGTCGGGAGACCAGGTTGAGGTCGTGGCACTTGCCGTGGGTATGTACGGTCATACTCGATAGTGGAAAAATTTGTGCAAACAAGCCCCAGTCGGTCACAAATTGTTAGTTTCTTATCAAAAACTTACCGATTATACTCTGTCCCTTATGATTGGCACCATCGGTAGACCATATGCGGTTATAATCGTTACTGGAAAAATCAGTGTAAAAAGCCCTAGTCGCTCACGAATTGTCAGTTTCTAACTGAAAACTTGTCGATTATAATGTTTCCCCCATGACGGAAACCATTGGGAGACCAGGTCGGGGCAGCGGCACTTACCGCGGCCATATGCGGTCATACTTGGTAGTGGGAAAATTAGGACAAAGAAGCCCCATTCGGTTACGAAATGTCATTTTCTCATCGAAGACTTGCCGATTATAGTATTGGCCCCATGATCGGCACAGTTGGGAGACCAGGTCGGGGTCGTGGCACTTGCTGCGGCTATGTGAGGTCATACCTGGTAGTGGGAAATTCCATGCAAACCAGCCTCATTCGTTCACGAATTGTCTGTTTCTCATCGAAAACTTACCGATTATAGTCTTGCCCTCGTGACCAGCACTGTAAAGAGACCAAGTCAGGGTAGGGGGACTTTCCGCGGTCATTTGTGGTTATACTCAGTAGTGAGAAAATAAGAAAAAATAGGCTCAGGTGGGGCAAGAATTGTCAGTTTTATAACCTTGCCCGAATGACCATCACCGTCGGGAAACCAGGTCGAGGCCTTGGCACTTGCCGCGATCATGTACGGCCATACTCGGTAGTGGGGAAATTGGTGCAAACAAGCCACAGTCGGTCATGAATTCTCAAGTTCTCATCACAAACTTGTCCATTATAGTTTTGCCCCCGTGACCGGCACCGTCAGGAGACCAAGTCAGGATAGGGGCACTTTCTGCGGTCATGTGCGTTAATACTCGGTAGTGGGAAAATAAGCGAAAGCAGGCTCATGTTGGCCATGAATTGTCAGTTTCTCATCGAAAACTCGCCGATTATAAAATTGCCCCCATGACCGGCATCGTAAGGAGACTAGGTCGGCACCGTGGCACTTGCCGCGGTCATGTGCAATCATAGTCAGTAGTGGGAAAATTTGTTCAAACAAACCCTCGTCGGTCACGAATTGTTAGTTTCTCATCGAAAACTTGTCGATTACAGTTTTGTCCCCACAACCGGCACCGACGGGAGACTAAGTCGAGGCCTTGGAACTTGCTGTGACCATGTGTGGTTATACTCGGTAGTGGAAAAATAAGCAAAAATAAGCACAGGTGGGGCACAAATTGTCGATTTTATAACCTTGCCCCTATGATCGACAACATCGGGAGACCAGGTTGGGGCCGTGGTGCCTATCGCGGTGACGTACGGTCATATTTGCTAATGGGGAAATTAGTGTAAACAAGCCCCAGTCGGTCACGATTTGTCAGTTTCTCATTAAAAACTTGCCGATTATAGTCGTGCCCTCATGATTGGCACCATAAGGAGACCAGGTCAGGGTTGTGGGACTTACGTTGACCATGTATGGTCATACTCGGTAGTGGGAAAATCAGTGCAAACAAGCCCCAGTCTATCACAAATTGTCAGTTTCTCATCGAAACTAGTCGATTAGAGTCTTGTCCCTGCGACCGGAATCGTTGGGAGACCATGTCGGGGCCGTGGCACTTATCGAGGCCATGTGCGGTCATACTCGGTAGTCAAAAGATTAGTGCAAACAAGCCCCAGTCAATGACGAATTGTGAGTTCCCAATTGAAAAATTGTCAATTATAGTCTTGCCCTTATGACCGACATCGTCGAGAGACCAGGTCGGGCTAGCAACACTTGCCGCGGCTATATGCGGTCATTCTCGGTAGTGGAAAAATCAATGCAAGCAAGCCCCATTCAGTTACAAAATGTTAGTTTCTCCTTGAAGACCTGCCGATTATAGTATTGCTCCCATGACCGGCACCTTTGGGAGACTAGGTCGGGGCAGGGGAACTTTCCACTCGGTTGTGGGAAAATCAGTGCAAACAAGCCTCATTCGGTCACAAAATGTTAGTTTCTCATCGCAAACTTGCCGATTATAGTCTTGCCCCCATGGCCGGCACCATCGAGAGACCAAGTCAGGGAAGGGGAACTTTCCACGATCTTGTGCGGTCATACTCGGTAGTGGGAAAATAAGCAAAAATAGGCACAGGTTTGGCTTGAATTGTCAGTTTCTCATTGAAAGCTCACCGATTATAGCATTGCCCCCATGACTGGCACCGTCAGGAGACCAGGTCGAGACCGTGTTACTTTTCACGGCCATGTTCGGTCATAGTCAGTAGTGAGAAAATCAGTGCAAACAAACCCTAGTCAGTCACGAATTGTTAGTTTCTCATCGAAACTTGCCGATTATAATCTTGCCCCATGACCGGAACTGTCGTGAGAGCACGTTGAGGCTGTGGTACTTGCTGTGGCCATGTGAGATCATACTAGGTAGTGGGAAAATCAGTGCAACCAAGCCACAACCGATTACGAATTGTCAGTTTCTCATCGGAAACTTGCTGATTATATAGTCTTGCCCCCATGACCGGCATCGTAAGGAGACCAGGTCGGGTTCGTGGCACTTGTCGCGGCCATATGCTTTCATACTTGACAATGGGAAAATCAGTGCAAACAAGCCCCAATCGGTCATGAATTGCCAGTTTCTCATCAAAAATGTGCTGATTATATTCTTACCCCCATGACTGGCACCATCAAGAGACCCGGTCGAGGCTGTGGCCCTTGTTGCGGCTATGTGTGGTCATACTTCATAGTGGGAGAATCAGTGAAAACAAGCCCCATTCGGTCACAAGTTGTCAGTTTCTCATGAAAAACTTTTCGATTACAGTTTTGCTCCCATGACCGACACTGTCGGGAGACCAAGTCGGGGTCGTGACACTTACTGTGGCCATATGCGTTCATACTCGGTTTCGAGAAAATAAGTAAAAATAGGCCCAGGTGGGGTAAAAATTGTTGATTTTATAACCTTGCCCCTATGGCAGGCACCGTCGGAAGACCAAGTCGGGGTCGTGGCACTTGCAGCGATCATGTATGGTCATACTTGATAGTGGGAAAGTTAGTGCAAACAAGCCCCAGTTGGTCATGAATTGTCAGTTTCTCATCAAAAAATTGCCGATTATAGTCTTGCCCTAGTGATCGACACCATCGGGAGACCAGGTCGGGAAGGTGGGACTTACCGCAGCGATGTGCGATCATACTCAGTAATGGAAAAATCAGGGCAAGCAGGTCCCAATCGGTCACGAATTGTCAATTTCTCATTGAAAACATACCGATTATAGTCTTGTCAATTTGGTCCGGCATCGTCAGGAGATCAGGTTGGGGCCGTGGCACTTATCTCGGCCATGTGATGTCATACTCGGTAGTGGGAAAATCAGTGCAAACAAGCCCTAGTCGGTCACGAATTGTCAGTTTCTCATCAAAACTTGCCGATTATAGTCTTGCCGTCACAATCGGAATAGACGTGAGACTAGGTTGGGGCCATGGAACTTACCGCAGTCATGTGCAGTCATACTCGGTAGTGGAAAAATCAGTGCAAACAAGCCCCAATCGGTAACGAATTGTCAATTTCTCATCAAAAACTTGTCGATTATAGTCTTACCCCCATGATCGGCATCATTGAGAGACCTGGTCGAGCCGTGGCACTTGCCGCGACCATGTGGGGTCATACTCAGTTGTGGGAAAATCAGTGCAAACAAGCCTCATTCGGTCACGAATTGTCAGTTTCTCATCGAAAACTTACAGATTATAATTTTGGCCCCATGATCGGCATTATTGATAGACCAAGTCAGGGAAGGGGCACTTTTCATGGTCATGTACGGTCATACTCGGTAGTGGAAAAATAAGCAAAAACAAGCCCAGGTGGGGCACGAATTGTCAATTTCTAATCGAAAACTTGCCGATTATAACATTGCCCCCATGACCGGCACCGTCAGGAGACCAGGTAGGGGTCGTGGCACTTGTCGCGACCATGTGCGATCATAGTCGGTAGTGGGAAAATCAGTACGAACAAACCCTAATCGGTCACGAATTGTTAGTTTCTCTTTGAAACTCGCTGATTATAGTCTTACCTCTATGATTGAAACCTCCGGGAGACCACGTCAGGGCCATGGCCATACTCGATAGTGGGAAAATCATTGCAAAAAAGCTATAGTCGGTTACGAATTGTCAGTTTCTCATCGAAAACTTGTCAATTATAGTCTTCCCCGCATGACTGGCACCGTCGGGAGACCAGGTCGGGGCCGTGGCCCTTGTTGTGGCCATATGTGGTCATACTCGGCAGTGGAAAAATCATTGCGAACACGCCCTAGTCAATCGAAAGTTGTCAGTTTCTCATCAAACATTTGTCGATGATAATCTTACCCCCCATGATCGGCACCGTCGGGAGACCAATTAGGGGCCGTGGCACTTGCCGCGACCATGTTTGGTCATACTCGATAATGAGAAAATAAGAAAAAATAGGCCCAGGTTGGGCACGAATTGTTGATTTTATAACCTTGCCCCCATGACAGGCACCGTCAAAAGACCAAGTCGGGGCCATGGCACTTGTTGCGATCACGTTTGGTCAAACTCGATAATGGGGAAATTAGTGCAAACAATCCACAGTTGGTCAATAATTGTCAGTTTCTCATCAAAAAATTACCGATTATAGTCTTGCCCCCATGACAGGCACCGTAGGAAGACCAGGTCAAGGCCGTGGCACATGTCACGGCCATTTGCAGTCATACTCGATAGTGGGAAAATCACTACAAACAGGACACATTCAGTCAGGAATTGTCAGTTTCTCATCAAAACTTGTCGACTATAGTCTTGCCCCCACGATCGACTCTGTCAGGACACCAGGTCGGGGCTGAGACACTTACCGCGGCCATGTGTAGTCATACGCGGTAGTGGGAAAATAAGCAAAAATAGGCCCAAGTGGGGCAAGAATTGTCAGTTTTATAACCTTGCCCCCGTGACCATCACTGTCAGGAAACTCGGTTGGGGTGGTGACACTTGCCGCGATCATGTACGGTCATACTCGATAGTGGGGAAATTAGTGCAAACAAGCCCCGTCGGTCACTAATTCTCAGTTTCTCATCACAAACTTGTCCATTATAGTCTTGCCCTCATGATCGGCAGCGTCGGGAGACCAAGTCGGGGTCGTGGGACTTACCGTGACCATATGTGATCATACTTAGTCATGGAAAAATCAGTGTAAAAAGGCTTCGATCTCTCACGACTTGTAAGTTTCTCATCAAAAACTTGCCGCTTATAGTCTTGCCCACTGACTGGCATCATCGGGAGACCAGGTCGGGGCCGTGGCACTTCTCGTAGCCATGTGCGGTCATGCTCGGTAGTGGGAAAATCAGTGCAAACAAGCCCCATTCGGTTACAAATTGTCAGTTTCTCATCGAAGACTTGGCGATTATAGTCTTGCCTCTATGGCCGGTACCATCGAGAGACCAGATCGGGGCCGTGGCACTTTCCCCGACCATTTACGGTCATACTCAATAATGGGAAAATCAATGCAAACAAGCCCTGTTGGTAACGAATTGTCAGTTTCTTATCGAAAACTTGCCGATTATATTCTTACCCCCAAGACTAGCACTGTCGGGAGACCAAGTCGGGATAGTGGCACTTGTCGCGACCATGTGCAGTCATACTCGATAGTGGGAAAATCAGTGCAAACAGGCCTTAGTTGGTCACAAATTGTCAGTTTCTCATCGAAAACTTGCGGACTATAGTCTTGCCCCTATGAATGGCACCATCGGCAGACCAGGTCAGGGCCCTGGCCCTTATTGCGGCCATGTACGACCGTACTTGATAGAGAGAAAATCAATGCAAACAAGTCCCAGTCGGTCACAAGTTGTCAGTTTGTTATTAAAAACTTGTCGATTATAGTCTTGCCCCCATGACCGGCACAGTCGAGAGACCAGGTTGGGGTCGTGGCACTTAACGCAGGCATGTGTGGCCATACTCGGTAGTGGGAAAATTAGTGCAAACAAGCCCCAGTCGGTGATGAATTATCAGTTTCTCATCGAAAATTTGTCGATTATAGTCTTGTCCCCGTGAATGGCACCGTCAAGAGACCAAGTTAAGGACCGGCACTGTCGGGAGATGAAGTCGAGGTCGTGGCATTTATAACGACCATGTGGGTCGTACTTAATAGTGGGAAAATCAATGCAAACAAGCCCCAATCGGTCATGAATTGTCTGTTTCTCATCGAAAACTTGCCGATTGTAGTCTGAATCCTATAGTCGACATCGTTGATAGAACAGGTCAGGGCGGTGGAACTTGTCACGGCGATGTGCGGTCATACTCGGTAGTGGGAAAATCAGTGCAAACAAGCCCCTGTCAATCACAAGTTGTCAGTTTCTCATCAAACATTTGTCGATTACAATCTTGCCCCATGATCGAAAGCGTCGGGAGACCAAGTCGAGGCTGTGACACTTGCCGCAGCTATGTTCAGTCATACTCGATAATGGGAAAATAAGCAAAAATAGGCCCAGGCGGGTCACAAATTGTTGATTTTATAACCTTGCCCCCATTACAGGCACCGTCAGAAGACCAGGTTGGGGCTGTGGCACTTGCTACGGTCATGTGCTGTCATACTCGGTAGTGGAAAAATCAGTGCAAACAGGCCATAGTTGGTCACGAATTGTCAGTTTCTCATTGAAACTTGCCGATTATAGTCTTGCCCCCACGATCGAAGCAGTCGACAGACCAGGTCGGGGCCGTGGCACTTGCTGTGGCCATGTTCAGTCATACTGGGTAGTGGGAAAATGAGTGCAAACAAGCCCCGGTCGGTCACGAATTGTCAGTTTCTCATCAAAAACTTGCCGATTATAGTCTTGACCCCATGACTAGAACCGTCGGGAGACCAGGTTGGGGTCGTGGCACTTGCCGTGGCCATGTGCGGTCATACTCGATAGTGGGAAAATTAGTGCAAACAAGCCCCAATCAATCACAAATTGTCAGTTTCTCATCAAAAACTTACCGATTATAATCTGGTCCTCAAGATTGGCACCATCGGTAGACCAGGTCGGGGTCGTGGGAGTTGCCGTGACCATATGCGGTCATACTCGTTATTGGAAAAATCAGTGTAAAAAGGCCCCAGTCGCTCACAAATTGTCAGCTTCTAATTGAAAACTTGTTGATTATAGTCTTGCCCCATGCCCGACACCATCGAGAGACCAGGTCGGGGCAGCGGCACTTGCCGTGGCCATATGCGGTCATACTCGGTAGTGGGAAAATTAGGACAAACAAGCCCCATTCGGTTCTGAAACGTCAGTTTCTCATCAAAGACTTACCGATTATAGTATTGGCCCCGTGACCGGCACCGTCGGGAGACCAGGTCGGGGTCGTGGCACTTGTTGTGGCCATGTGAGGTCATACTCGGTAGTAGGAAAATCAATGCAAACAAGCCTCATTCGGTCACGAATTGTCTGTTTCTCATCAAAAACTTGCCAATTATAGTCTTGCCTCTGTGACCGGTGCGTCAAGAGGCCAAGTCAGGGCAGGCGCACTTTCCGCGGTCATGTGCTGTCATACTCGGTAGTGGGAAAATAAGCGAAAGCAGGCCCAGGTTGGGCACGAATTGTCAGTTTCTCATCGAAAACTTGCCGATTATAACATTGCCCCCATGACTAGCACCGTAAGGAGACTAGGTTGGGGTCGTGGCTCTTGTCGCGACCATATGCGATCATAGTCAGTAGTGGGAAAATCTGTGCAAACAAACCCTGGTCGGTCACAAATTGTTAGTTTCTCATCGAAAACTTGCCGATTACAGTTTTGTCCCCATGAGCGGCACCGACGGAAGACCAGGTTGAGGCCGTGGAACTTGTTGCGGCCATGTGTGATCATACTCGGTAGTGGCAAAATAAGCAAAAATAAGCCCAAGTGGGGCACGAATTGTCGATTTAATAACCTTGTCCTTATGATCGGCAACATCGGGAGATCAGGTTGGGGCCGTGGTGCCTGTCGCAGTGATGTACGGTCATATTTGGTAGTGGGGAAATTAGTGCAAAAAAGCCCCAGTCGGTCACGAATTGTCAGTTTCTCATCAAAAACTTGCCAATTATAGTCGTGCCCTCATGATCGGCCCCATTAGGAGACCAGGTCAGGGTTGTGGGACTTGCGTCGGCCATGTATGGTCATACTCAGTAGCGGGAAAATCAGTGCAAACAAGCCCCAGTCGATCACGAATTGTCAGTTTCTCATCGAAACTAGTCGATTAGAGTCTTGTCCCCGCGATCAGAACCGTTGGGAGACCATGTCGGGGCCGTGACACTTATTGCAGCCATGTACGGACATACTCAGTAGTCGAAAAATCAGTGCAAACAAGCCCCAGTCGGTGATGAATATTCAGTTTCTCATTGAAAATTGTCGATTATAGTCTTGCCCTTATGACCGACATCATCGGGAGACTAGGTCGGGCTCACGACACTTGCTGCGGCCATATGCGGTCATAGTCGATAGTTGAAAATCAGTGCAAACAAGCCCCATTCGGTTACAAAATGTTAGTTTCTCCTTGAAGACTTGCCGATTATAGTATTGCTCCCATGACCGGCACTGTCGGGAGACTAGGTTGGGGCCGTGGTACTTGTCGCAGCCATGTGAGGTCATACTCGGTAGTGGGAAAATCAATGCAAACAAGCCTCATTCGGTCACGAATTCACAGTTTCTCATCGAAAACTTGCCGATTATAGTCTTGTCCCCATAACCGGCACCATCGGGAGACCAAGTCAGGGCAGAGGAACTTCCCATGGTCTTGTGCGGACATACTCGGTAGTGGCAAAATAGGCAAAAACAGGCGCAGGTTTGGCCCGAATTGTCGGTTTATCATCGAAAACTTGCCGATTATAACATTGCCCCCATGACCGGCATCGTCAGGAGATCAGGTTGAGGCCGTGGGACTTGTAACGGCCATGTGTAGTCATAGTCGGTAGTGAGAAAATTAGTGCAAACAAACCCTAATTAGTCACGAATTGTTAGTTTCTCATAGAAACTTGCCGATTATAATCTTGCCCCATGACCGGAACCGTCGTGAGAGCACGTCGGGCCCGTGGTACTTGCTGTGGCCATGTGAGATCATACTAGGTATTCGGAAAATCAGTGCAAACAAGCCACAACTGATTATGAATTGTCAATTTCTCATCGAAAACTTGCTAATTATAGTATTGCCCCCATGACCAGCATCGTAAGGAGACCAGGTCGGGTTCGTGGGACTTGTCGCAGCCATATGCTGTCATACTCGATAATGGAAAAATCAATGTAAACAAGCCCCAATCGGTCATGAATTGTCAATTTCTCATCGAAAACTTGCTGATTATATTCTTGCCCCCATGACTGGCATCATCGGGAAACTTGGTCGGGGCCGTGGCCCTTGTTGTGGCCATGTGTGGTCATACTCAATAGTGGGAAAATCATTGCAAACAAGCCATAGTCGGTTACGAATTGTCAGTTTCTAATCGAAAACCTGTCGATTATATAGTCTTCCCCCTATGACTGGCACCGTCGGGAGACCAGGTCGGGGTCGTGGCCCTTGTCGCGGCCATATGCGGTCATACTCGGCAGTGGGAAAATTAGTGTAAACAAGCCCCAGTCAATCAAAAGCTGTCAGTTTCTCATCAAACATTTGTAGATTATATTCTTGCCCCCATGATCGGTACCATCGGGAGACCAAGTCGGGGCCTGGCACTTGCCGCAACCATGTGTGGTCATACTCGATAATGGGAAAATAAGAAAAAATAGGCCCAGGTTGGGCACGAATTGTCGATTTTATAACCTTGCCCCCATGACAAGCATCGTCGGAAGACTAGGTAGGGGACGTGGCACTTGTTGCTATCATGTATGGTCATACTCGATAGTGGGAAAATTTGTGCAAACAATCCCCAGTTGGTCACTAATTGTCAGTTTCTCATCAAAAAATTACCAATTATATTCTTGCCCCCATGATAGGCATTGTCGGAAGACCAGGTCGAGGCTGTGGCACATGTCACGGCCATTTGCAGTCATACTCGGTAGTGAGAAAATCAGTGCAAACAGGACCTAGTCAGTTATGAATTGTCAGTTTCTCATTGAAACTTGCCGATTATAGTCTTGCCCCCACGATCGGAATAGTCGACAGACCAGGTCGGGGCCGTGGCACATGCTGTGGCCATGTTTGGTCACACTCGGTAGGGGAAAATGAATACAAACAAGCCCTAATAGGTCACGAATTGTCAGTTTCTCATCAAGAACTTACAAATTATAGTCTTGCCCTCGTGATCGGCACCGTCGGTAGACCAGGTCGAGGTCGTGGGAGCTGTCGCGACCATACGCGGTTATACTTGGTATTGGAAAAATCAGTGTAAAAAGGCCCCAGTTGCTCACGAATTGTCAGTTCTAATCGAAAACTTACCGATTATAGTCTTGCCTCCAAGATCGACACTGTCGGGAGACCAGGTCGGGGTAGCGACACTTGCGGGGCTATATGTGGTCATACTCGGTAGTGGGAAAATCATGACAAACAAGCCCTATTCTGTTACAAAATGTCAGTTTCTCTTCGAAGACTTGCCGATTATAGTATTGGCCCATGACCTACACTGTCGGGAGACCAGGTCGAGGTCGTGGCACTTACTGCGGCTATGTGAGGTCATACTCGAAAGTGAAAAAATCAGTGCAAACAAGCCTCATTCGGTCACGAATTGTTAGTTTCTCATCGAAAACTTGCCGATTATAGTCTTTTCCCCATGACCGGCACCGTCGAGAGACCAAGTCAGGGAAGGGGCACTTTTCGCGGTCATTTGCGGTCATACTCGGTAGTGGGAAAATAAGCAAAAACATGCCCAGGTTGGGCAAGAATTGTCGGTTTCTCATTGAAAACTCACCGATTATAACATTGCTCCCATGACCGGCACCGTCAAGAGACCAGGTCGGGACCGTGGCACTTGCCGCAGCCATGTGCGATCATAGTCGGTAGTGGGAAAATTGGTGCAAACAAATCCTAGTCGGTCACTAATTGTTAGTTTCTCATCGAAAACTTGTCGATTATAGTTTTGTTCCTATGACCGGCACCATCGGGAGACTAGGTCGAGGCCGTGGCACTTACTGCAGCCATGTGCGGTCATACTCGGTAGTGGGAAAATAAGCAAAAATAAGCCAAGGTGGGGCACGAATTGTCGGTTTGATAACCTTGCCCCTATGATCGGCAATATCGAGAGACTTGGTCGGGGCCATGGCACCTGCTGTGGAGACGTACAGTCATATTCGGTAGTGGGGAAATTAGTGCAAACAAGCCCCAGTCAGTCACGAATTGTTAGTTTCTCATCAAAAACTTGCCGATTATAGTCGTGCCCTTAAGATCGACACCATCAGGAGACCAGGTCAGCGTTGTGGGACTTGCTGTGACCATGTATGGTCATACTCGGTAGTGCGAAAATCAATGCAAACTAGCCTCAGTCAATCAAAAGTTGTCAGTTTGTCATCAAACATTTGTCGATTATAATCTTGCCCCCATGATCGGCACCGTCAGGAGATCAAGTCGGGGCCTGGCACTTGCCGTGACCATATGTGGTCATACTCGATAATGGAAAAATAAGCCAAAATAGGCCCAGGTTGGGCACGAATTGTAGATTTGATAACCTTGCCCCTATGACAGGCATCGACAGAAGACCAGTTCGGGGACGTGGCACTTGTTGCGATCATGTATGGTCATACTAGATACTGGGGAAATTAGTGCAAACAATCCCCAGTTGGTCACTAATTGTCAGTTTCTCATCAAAAAATTACCAATTATAGTCTTGCCCCTATAATAGGCATTGTCGGAAGACCAGGTCGAGGCCGTGGCACATATCGCGGCCATTTGCAGTCATACTCGGTAGTGGGAAAATCAGTGCAAACAGGACCCAGTTAGTCATGAATTGTCATTTTCTCATCGAAATTTGCCGATTATAGTCTTGCCCCTAAGATCGGAATAGTCGACAGACCAGGTCGGGGCCGTGGCACGTGCTGTGGCCATGTTTGGTCACACTCGGTAGTGGGAAAATGAGCATAAACAAGCCCTAATCGGTCACGAATTGTCAGTTTCTCATCAAAAACTTACAGATTATAGTCTTGCCCTCATGATCGGCACCGTCGGTAGACCAGGTTGGGGTCGTGGGAGCTGCCGTGGAGACGTACGGTCATATTCGGTGGTGGGGAAGTTAGTGCAAACAAGCCCCAGTCAGTCACAAATTGTTAGTCTCTCATCAAAAACTTGCTGATTATAGTCGTGCCCTCATGATCGGCACCATCAGGAGACCAGGTCAGCGTTGTGGGACTTGCTGCAACCATGTATGGTCATACTCGGTAGTGGGAAAATTAGTGCAAACAAGCCTCAGTCGATTATGAATTGTCAGTTTCTCATCGAAATTAGTCGATTATAGTCTTGTTCTTGCGAAAGAAACCATTGGGAGACCATGTCGGGGCCGTGGCACTTATCGTGTCCATGTGCGATCATACTCGGTAGTCAGAAAAGTAGTGCAAACAAGCCCCAGTCGGTGACGAATTGTCAGTTTCTCATTGAAAAATTGTCGATTATAGTCTTTCCCTCATGACCGACATCGTCAGGAGACCAGGTCGACGTGTCGCGGCCATGTGCAGTCATACTCAGTAGTGAAAAAATCAGTGCAAACAAGCCCCATTTGGTTACAAAATGTCAGTTTCTCATTGAAGACTTACCGATTATAGTATTGCCCCCATGACTGGCACCGTCGGGAGACTAAGTTGGTGCCGTGGCACTTGCCGCGGCCATGTGAGATCATACTCGGCAATGGGAAAATCAGTGCAAACAAGCCTCATTCGGTCACAAATTGTCAGTTTCTCATCGAAAACTTGTAGATTATAGTCTTGCCCCCATGATTGGCACCATCGGAGACCAAATCAGGGCAAGGGAACTTTCCACGGTCTTGTGTGGTCATAGTCGGTAGTGGGAAAATAAGAAAAAATAGGCACAGGTTTGGCACGAATTGTCGGTTTCTCATTGAAAACTCGCTGATTATAACATTGCCCCCATGACCGGCACCTTCAGGAGACCATGTCGAGGCCATCGGACTTCTCAAGGCCATGTACGGTCATAGTTGGTAGTGGAAAAACCAGAGAAAAAAACCCCAGTCTGTCACGAACTGTTAGTTTCTCATCACAACTTGCCGATTATAGTGGGAAACTAACAGTTGTGATGAGAAACTAACACGGCCATGTGCGGTCATACTCGATAGTGGGAAAATCAGTGGAAACAAGCCACAATCGGTTACGAATTGTCAGTTTCTCATTGAAAACTTGCTGATTATAGTCTGGCCCCCATGATCGACATCGTTGGGAGACCAAGTCTGGGTCGTGGCACTTGCCGCGACCATGTCCTGTCATAGTCGGTAATGGGAAAATCATTGCAAACAAGCCCCAATCGGTCACGAATTGTCAGTTTCTGATCGAAAACTTGCTGATTATAGTCTTGCCCCCATGACTGGCACCATCGGGAGACCCGGTCGAGGCTGTGGCCCTTGTTGCTGCCATGTGCGGTAATACTCGATAGTGGAAAAATAGGTGCAAAAAAGCCCCAGTCGATCACAAATTGTCAATTTCTCATCGAAAACTTGTCGATTACAGTTTTGCTCCCATGACGGACACTGTCGGGAGACCAAGTCGAGGTCGTGGCACTTACTGCAGCCATGTGCGGTCATACTCGGTAATGGGAAAATAATTAAAAATAGGCCCAAGTGGGGCACAAATTGTCAGTTTTATAACCTTGCCCCTATGGCAGGCACCATCGGAAGACCAATTCGTGGCCGTGGCACTTGCCGCAATCATGTACAGTCATACTCGATAGTGGGGAAATTAGTACAAACAAGCCCCAGTTGGTCACAAATTGTAAGTTTCTCATAAAAAATTTGCCTATTATAGTCTTGCCCTTGTCATCGACACCGTCGAGAGACCAGGTCGGGGACGTGGGCTTGCCGCGACTATGTGCAGTCATACTCAGTAGTTGAAAAATCAATGCAAATAAGCCCCAATCGGTCACCAATTGTCAATCTCTCATTGCAAACTTATCGATTATAGTCTTGCCAATCTACTCCGGCATCATCATGAGACCAGGTTGGGGCCGTGGCACTTATCTCGGCCATGTGTTGTCATACTCGGTAGTGGAAAAATCAGTGCAAACAAGCCCTAGTCGGTCACGAATTGTCAGTTTCTCATCAAACTTGCCGATTATAGTCTTGCCTCCACGATCGGAACGGTCGGGAGACTAGGTTGGCGCCGTGGCACTTACCGCAGTCATGTGCAGTCATACACGGTAGTGGGAAAATCAGTGCAAACAAGCCCCAATCAGTCACAAATTGTCAATTTCTCATCGAAAACTTGTCGATTATAGTCTTGCCCCTTGAACGGCATCGTCAGGAAACCAGGTCGGGCCGCGACACTTGCTGTCGCCATGTAAGGTCATACTCGGTTGAGGGAAAATCAGTGCAAACAAGCCTCATTCGGTCATGAATTGTCAGTTTCTCATCGAAAACTTCCCGATTATAGTCTTGGCCCCGTGACCGGCACCATCGAGAGACCAAGTCAGGGAAGGGGCACTTTCCGTGGTCAAATGCGGTCATACTCGGTAGCGGAAAAATAAGTAAAAACAGGCCCAGGTGGGGCAAGAATTGTTAGTTTCTCATCGAAAACTTGCCGATTATAACATTGACGCCATGACCGGCACCGTCAGGAGACCAGGTCGGCGCTGTGGCACTTGGCGCAGCCATGTGCAGTGATAGTCGGTAGTGGGAAAATCAATGTGACCAAAACCCAGTCGGTCACGAATTGTTAGTTTCTCTTCGAAACTTGTTGATTATAATTTTTCCCTCATGAACGGAACCGCCGCGAGACCACGTCGGGGCTGTGGCCCTTGCTATGGCCATTTGCGGTCATACTTGATAGTGGGAAAATCATTGCAAAAAAGCTATAGTTGGTTACGAATTGTCAGTTTCTCATTGAAAATTTGTCGATTATAGTCTTCCCCTATGACTGGCACCGTCGGGAGACCAGGTCGGGGCCGTGGCCCTTGTCACGACCATATGCGGTCATACTTGGTAGTCGGGAAATCAGTGCAAACAAGCCCCAGTTAATCATAAGTTGTCATTTTCTTATAAAAATTTTGTCGATTACAATCTTGCCCTATGATCGGCACTGTCAGGAGGCCAAGTCGGGGTCGTGGCACTTATCGCGGCCATGTGTCGTCATTCTCAATAATGGGAAAATAAGCAAAAATAGGCCTAGGTGGGGCACGAATTGTTGATTTTAGAACCTTGCCCCCATGATAGGCATTGTCCAAAGACCAAGTCGGGGCCATGGCACTTGCTGCGGTCATGTACGGTCATACTTGACAGTAGGGAAATTGGTTCAAACAATCCCCAGTTGGTCACGAATTGTCAGTTTCTCATCAAAAAATTACCAATTATAGTCTTGCACCCATGACAGGCACCGTCGGAAGACCAGGTCTAGGTCGTGGCACTTATCGCAGCCATATAAGGTCGTACTCAGTAGTGGGAAAATCAGTGCAAACAAGCCTCATTCGATCACGAATTGTCAGTTTCTCATTGAACACTTGCCGATTATAGTCTTGCCCCCATGATAGATACCTCGAGAGACCAAGTCAGGGAAGGGGCACTTTCCACGGTCATGTGCGATCATACTCGGCAGTGGGAAAATATGTAAAAAGGGGACCAGGTTGGTCACGAATTGTCAGTTTCTCATCAAAAACCTGTCGATTATAGTCTTGCCCTCATGATTAGCAATGTCGGGAGACCAGGTCGGGGTCGTGAGACTTACTGCGGCCATATGTAGTCATACTTGGTAGTGGAAAAATCATTGTAAAAAGGCCCCAGTTGCTCACGAATTGTCAGTTTCTAATCGAAAACTTGCCGATTATAGTCTTGCTCCTATGACCGACATTGTTACGAGACTAGGTCGGGGTCGTGGCAAGTGCGATCATACTCGGTAGTAGGAAAATCAGTGCAAACAAGCCCCATTCGGTTACGAAATGTCAGTTTCTCATCGAAGACTTGCCGATTACAGTATTGCCCCCATGACCGGCACTGTCGGGAGACGAGGTCGGGGCTGTGGCACTTACTGTGGTCATGTGAGGTCATACTCAGTTATGGGAAAATCGGTGGGAACAAGCCTCGTTCGGTCACAAATTTTCATCTTCTCATCGAAAACTTGCCGATTATAGTCCTGCCCCTATGATCGGCGCCGTCGAGACACCAAGTCAAGGCAGGGGCACTTTCCGTGGTCATGTGCGGTCATACTCGGTAGTGGGAAAATAAGCAAAAATAGGCCTAAGTGGGGCACAAATTGTTGGTTTCTCATCGAAAACTTGCAGATTATAACATTGCCCCCATGACGGGCACCGTCAAGAGACCAAGTCATGGTCGTGGCACTTGTCGCAGCCATGTGCGGTCAAGTCAGTAGTGGGAAAATCAGTGGTAACAAACCCCAGTCAGTCACGAATTGTTAGTTTCTCATCGAAACTTGCCGATTATAGTCTTGCCTCCATGATCGGAATTGCCGGGAGACCACGTCGGGGCCGTGGCACTTGGTGTGGCCATGTGCGGTCATACTCGGTAGTGGAAAAATCAGTGCAAACAAGCCATAGTCGGTTACAAATTGTCAGTTTCTCATCAAAAACTTATCGATTATAGTCTTGCCCCTATAACTGGCACCGTCGGGAGACCAGGTTAGGGTCGTGGCCCTTGTCGTGGCCATGTGTGGTCATACTCAGTACTGGGAAAATCAGTGCAAACAAGCCCCAGTCAGCCACAAGCTGTCTGTTTCTCATCGAAAACTTGTCAATTACAGTCTTGCCCCATGACCGGCACTGTCGGGAGACCAAGTCGAGGCTGCGGCACTTGCTGTAGCCATGTGCGGTCACACTTGGTAGTGGGAAAATAAGCAAAAATAAGCCCGGTTGGGGCATGAAATGTTCGTTTTATAACCATGCCCCCATGACAGGCACCGTAGGAAGACCAGGTCTGGGCCTTGGCACTTGCTACCGTCATATACGGTCATACTCGATAGTCAGGAAATTAGCGCAGACAAGCCCCAGTTGCTCATGAATTGTCAGTTTCTTAGTAAAAAACTTGCTGATTACAGTCTTAACCCCATGACCAGCACCGTCGGGAGACTAGGACGGGGACGTGGCACTTGTCGCGATCATGTACGATCGTACTCGGTAGTGGGAAAATTAGTGTAAACAGGCCCTAGTCGGTCACTAATTGTCAGTTTCTCACCAAAAACTTATCGATTATAGTCTTTCCCATCAGTACCGACACCATCGGGAGGCCACTTCGGGGCCATGGCACTTAACGATTACAGTCTTGCCCCCATGACAGGCACTGTCGGGAGACCAGGTTGGGGCCGTGGCACTTACTACGGCCATGTGCGGTTGTACTCTATGGCAGGAAAATAAGCAAAAACAGGCCCAGGTGGGGCACGAACTATCTGTTTTATAACCTTGCCCCTATGAACGGCACCGTCAGGAGACCAGGTCAAGGCCGTGCCACTTGTCGCGGCCATTTATGGTCATTCTCGGTAGTGGGGATATCAGTGCAAACAAGCCCCATTCGGTTACGAAATGTCAGTTTCTCATCGAAGACTTGTCGATTATAGTATTGCCCCCATGACTGGCACCGTCGGGAGACAAGGTCGGGGCCTTGGCACTTGCCGTGGTCATGTGAGGTCATACTCAGTTGTGGGAAAATTAGTGCGAACAAACCTCTTTCGGTCACAAATTGTTAGCTTCTCATCGAAAACTTACTGATTATAGTCCTGCCCCCATGACCGGCACTGTCGAGACACCAAGTCAAGGCAGGGGCACTTTCCGTGGTCATGTGCGGTCATACTCGGTAGTGAAAAAATAGGCAAAAACTTGCCTTGGTGGGGCACAAATTGTTGGTTTCTCATCGAAAACTTGCAGATTATAACATTGCCCCCATGATCGGCACCGTCAAGAGACCAAGTCAGGGTCATGGCACTTGTCACAGCCATATGCGATCAAGTCAGTAGTGGGAAAATCAATGGAAACAGACCCCAGTTGGTCTTGAATTGTTAATTTCTCATCGAAACTTGGGCGATTATAGTCTTGCCGCCATGATCGAAACTGCTGGGAGACCACGTCGGGGCAGTGGCACTTACTGTGGTCACGTGTGGTCATACTCAGTAGTGGAAAAATCAGTGCAAACAAGCCATAGTCAGTTATGAATTGTCAGTTTATCATCGAAAACTTGTCGATTATAGTCTTGGCCCCATGACTGGCACCGTCGGGAGACCAGGTCAGGGTTGTGGCCCTTGTCGCGACCATGTACGGTCATACTCGGTAGTAGGAAAATCAGTGCAAACAAGCCCCAGTCAGCCACAAGTTGTCTGTTTCTCATCAAAAACTTGTCGATTACAGTCTTGCCCCTATGACCGGAACTGTCGGGAGACCAAGTCGGGGTCGTGGAACTTGCCGCGCCCATGTGCATTCATACTTGATAGTGTGAAAATAAGCAAAAATAAGCCCGGTTGGGGCATGAAATGTCGATTTTATAACCATGCCCCCACGTATGGTCATACTCGATAGTGGGGAAATTAGTGCAGACAAGCCCCAGTTGCTCACAAATTGTCAGTTTCTTAGTAAAAAATTGTCGATTATAGTCTTGCCCCCCTGACAGGCACCGTCGGAAGACCAGGTCGGGGCCGTGGCACTTGTCGCGGCCATGTATGGTCATACTCGGTAGTGGAAAAATCAGTGCAAATAGGCCCTCATCGATCATGAATTGTCAGTTTCTCATCGAAACTTGCCGATTATAGTCTTGCCCCCATGACCGGAACAGTCGACAGACCAGGTTGGGGCCGTGGAACTTGTTGTGGCCATGTTTGCTTATAGTCGGTAGTGGGAAAATGCGTGCAAACAAGCCCCAATCGGTTACAAATTGTCAGTTTCTCATCAAAAACTTACCGATTACAGTCTTAACCCCATGACCGGCACCGTCCGGAGACCAGGTTAGGGACATGGCACTTGTCGCGATCATGTGCGGTCGTACTCGGTAGTTGGAAAATCAGTGTAATCAGGCCCTAGTCGGTCGCGAATTGTTAGTTTCTTACCGGAAACTTATCGATTATAGTCTTGCCCATCAAGACCGGCACCATTGGTAGACCAGGTCGGGCCCGTGGCACTTTTTGTGACCATGTGTGGTCATACTTGATAGTTGAAAAATCAGTGCAAAAAAGCCCCAGTAGGTCACGAGTTGTCAGTTTCTCATCGAAAACTTATCGATTACAGTCTTGCCCTCATGACCAGCACCGTCATACTTTATAGTGGGAAAATAAGCAAAAATGGGCCCAGGTGGGGCATGAATTGTCAGTTTTATAACCTTGCCCCTATGACCAATAGCGTCGGAAGACAAGGTCGGGGCCGTGCATTTGCCGCAGTCATGTACGGTCATTCTCAGTAGTGAGGAATTAGTGCAAACAAGGCCCAGTCGGTCACAAATTGTCAGTTTCTCATCAAAAACTTGTCGATTATAGTCTTGCCCTCATGATTGGCACTGTTTGGTAACCAGGTCAAGGTCGTGGAACTTGCTGCGTCCATGTACAGTCATACTCAATAGTGGGAAAATCAGTGCAAACAAGCCCCAGTCAGTCAAAAATTGTCAGTTTCTCATCGAAACTAGCTGATTATAGTCCTAACCCCATGATCGGAACTGTTGGGAGACCAGGTCGGGGCTGTGGCACTTATCGCGGCCATGTGCAGTCGTATTCGGTAGTGGGAAAGTCATTGCAAACAAGCCCCAGTCGGTGACGAATTGTCAGTTTCTCATCGAAAAATTGCAGATTATAGTCTTGCCCCCATGACTGGCACCGTCGGGACACCAAGTCGGGGTCGTGGTACTAGCTGCGACCATGTGCGGTCATACTCGATAGTGGGAAAATCAGAGCAAACAGGCAACAGTTGGTCATGAATTGTTAGTTTCTCATCGAAAACTTACCGATTATAGTCTTGCCCATTAGGAACGGCACCGTCAGGAGACTAGGTCGGGGTCATGCCACTTGTCGCGGCCATGTGCGGTCATACTCGATAGTGGAAAAATTAGTACAAACAAGCCCCAATCGGTCACAAATTGTCTGTTTCTCCTCGAAACTTGCCGATTATAGTCTTACCCCCACGATCGGAACTGTCAGGAGACCAGGTCGGGGCCGTGGCATTGATCGCGACCATGTGCTTTCATACTTGGTTGTGTAAAAATTAGTGCAAACAAGCCCCAATTGGTCACGAATTGTCAGTTTGTCATTAAAGACTTGTCGATTATAGTCTTGGCCCCATGATTGGCACTGTCGGGAGACCAGGTCGGGGCTATGGCACTTGCAGCCGCCATGTGCAGTCATACTTGATAGTGGGAAAATCAGTGTAAACATGCCCCATTCGAGTACTAATTGTAGGTTTCTAATCTAAAATTTGCTGATTATAGTGTTGCTCATATGACCGACACTGTCTGGAGACCAGCTTGGGGCCGGGGCACTTCCACAACCATGTGCGGTCATACTCGGTAGTGGGAAAATAACCAAAAATAGGCTCAGGTGGGGCACAAATTGTCAGTTTTATAACCTTGCCCACATGGCCGACACGTTCGGGAGACCAGGTCGGGACCGTGGAACTTGCCATCGCTATGTGCAGCCATACTCGATAGTGGGAAAATCAGTGCAAACATGCTCCGTTCGGGTACGAATTGTCAGTTTCTAATCTAAACATTGCCGATTATAGTCTTGCCACCATGAATGGCACCATTATTGGGAGATGAGGTCAGGGTCGTGGCACTTACTGTGGCCATGTGCAATCATACTCGGTAGTGGGAAAATTAATGTAAACAAGCCCTAGTCGGTCACGAATTGTTAGTTTCTCATCAAAAACTTGCCAATTGTAGTCTTTCCCTCATAACCGGCACCGTTGGGAGACCAAGCTGGGGTTGTAGGACTTGTCGCGGCCATATGCGGTCATACTCAGTAGTGGAAAAATCAGTGTAAAAAGGCCCCAGTCGCTCACGAATTTTCAGTTTCTAATCGAAAACTTGTCGATTATAGTCTTGCACCTATGATCGGCACCGTCGGGAGCCCAGGTCGGGGCCGTGGCACTTATCGCGACCATGTGTGATCATACTCGGCAGTGAGAAAATCAATGCAAACAAGCCCCATTCGGTTACGAAATGTCAGTTTGTCATCAAAGACTTGTCAATTAGAGTATTGCCCCTATAATTGGCACCGTCGGGAGAGAAGGTCGGGGACATGGCACTTGCCGTCGCCATGTGAGGTCATACTTCATAGTAGGAAAATCAGTGCAAACAAGCCTCACTCGTTCACGAATTGTCAGTTTCTCATCGGAAACTTGACAATCATAGTGTTGCCCCCATGACCGGCACCATCGGGAGACCAAGTCAGGGCAGGGTCACCTTCCTCAGTCATGTGCGGTCATACTTGGTGTTGGGAAAATAAGCAAAAACAAGCCCATGCGGGGCACGAACTGTCGGTTTCTCATCGAAAACTCATCGATTATAACCTTGCCCCTATGATCGGCACCATCGAGAGACCAGATCGGGGCCGTGGTATTTTCCACGGCCATGTATGGTCATACTCAGTAATGGGAAAATCAGTGCAAACAAGCCCTAGTCGGTCACAAATTGTCAGTTTCTCATTGAACACTTGCCGATTATAGTCTGGATCCCATGATCAGCATCGTCGGGAGACCAGGTCGGGGTAGTGGCACTTGTCGTGGCCATGAGCGGTCATACGTGGTGGTCAAAAAATCAGTGCAAACAAGCCCCAGTCAGTCATGAATTGTCAGTTTCTCATCGAAAACTTGCCAATTATAGTCTTGCCCAGATGACCAGCGTCATTGGGAGACCAGGTTGGGGCTGTGGCACTTGACGTGACCATGTGCGGTCATACTCAATAGTGGAAAATTCAGTGGAAATAAGCCCTAGTCGGTCACGACCGGAACTGTCAGGAGACCAGGTCTGGGCTATAAGACTTACCGCGGCGATGTGCGTTCATACTCGGTAATGGAAAAATTAGTGCAAACTGGCCCTAATCGGTCACGAATAGTCAGTTTCTCATCGAAAACTTGCCGATTACAGTCTTGCCCCCATGAATGGCACCTTCGGGAGACCAGGGTGGGGCCGCAGCCTAAGTGGGGCATAAATTATCAGTTTTATAACCTTGTCCCCATGATAGGCACCATCGAGAGACCAAGTCGAGGCCGTGGAACTTGCTGCGGTCATACTCGGTGGTGGGGAAATTAGTGCAATCAAGCCCTAGTCAATTACGAATTGTCAGTTTATCATCAAAAACTTGCCGATTATTATCTTGCCTTTATGATCGGCAATGTCGGGAGACCAGGTAGGGGTCGTGGGACGTTTTGCAGCCATGAGCGGTCATACTCGGTAGTGGAAAAACCAGTGCAAACAGGCCCCAGTCGGTCACAAATTGTCAGTTTCTTATCAAAAACTTACCGATTATAGTCTTGCCCCCATGACCGACACCGTCAGGAGACCAAGTCAGGGTTGTGGCCTTTGTCACGATCATGTGCGATAATACTCAGTATTGGGGAAATCAGTGCAAACCGGCCCTAGTCGGTCACAAATTGTTAATTTCTCATTGAAAACTTGCCGATTATAGTCTTGCCCCTATGACCGACACCGTCGGGAGACTAGGTCGGGGCCGTGGCAAGTGTGCAGTCGTACTCAGTAGTGGGAAAATCAGTGCAAGGAAGCCCCATTCGGTCACGAATTGTCAGTTTCTCATCAAAAACTTGCTGATTATAGTCTTGCCCTCAGGAACGACACCTTCGGAGACCAAGTCGGGGTCGTGGCACTTGTCCCGACCATCTATGTTCATACTCGGTAGTGGGAAAATTAGTGCAAACAAGCTCAAGTCAGTCACGAATTGTCAGTTTCTCATCGAATTTAGGCAATTGTACTCTTGACCCCACGACTGAAACCGTCGAGAGACCACGTCGGGCCCGTGGCACTTGCCGCGGCCATGTGCGATCATACTTGGTAGTGGGAAAATAAGTGCAAGCAAGCCCCAGTTGGTCACAAATTGTCAGTTTCTCATCAAAAACTTGCCAATTGTGGTCTTGCCCTATGACCAGCACCATCAGGAGACTAGGTCGGGGCCGTGGCACTTGTCGCGTCCATGTGTGATTGTACTTGGTAGTGGGAAAATCAGTGCAAACAGGCCCCAGTTGGTCACGAATTATCAGTTTCTCATCGAAAACTTGCCGATTATAGTCTTACCCATCGGGACCGGCACCATAGGGAGACCATTTCAGTGCCGTGGCACTTGTCGCAGCCATGTGCGGTCATACTCAGTAGTGAGAAAATCAGTACAAACAAGCCCCAGTTGGTCACGAATTGTTAGTTTCTCATCGAAACTTGCCGATTATCTTGCCCCCATGACCAAAACCGTCGGGAGATCAGGTCGGGGCCGTGGCACTTACTGCGGCTAGGTGCGGTCATACTTGGTTGTGGGAAAATCAGTGCAAAGAAGCCTCAGTCGGTCACGAATTATCAATTTCTCATCGAAAACTTGCCGATTATAATCTTTCGCCCATGACTGACACCATCGAGAGACTACGTCGGGGCCGTGGCACTTGCCGCGATCATGTGTGGTCGTACTCGGTAGTGGAAAAATCAGTGCAAAAAGCCCCAGTCGGTCACGAGTTGGTATTGTTTGTAGCGATTGCAGTGCTAGCACAATTTCTTCCATTTTATCTGTAATATGCAAGTTAGAATTTTACAAATGTTTTCCGTTAAACTCATGTAAAGAATGATTTCTAACTCTGCTTTAACATCTATATTAAAAATTTCTTGAGACAAAGAATCAATGACATCAATTGATAAAAAATAATGAACATCACTAGGGTATCTCACATCTTCAAAAATATTTAAATGAACAATTTCATTGTCAAACTCTATAGTTAATGCTCTTGCATCTACATGGATCTTCTTTAAAAATGGTTGACCCAGAAGGATTGGTGCATAGTTAGATGAAGGCTCTCCCTCCATGTTCAAAGTTAGTTGGGAAAACCAATTGATTAACTTGCATTAAAATCCTATAAAACCCCTTTGGGATAAACATTAGCTCTATTAACCAATTGAATTATAACACATGTTTCTTTCAATGATCCTAAGTTCAATGACGTGTAAATGGAATATGGCATAGCATTAATTGAAGCTCCTAAATCTAACATTACATTTTCAAATTGGGTATCACTAATTTTTTAGGGAATTGTTAACATACATGAATCCTTACATTTTAGGGGAAGCTTTCTCTAAATGACTTTAGACACATTCTTCCCCACACTTACTTTCTTGTCTCCCTAAATTTCCTTTTAGATGTGCATAACTCCTTAAGAAATTTGACGTATCAAGGAACTTACTTAATGGCATCAATTAGAGGTATGTTCACCTATACCTTTTTGAACATCTCCAAAATCTCCCTATCTTATGTTGGAGTTATGTAAATATAGTGCCCTGGAAAGCAAGTGTATTTACATGTAACTTTATCTTCTTCAGTTACAG
>JAOQMP010000008.1:26325464-26347334 GCA_027563575.1 Erythroxylum pedicellare
ACAGAACTTTTATGTAAAGTTTGAATAACTTTAGAGCTAAATATAATATATTTGATAAATAAGAATAAATATTAGATATTAATATTTGTTATGAATTCATTGGTAATTAATTGTAATTCTAACTAAAGCTATATTTCAATATAATTATTTATATGTTAAAGTTCAAAAAAAAAAAAACTTCTCTTAATATTGTGTAGACACCATTCTCGTATGAATTCCTTCTTTATTGGATTTCATTATTACACTTTTATTATCATCATTCGTGAGCATAAGTAATGCTTAATTTCTTAAATACCACAAGCCTAATACTTAAACTATTTTGTTTTATGGTATGGGCAAGAAGTGAATTGAGAATCTATTATTAGTATAATTGCTCTTATCATAAATGAGTTACCTGTCTTTACTACCTATCATTTAAATAGGAATTATTATTTTACAATTTAAATAACGCTACACACCAACCATTCAGTGCGAATTAATATAACTCTGCCACAAGTGAAAGATGCAAACCTTAACAAAAAAAGAGACTTTATAAAATACATATGCATTAACACATAATTATTTAATTTAAAACTATCTTATGATCATTGATTCACAATGATGTGAGTAATGAGACACAATTAGTTTTTTTTAATAAATATATTAATCCTAAACAACAAAATCAAACGAGTACACTATCATTCTTAATCATAATAAATAATAACACTACTATTACTAAGTCGAATTACGACGGAGCTCTAAAGACGCCGTCGAATCGATGGTTCCGAAGAATTGGCCAAGCCCTCATCAGCATTTGTACCCTGTCATATCGGCAGTCAGCAAAGAATGTAACAGTCAAATCGGCGGAGTTATTTGTGCTGTGCCTGCACCAATGAGTTTCCTGAATAGCGTCACAGGCAGCTCATTATAAACATTTAAGATAAAAATATTGATAAAATTAGATGATGACGGTGCCACGTCATCCATAATAGTGCTAAAAGCGCGTAAAGCATGACAATCTGGAATCTCGATAAAGTCACCGGCGGTGAGAGTTGGTTTCTACTGGGACTTGACACGTGGGTAGTAAGAGGTCATGTTTGTTAGATATTAATATCGCAATGTGGGACCCGGCCCAGCACAATTTGGCACTCCTGGATTTGCATTTGGTGTGCATTTGGGTTTCATTTATGTTAGAGGGAAAAGGTAGTGAAGAATAAAAATGAAAATATAATTTGAAATTAAATAGAAAGGCGAAGAAATGGAGGAGCCAATAAACTATTGTTTTAGGCTCTTTCTTTTTGACCCTAAAACGCAAAACAAAATGTCTTTTCATTTCTTCTCTTACCTTTCTCTTTCTACCTCTAGCTTTTTGTTAGTGTCTTTGTTTCTTGTGTCATTAAAAGGGCAGAGGAACTAAACGCCATCAGAAACTAGTTCTGGATTTTGTAGCTGTTACTTCATTACTGCACTTAATATTAAAGGTATGATCTTTCTCTTCTTATTGTTGTCTCTTGTAATTTTCTGAAGTTGTGTTTTGGTTGATTCCTGAGTTTTTGAATGTTCTGCTGTTAAAGATTGGATTTTGAGTTGTTGGTTTGTTTGCTAAGGTTGTTATTGTTACGCTGGAGCTTTGTCTTTTCGGTTCTCTTTTATTTCGTTGTTTAAACTTTGGGGGACTAGAGGTAGGGCCTGTTAGATAAAGATGTTCTGTTGATTTGGGTTATAACGGATTTCGGTTTTATAGGTTATGTTAATTTTGTGTTTGCTAGTTTATTCTGGTGCTTATTTGTTCAAGACTCGTTATACTCTATGCAAGACCATGTATCTTTATAACGAATTTAATACCAATTTTGTTCTGCTCTTTGTGGCTTTCCGATAGATGTCTAAATCTTCGCTTTGTTCATTCATACTTTCATTTTGTTTGATGTTTCTAAAAGGATGGTTTGTGAGTGTTCTTTTCTAATGCACTTTTGTAGAGCAGAGACTGAGTGGAGGCCAAAGAAAAGAGTTTTCGCAATGTGCAATGGTTCGAAGAGGAGACCAACTCAAGCTGGTTTTAATACGGGGAATGAGTATCAGAAACAAGATGGAAAATTCCATATATTGCTTGAATTAGCTGCATCCAACGATCTGATTGAATTCAAGCGAGCAATTGAAGAAGATGGACTTGATGTGGAAGAGGCAGGTATGTGGTATGGAAGGAGAATTGGCTCAAAAGGGATGACTCTTGAAGAGAGGACACCCTTAATGGTTGCTGCCTTGTTTGGAAGCAAGGACGTGTTAAAGTATATCCTGGGAACAGGCCTTGTTGATGTTAACAAGGGTTGTGGTTCTGATGGGATCACGGCTCTACACTGTGCTGCTGCTGGTGGATCTTCGTCTTCTCTTGAAGTTGTCAAGCTCTTGCTTGAGGCCTCCGCTGATCTTAATTCTGTTGATGCTAACGGAAACCATCCTAGCGACGTGATCCATCTTGCTGGTCCTGGTTTAAATACTAGGAGAAGAACAATGGAGATCATGCTAAAGGGTGGTAGTAGCAGTGACGAAGCTTATTTGCCCGATAAGATTGAGACTGAGATACAGGAACAACTGGAAATCTCAACGCCGAGGTCATCGAAAGATGGGGCTGAGAAGAAAGAATATCCAGTTGATCTCACTCTTCCGGATATCAAGAATGGGATATATGGAACTGATGAATTTCGAATGTACACATTTAAGATCAAGCCTTGCTCAAGGGCTTATTCTCATGATTGGACAGAATGCCCATTTGTTCATCCTGGCGAGAATGCAAGGCGCCGTGATCCTAGGAAGTATCACTATAGCTGTGTTCCTTGCCCTGAGTTTCGAAAGGGTTCATGCAGGCAGGGTGATGCTTGTGAATATGCACATGGTATTTTTGAGTGTTGGCTTCACCCTGCTCAGTATCGAACACGCCTTTGCAAAGATGAGGCTAGTTGCAATAGGAGAGTTTGTTTCTTTGCACACAAACTTGAAGAGCTTCGTCCCTTGTATGCATCAACAGGGTCTGTTGTGCCTTCTCCTAGATCTTACTCAGCCGGTGGATCGGCTCTGGACATTGGTTCTCTTAGCCCTCTAGGCCTTGGTTATCCATCAGTGTTGATCCCACCATCCTCAACACCACCCATGACCTCCCCTGGACCCTCTTCTCCAATGGGGGGATGGCAAAGTCAGCCGAGTACTCTACCCCCTACCTTGCAGCTCTCTGGCAGCAGGTTGAAATCTACGCTGAGTGCAAGAGATATGGAATTAGATATGGAATTTCTTGAGCGTGAAAGTCTTCTTCGCCGGCAGCAACAGTTCTTGGATGAGGTATCTGGTCTTGCCTCACCATCCAGCTGGAGTAATGGTTTCTCCGCTGCAGCGTTTAGTAGCTCCTCTGTTGATCAAACTGGGGAATTGAATAGACTTGGAGGAGTAAAGCCTACTAACCTTGAAGATATTTTTGGGTCTGCTGATCCAGCAATTTTACCTCAATTGCAGGGGCTTTCGCTTGATACTTTGTCACCTCAATTGCAATCCCCGAAAGGGATTCCAATACGACACAACTTAAACCAGCAGCTCCGATCCAGTTATCCCACCTGCTTTTCATCATCTCCTGTGAGGACGTCCCCATCCTCTGGGTTTGATCAATCTGGAGTAACAGCAGCAGCAGCTTTGAGTTCAAGGTCTGCTGCTTTCTTAAAGCAGCGAAGTCAGAGCTTCATTGAGCGAAATGCTGTTTATCGTCATACTGGATTGTCTTCTCCGGTTTCTTCAGCTGCCATATTACCTTCTAGCGTTACAGCTTGGGGTTCTCCAGATGGCAAGGTGGACTGGGGAATCCAGGGAGAAGAGCTTCATAAGCTACGGAAATCTGCATCTTTTGGCATTCGAAGCAATGGCAGCACCGAAGCAACAATTCCAGTTCCTACAAATGCTGATGAGCCAGATGTCTCTTGGGTTCATTCCCTGGTGAAGGATACATCACCGATGAAATCTATGCCACTAGGTTCTGAGGAGTCCCAAAAGGAGCAATGCCATCTTAATTCTGCAGGACTGGATATACTCCCCTCTTGGGTGGAGCCAATGTACAGTGACCAGGAGCAGCTGGTGGCATAAATGCAATACAAGACACTGTTTAATTCCTAATTCAAGTTTAACTAGTTCTTTTTGGCCATCTGTTAAAACTTTGTTGATTCTAATCATATTTATAAGCCTGATTTGAAGACAAGAAGGAAAAAAAACTGTGTTGGGATAATATGATAGTTGGGAAGAAGGAAAGGTTTCTGAAATCGTAACAGGGAATTCTTTTTCTGCTCAAGTGGAGTCGATATTCTCAAGCAGATAGATGCAAAGACGCATCCTTTACCGATGAGTCGGAGTGTCTTGTTTGCAGAAATTGTCTAATTTAATTTCCTTTGATCTACCTTTTACTGCAAAATTTTAGGTTGTGAGCCTATGTGCTTTCATCTCTAAGAAACTGTATTACTTCAACTACTACTGAATAAAGCATTTATGATTTTACTAGGAGTTTCAAGGTTATTCCGCTCATGCCTATTCCTCTGGTTTTGTTGGTTGTAGTTCATGGTACTTCGGTGTCCTTGGGTTAATCTTAAAGTGCTTTAGGTCTTAACGTGATGTTTTTCCAACTGTGCTAGCTGGTATCAACTATTTTTAAAAGATGAAGAGACTCTAAATGGTTATCCATCGAGAAGCATTGGACTTGTGTCCTGGCATCCTTAGTAACAGAAACGATAATGATTGGTAGCATTTCAAACTGTAGATCAAACAGGGGGTTTTTGCAGTATGACTCCGTTTTATTCAGTCATTTTTTCTCTCGTCAAGTTTGTCCACATATTAACTCTCTGTATTACATGCACAAAAGCAAAACTCTATTGGTTGAAAAATCCTAAGTGGGATGATTGTTGAGCACTGAGCGAACGGCAATCCTGCCCTTCTGCTATGTAAAGACACGATCACGGCACTAGTGGAAAGAAAAAGAAGCATGAAAATTGAAAAGCCTTGGCGATTTGTTTGTTAGGGGGAGCGAAAAGATAAGTCTTTATCATCTCTATGCTACCAGCCGAGAGCATATAAAAAGATGTGTGGTAGTTGCTGGCATTCCCCAAACCGTGTGTAAAACCAGTATATTATTACATGTGACTCATTAATAATTATAGCTTTAATAATATTAGGTGCTAAAGTTTAATTGGTCAATTTGGTTAAGTGAGATGGTTAAGCAAAATAAGAATTTGCTTTAAACTTACCGTTTAATGAAATATCATAATTTCATTTGAAATTGGTCATCGCCTCAACACTTTTCTTTACGTTTTTATCATTAGTAAACCGAATTGATGGAAAGATCACAGAAATCAACGTTCTCTATATTCAATTATTTAGAAGGGTTAATCTCAATTAAGATTAAACTCATATGTAATTCTTATTTTATATTTTTAATGAAAAATATAGAATTTTAAAATCTAGGTTAAGGATTATTGTGATTAGGTTTATACAATAAATTATGCCTACATGTGATATTAGAGGCTAGTTCTAAATTTTATGATTTATCCATTCAATATATGTTTAATTCATATTATTTCTGAATAATTACTTGTTGAATTTAAATTTACTGGGTTAAAATGTTGTTCGTATCTCATGTTTATAAGGTGCGAATAAAACTCAAGTTTGCAATTGCAAGATTAGAAGCTACAGAGCTACAAGCGATACGAGCAAAGGAAAAAGTAAACGGAGATCAAAAAGGTTTATACTTTTTTTCTCGATTTCCGTGCCGGGAATATATATATTTAATTGGAGAAGATGGCTATGTTTTTATAAAGAGATGGTTTTACCAAAGACGACGACGACTTATTTACGATCTGTTACGATTAAGAATTTTCGAAAACTTAAACAAGATACCTTTATTCGTCTTCTTAAGTTTACGGTTCACGCTTCAATGCCGTTTTCTCCCATGTTAATAAACGAGGCGACATATGTGTTTGGTTTGTTTTCAAACACAAGTACGATTAAGGAAAGATTTTCAAATGCCAAGACGTGCAATTACACCTTAATTATGATTCTTATCCTCCGGGCGTTAATTCATGATTGTGGTCGCCGTTTCTGGATAATGAAACATAAATGTCAATTTTACCCTGTTGGTAAAGTCATCGATTCAAGCTCTTTGAATGCCATGGTAATTTGCTTAATCTTTTAGATCTTCAATGTCGCACGTCATGATCGCATCATCAAGGGTTTTTTTTTAATATCTGAATAACCATTAAATTTAGGATTATGATCATGTTTTGGTATTGGATATATTATTATTATTAGTATTGCTGTTTTAAGATGATGTAAGTGAGCTTGTGCATTGATGATGAAAGTATGATCTATTTATATATATGGATAATTTTAATATTTATATTTATGATAATTTATTAGTCACTAAAGTGGTCAAGTTTTAATGTTTAATGGATATTAATTTATGACATATTTTAATTCAATTACTCATGATTTATGGATGCTTATTAAAAATGATATAATGAATTCATAAATATTTAAAGTTCACTAATTATAAAATATTTCAGGATTACCCAAAGGTTAATTAATTAAATTTATAATTTGTGGACATGAAGTGTTAATTTATATACTTAAAATGAATGTATTTAGTATATCCAAAGATAGCTAGCATGTTTGTTGAGGTATATTTAATTAACAATTAAGTAGTATAAAATTAGCATAATTATCATAATTATGGTATGTCTTAGAGTCACCCAAAGAAGATCTTAGATATCCACTAAATGTTTTATTTGGAATAATTCTTTTGAATCTGATGTAAGTGTTAAGTTTTACGACTCAAATAATTAAAGTGTGAGGATTCTGTTATGTTTTACAGTTTCTATTCTTGTTAATTTTAATTTAGTTGCTTCATTTGTTCCACCCATTAGTGGATTAAATTACTCTGACTGGTGTAAACAAGTCCAATTTTAGCTTGGTATATTAGGACTTGATTTGACACTCCAAGTTGAGAAACCAATTGTTATTACTGATGCAAGCTTTGTTAATGATAAATGTTTCTTTAAAGCTTGGGAAAGATCAAATATATTGAGCTTAATTTTTATGCGAATGACTGTTGCTAAGAACAATAAGACAACTTTTCCCAACACTGAAGTTGCTAAAGAATTTATGAAATTTGGTAAAGAACATTCCCAAATTGCTGAAAAGTCACTTATGGGGACATCAATGGCTAAGTTGACCACTATGAAGTTTGATGGTTCACGAAGCATGCATGAACATGCCATTGAAATGACAAAACGGCACCTCTCTTCTCGAGAATCCATACATCCATTGATATAGTAACAAGACTAAAGATATTGGGAATGAATGTTAATGAATTTTCCTAGTACAGTTCATTCTTAATTCTTTACCTCTTGAGCAGTATGGGTCATTCCTAATGAAGTATAACACTATAAAGGGTAAGTGGAATTTGAATTAATTGGCTAGTATGCTTGTTTAAGAGGAGACAAGATTTAAGAATCAGGGCACCCATGCCATTGATTTTGTAGGTCATTAAGGAGTTAGAAAGAAGCCCAAAAAGAATAATGGGAAAGGCAAGGCCAAGCTAGGATCACTTAAAGTTAATGAATCCTTTTAGTCAAGTTCATAAGAAGGAACATAAAGGTGATAGATGCCATTTTTACAAAAAACTTGGGCATTATTAAAAAGATTGCCTCAAATGTAAAAGTTGGTTCACAAAGAAAGGTAAGTTTACTACTTTAGTATGTTTCGAATCTAGTTTGGCGGAAGTTCCTTATAATACTTGGTGGATTGATTCTGGTTGCACCACTTATGTTTCGAATACCTTGCAAGGATTCCTGACAACCTAAACCATAAACCCAAATGAAAAGCTTGTTTGATGGAGAATCGTGTCAAAGATCCAATTGAAGCCACAGGAACTTATTGTTTGATTTTAGATACTGGTCATCATTTAGATTTATTTCAGACACTTTATGTACCTTATGTTTCTAGTAAATTAGTTTCCTTATTTAAAATTGATTCTGTTGGTTATACTTTCAAATTGGGAATGGACATTTCAGTTTATTTAAAAACCATTGTCTTATTAGTTCTACTATTCTTTATGATGGCCTATACAAGTTAAATCTTAACAACCTTTTTGCTAAAACCCTAGCATTATAATGTTGGTACTAAACATGGTTTAATTAATGAAATTTCAACTTTCTTGTGACATACACATTTCATATTTCCAAAGAAAGACTGTAAAGACTAGTAAAGAATGAAATTTTACCAGATTTGGACTTTACTAATTTTGGCATAAAGAAAGGAGCCACAAGAAGCACACAGCTTCTTGAAATTATACACACTGATATATGTGGACCTTTTTATGTTCCATCTTTTAGTGGAGAAAAGTATTTCATCACATTTATTAATGACTTTTCATGTTATGGATTTGTCTATTTATTGCATGAGAAGACTCAAGCAATAAATGCATTATAGGTGTTTGTTCATGAGGTGGAAAGACAATTAGGTATAAAGGTGAAAATTGTCAAATTTGACCAGGGTGGTGAATTTTACGATAAATTAATGAGTTAGGACAATGTCTAGGTTCATTTGCCAAACTTTTTGAAAAGAATGGTATATGTGCTCAATACACAATGCCAGGTATACTACAACAAAATGATGTGGTAGAAAGACATAATCATGCATTAATAGATATGGTTAGGCGTATGTTAAGTAATTCATCTTTACCCTTATCATTGTGAATGCGTGCATTGAAATCTGTTGTTTACTTGTTAAATAGGGTTCCTAGTAAGATAGTTCCAAAAACTCCTTTTGAACTGTGGACTAGAAGGAAACCTAGTCTAAGGCACCTACATGTTTAAGATTGCCCGACGGAAGTAAGAATTTGTAATCAACATGAAAAGAAATTGGATGCAAGAACAATTAGTGGATTTTTTATTAGTTATATAGAAAAGTCTAAAGGGTATATATTTTATTATCCTAATCATACAATAAGAATCGTTGAAATTGGAAATACTAGGTTCATTGAGAATGGTGAAACCAGTGAGAGTGTTGAAAGACCACATAATGTAGTTATTGAAGAAATAAAAGTTCAAGTTCCCCTACCGACTTCTTCAATACATGTTACTCCTATAGATGTAGAATGATTTGAAAATTTACAGGAGTAACAAATAAATGATCAAACACTTACTGAAGAGCTTGTAGTTAATGAACCTATTGAACCTACAATGTTCCAATTGTAGAACAACTATAAGAAATATCATTAAGAAGGTCTTAAAGACCTAGAAAACCAGTTATTTCTAATGATTATGTGGTATATCTACAAGAGTCAAAATTTGACTTAGGAAATAAGGATGATACAGTTTGGTTTTCACAAGCCGTTGAAAGTATCAATTCTACTAAATTAATTGATGCTATGAAGGAAGAGTTGAATTCTATGGAGCATAATGAAGTTTGAGATTTAGTCAAATTGCCTAAAGGTTGTAAGAAAGTCAAATGTAACTGCATTTTAAGACCAAAAGTGACTCTTATGACAATACTGAAAGACATAAAACAAGAGTTGTTTCCAAAGGTTATACTTAAAAAGATGACATTGATTATAAGGAGACTTGTTCACCTGTTTCAAAGAAAGACCCCTTTAGAATTATTACAGCACTAGTGACTCCTTATGATTTAGAGTACATCAAATAGATGTGAAAATAACATTTTTTAATGGTAATTTAAAGGAAGAAGTGTATATGTATGAACTTGAAGGCTTTTCAATTGAAGAAAAGGAAGACATGGTGTGTAAACTTAAGAAGTCGATATATGGACTTAAGCAAGCCTCCCGACAATGGCATTTTAAGTTCAATGATACTATTACCTCCTTTGGATTTAAAGAAAATACCGTTGATCAGTGTATATATCTAAAAATAAGTGGGAGTAAATTCATATTTTTGAGACTTTATGATGATGATATCTTGTTAGCTACTAATAATCTTGGTTTAACGCACAACACCAAGAAATTTCTCTTTGAGAATTTTGAAATGAAAGATATAGGAGATGTCAGTTATGTGATAGGAATTAAAATATTCCATGATAGGTCACAAGGACTATTAGATTTATTCTAAAAAAGCTTATATTAATAACGTCTTGGAGAGATTTGGCATAATTTTTTTTTCTACAAATGTAGTTTCAATTCAGAAGGGAGACAATTTTAGTCTTAATCAATGTCCAAAGAATGAATTGGAAATGACAAATATTCTTTATGCATCAAGTTTTGAAAGCCTAATGTATGTTCAAACTTGCACCAGATCAGACATTAGCTTTTCTGTCAGTATGTTAGGTAGGTATTAAAGTAATCTTGAATTGAATCATTAGAAAGCTGCAAAGAAAGTTTTAAAATATCTACAAGGTACTCAAGATCATATGTCACTTATAGGAGATTTAGTCATCTGGAAGTGATTTGATATTTAGATTTAGATTTTGCAGGTTGCATCGATACCAGAAAGTCTACTTTTGGCTACCTTTTTTTATTAGTTAGAGGGGTTATTTTTTTGAAAAGTGTGAGGCAGTCTATGCCCACTATAGAAGCTGAATTTGTAGCATATTTTGAAGTTACAATTCAAGGATTTTGGTTGCGGAACTTTATTTCGGGACTTGGAGTTATTGACAATATTGCCAAGCCGCTAAATATTATTGTGATAATTTTGTAACAGTTTTCTTTTCAAAGAACGACAAGTATTCTAAATGTGCTAAACATATAGAATTAAAATACTTGTCTGTCAAAGAAGAAATTTAGAAATAAACAGTGTCAAATCAACATATTAATGCTAATTATATAATTGCAGATCCTTTGATGAAAGGATTGGCATCGAAAATCTTTAAAGAACATGTTAATAGGATTTTTCTTTAACTAATACATTATTGTTGGACCATTAATGAGTTTTTTTATTTATGGATCATATTAAATAAAGCACTAATATTGTCATACGTGGAAGGGATTACGTCATTGGTTAAGATGTGAAACCACAACGACTCTTATTATTATCTTTGTTTGATTGTGATTTATGATGTGATCTACGTTAAAGAATTTAACAAAGTTTATGTGCATAATGTTTATTTATTATTAAACTATGATATAACATTTTTCAATTAATGAGCCAAGTGGGAGAACGTAAAACTTATATATTATATGTGACTTATTAATAATTATGATTTTAATAATATTAGGTGCTAAATTTTGATTGGTTAATTTGATTAAATAAGATAAGGATTTGTTTTAAACTTACTCTTTAATAGGAACGATTCAAATATCCTTATTTCATTTGAAACTGGTCCTCTCTTTCGTCTATACACTTTTCGATACGTTTTTACCATTAGTAAACATGATTATTGAGGGAAAGAGGAGAGAAATCATTTCTCCATATTCAATCATTTTGAAGGGTTTGTCTCAATTAAGATTAAACTCATGAATCAAAATATGTAATTTCTATTTTTGGTGAAAAAAATAGAATTTTAAAATTTGGGTTATTGTGATTATATCTATGCATTAAATTATGCTTACGCTGAGTATGTAACAGTTTACCTTTTTTGTTGGACTTTTCTGCTTTCATATTCATGCATAACATTCTTCTCCGTTTATTAGTTGAATGATGCCATTGTATGTATATAGGTCGGTATGGATTTAGAAAGTGTGGAATCAATATTTCACGTGAATAAAATAAAAAAAGCTTAATGTATTGAAGTAAAGGATCACTATAGTGAGAGACATCCGAGGCTTCAAAATGCATCATTAAGTGGTCATTCAAGACATTAAATCTTAGATTCTCAGTTAGTTCAAGTCTGTTTTGTCAGTGTTTTCTTCTTTCAATGTTGCGTAAATAAAAGAGAAACAGTAAGGAGAAGGTTCGGAATTCCCGATGCTCTGGGATTGGTATTTGGTTGCTTTCACATTATAGACAGTACTAGGGATTCAATTCTAATAATGGCTTGGCCCATTTAATCTACAGGAGATTCAAGGGGGGACTTTACGTCTCCCAGCAAACATTTTGCTTTTAGTCGAGTAGTTGCCCATTAATAATGTGATTATAGAAAAGAAAAATAATGCTTTCCACAAATCTTTTCTTGAATTTTAATTACACAAGACAAAATGCTATTCATTTTGTAGTGATTTCTGAATTTACAAGAACTGGAACCGTACAATTCAAGAAGTCTAATTGCAGGTCAAGCAGAAGTTTGACCTACCAGCTCTTCTAACAACTGATCAAAAATTTGCAAACCCAAATCTGCACAAATGTCATCAATGTCTTTGAATTCCAATACTCTTTTGCGTACCCAATTTGACTCTCTCATTTCATCAGCTTCAGCCAACGTCCATATGTCGGCCCACATTTTTGTATAATCCTTGATATCGTGACTTATCCATAATCCATGACATGTTTTCTCACTTCTCTGTGAATTTTGGTCACTATTCATCACATTATTATCCAAACTATTATCTTCACCTGGTTTTGAAGCCAATTTACTACTTGAACTGGAGTCCCCTGACTTGGTATCTTCCTCTGCCATTTGTAAAATATCAAGTCAGGACTCAGAATACAACACTAGAAACTGTTGGATTTATGTTCTTGATTTAAGACAACTTTACGAAGTAAAAATCTTACGGAGAACAAGTGAACTTCAATCTCAAATTAAAAAAAAGTACCTGATGTCGGAAATTCATGATCAATCATGAATTGATTCAACTCCAGAACAGAAACAGGACTTGAATCTTGTGGGCTGCACTCCGGTTCTTTTTTAAATGCGCAGCCATTCCTATTCTTATTCTTCTTCCGCAGAGAAGCTTCTTTAGGATATGTTGAACTTTCTTTCTTCGGTTCTTCTACGGGATTTGGTTCTTCGCAAAAGCCCATCAATGTTGCGTTCCTAGACCAATCTTCAATCTGCCGACCATGTCGAAACTCTTCTTCAATGAGAACACTCAAGACCATCTTTTTGATTCTCTCTTTATGTTCCTTCTTCTCTAATGCCACTTTCTCCCTTCTGTTTTCTTTACTTCTAGATTTCTCTCTCTTTTTTTGCTTCAAATCTTTATAGCAAACTCCAAATTCTTTGGATTCACCGTCATTCTCAAAGCTAAGAACAAAGAACTCGTCATTTTCTTGCTCAAAAAATGTCGGCATATCTCGAAATGACAATGTACTTTGGACCCTTTTGCAATGGCCCTGAGTTCGATCACTTTCACCTCTAAAGTCCACAGAATTAGTTGATCGACATCTTGTGATTGAAGTAGCACCTGCTTGCGTCTTACCTGTGGTAGAAGTGGGAAAAGGTTCCAAACCCATCAGCCTAGCCACAATGCCGGAATTAGTAGCTGAACTGGCCTTAATTATCTCATTGGACTCCATTAACTCTTGCTGCTTATTTTCACACGCTACAGAACTAGTTTCTATGATGTGATCAGAAGGATGTGTGGGAAGGCTACGAGAGCAGAGAATTCGTCGTAAGATTCCCGCCAGACAACTGGCAGTGGCGCTTCTGGAAGTGCACATGTTTGCATCAAAATGTACAGTAGTAGTAGTGGAAGAAGATGAAATGGAAGGGGAAGATGTTAACGATTTCATTTTCAAAACAATTCAAAAGAAGAGTTTTTGAGTTTTGGGGTCTTTGTGGGGCATGAAAAGTTGTCAACTTTGCGGAAAGAAGAAAAGAATGGTCGCCAATGACCTGAAAAAGAAAAAAGGCAACCAAGGTGAGATTTGAATATGTGTGTTTTTGCTAAGATCAGCGAAAGCTACAAAGTTGGGTTATAGCTCCCGGGCTTGAGATTTGAATGTGGGCGAAGTTGATGGAGAACTCACTCAGGCATATGTTTCCAAGCGCGTTGACAAGTCAATTTTCGCAATTTGTTGGCTTTCAGAAGTGGCCATTCTGTCTCTACAGTCTACATGCCACGTAAAGCACCAAAATTTACGCTAGGAGACAGATGGTTTAGGCTTTTAGAATCTGATGTGAGAGTTTTGTGCATGCGTCATGTAAGTGTAATGGACAAATTGGTTGGTTGTTTTATGAGAGACATTGTCTGGCTGAACGTGTCAGTATTTCAGGGCTTAAAGGGCATTCTTCTGGGGTAACCTATCAATTACTTATAACATCCCCATTTTATAGTGTGGAAAAGAAAAGGAAAGGTCGTAAAGTGATTAATGCAATGCCTCTTACCGACCAGCTCTGCTCTGCTGTTTCCAACTGCTTTTATGTAGCTATGCTCATTTGGACGGTGTATTCAGCATGCTGACTAACCGTTCTACTCAAAATTATGTAAAAAAGAATATTTTAAGATTTTTTTATACTAAATTTAATATTACTCTAATTATTCTACACTAAATTATTTTAAAAAAATATATTACAATAATTTAGTTATTAACTAAATTAATTTATATTTACACAATAATTTTTATTTATTCACGAAGAAATGAAAAACTTTTTATATCTACGAATAAAGAAATAAAAGGAATATTTTATGAAAATCAATCTCTTCTAAAAAAATTTGAATTCTAATTATGATGAACTTAAAATGAGGCAAAACAAATTAGAGCTATGATCAAGACAGGAAGATAATAAAATTTTATGTAAAGATTTAGATTCCATCTAGAATTCAGTGATGTGTGAGGCTTTCAAAAATGAACAAATGAAATTTTATACAAAAAGAACTCAAGAAGGAGAACCTTAAGAAGGAGTTGAGTCATCTAGTAGCTTTAGCCAATGTTTTGATTTTAGAGGAAATAGGGATGACTTTCCAAACTATTAATTATTTATATTAAATTAATATTCTCAAGTACTTTATTTTTACTTTTAATTTGATTGTTGTACTTTTAGTTTGATTCTAATATCGGTTTTGATTGTAATTGTAATTTATTTTAGTCTGGTTGTAATTTCAAATATTTTCATTGAGTTTTAATTTTTTAAATCAATTTTGCTGTTTAAATTTATGTACCTTTTATTTCAAATTTACTTTTTATTCTTAATATATTTTATTAATGAATTTATAACACTTATAAATAAGAATTATAAATAAATATTAAAAATAAATTTAATACTATATTTAATATTAATGTCATTTTAAATGTCTCAATGAGACATTTGTAATGATATAGTTTGTGTAAAGTAATATATTTTAAATTTAATTATTTAGTAAATTATGTAAATAAATCAAATTATGAAAAGGATATAAAAAAGAATATGTTAAAAAAATGGGCAAATTTATCTTTTTACAACTTTTTGTGCATAAATAGTAACATACCAAATTTGATATATTACTATTCATTAAATTTAGTGTTTTAGTTTGTTAGTTAGAGATGGCCTTATATGAACATAAATGTTACCTGTAAAAGTTCTTTGAAGACCAATTAGGATCTTTCAGCCTGAAACACAGGCGACCAAATCCTCTGCTTTCGTAAATCAATTTTTATTCTATTTTATTAAATTTTAATCATATATTTATGTGAGACGTACATAAATGTGTAAATAAAATTAAACGGATTAAAACACCCTTACAAGAACAGAGAATTTGGTGTGAATACGGGATCATAACTAAAACTAGATTCCTCTTATTGTATAACCTTTCCCAATGCATCCAATTCAGAAAACTATTATATTCTATTTTGAAAATTCCTCCTTGGCAACGAGTCATATAATTCTTTGCAGAAGCATGTGTTTATAACTTTTTATTTATTTTAATATTCCATTTAATCAATAATGGAATATTGCATCCAAATGCTTTCTAAAAGTTGAGTTAAAATCAAATTTGAGTTGCAGATATTTTATTATATCCATGGTCTTTGTTGATAGGATTGTACAAGCAACTGTAGTAATCAAAATAGAAACATTAATACTGCTATGAGTTTCCGTTGTTACAAAGTGATTTCTCTACATACAATTCACAATTTAATTCGACATGGATGGAGTAAGCAAGATTTGGCAAGGGAATTTGGTGTTGATTGGATTTGGCTATGATATCCAGATTTCAGGCTTTCGGGGGCGAAACATAGTAAATGCATTGTTGTGAACCCCCACCCCACCCCACGGTGTTGTGCAGCATTCGGTTTTTAAGGAAATTGGCTAGATGGGCTGGTTAAGTGCGAAGAAGAATTGAGCTGCTTCATTGGTGCTTGTCAATGACTTTGTTTATGGAGGACTTCCGGGCAACATTATAAGTAAATTTAAGGTATAAAAATGGAACTTTTTTTGTGGTTTAATTTTTTTTAAAAATTAATCTTTCCGGTTTTAATTTTTTTAAAAAAACTCATTCCGTTAAACCTTAGCTGAAAAATAACAATGAAATATCCGTCACATGAACATTACACTTTACCAATCAAATATTGCTTCATGTCAATTTATCTAAGCTCGTAAATTCAAACAAACTAATTAAATCTTACCTAAACTAATAATTTATTATAATTATCTTAAATTATTAATTTAAATTGAGTCTATTTAATGTGAGTTGAATTTAAGAGCTAAGATGAGTTAACATATTAGTGACATTTAATTAGTCTACTTCTGATATTCATACTGCATATGTTTTGCCATTATTTTTAATTCAAGTATAAAAAAGAGATTTTTCTAGAAAGCTAAAAATTAAAAAAAGTTCTTTTAAATATTTTTAAAGATTAATAAAATTTTCTAAAATTTCTTAACCTACAGGAGAGTTCTATATATATCTTTTTATTCCAGCATGATGACACCTTGCGCAAGCGTAAGACAAAGGCATACGTGGATTGTTAGTGTTTTTTTTTTCCCTCTCTCTATGTAATGGGATAAAATTTAATAGGTTGGAACCATTGTGTAGTGTCACTCGTGGTTTTGGTTAAATAACATTGCCATTTCTATTATACCTATTTTATTCTATGAAATTTGCTCCCTCTATGAAATTATTTACATGGAATTACTATGTAAACCTTATCAAAATGCAAGGTTGTACACAAGTTTGAGTTAAGTGCATGGGTGTCTAAGAACCTCTAACATCCTTGACAATTACCACCGTTAATGCATGGAACATATATACTCTAAATAAAAATGATGAATTGGTGAAAAGATAAATATAATTAAGTAGCTACTTTATCTTATTAATGAAAGGTAAAAAAGAAATTAAGAATCCTAATAAACATATTTAGGGGTTGAGTTATCAAATAATAAAAATATCAGACATCCTATTTTATCGGGTTATTAAGATCTGAAAAAGGTTTGAAAATAAAATGAAATTCCTACAACTTAATAATGGAGACTGGCTTACACTAACACATATTTTCAACGATTCTTATGATCATTTACAAGAAAGTGGAGGTCCAATGACCAAGGTAAAGACCAAACATAAAAGTAGGTTAGGTTTGCAAGAAATAATCACAAAGATGCAAGAAAAGAAAACTGGTCAAGATGAATTAGATGCATTGCTAAGATTAATAACTTTTTTTACGCGTCTTTAAAGATGGAGAGTGCTAAATACACGAAGAAACTAGGCTTGGAATGTCTAATAACTTGGTCCGCATGTTTTGAGTTAAATGTATTTGGATTTGTTTGTTTTATTTAAGTTAATGTGCTTTAAACTTAACTAACGTCGATGTGGTACTTGTGACTAGCGTTTGACTAGCAAATGTTTGCATTCAAAATTTCTTTTTTGAAAAATGTCCCACATCAAAATACTCAAACAGTTCTAAATCTAATCATTTTCAGTTTAGAAGTAGAACATGAGTCAGACTCGTGATCCAGAATCCAAGGATAAGCGAAATTAAAAGTGATATGCTTTAGTTACTTAAAGTGGTAGTATATATTAGTTATTTAGTTTTAGTTTTAGGATTTTGATTTGTTTTTAGATAAGAATTTGAAAATTTCAAATTTGTTTAGTTATTCCTATTTAGATTATGATAAGTGATAAATGGGGAATATCCTTTCTATTATGGGAATTTATTTTTTAAGGATTTTATGTCTATTAGATACTATCTTATTAATGTTTTGTGGATCATTAAAATAAGAGAATAATTTAAGATCTTTATTGACTTTTATGATAATGCAAAAATGCACATCAAGCTATTGGTGAAGGCTATCTAAGACCAATTCAAGGTTCTAAACACAGGTTGGATAATTTAGAATTCCTTTCTACCCAAATCCTAGGAAACATATGTTTAAGGAGGAAGAAGGTGGGAATTCTGATTATGATGAGACTAGTTCTAGGAAGAGTAAAAGAGGCTATTTCAAACTAGATAGTAACTTGGTTAGTATTAAGGTTAAAATCCCTCTATTTTAAGGAAAGAATGATCCTAAAATATACCTAGAATGGGAGAAGCTGGTCGAACAAATATTTAGCTGTCATAATTATTTTGAGGAAAAATGGCTAAACTAACAGGAATTGAGTTTACAGATTACGATAGTGTTTGATGGGATTAGTTTGTTATCAATAGGGATAGGAATAATGAGAGACCTATTTGGTTATAGGAAGAGATAAAGGTTATGATCTATAATAGATTCATAACCATCCGTTTTAATAGGAACTTGTGTAAAAAGTTGCAAAGGCCAAGTTAATGTTCCATGAGTATAGAAGATTATTATAAGGAGATGGAGATAGCCATGATTAGGAATAATATAAAAGAGAACCATGAGGCAATTATAGGTAGATTGATAGGTGGTTTGAATACAGAGATATATGTATGGTGAAATTGCAACATTATATAGAGATAAAATGATTTTTTTTGGTATAAAGCTATCAAAGTAGAAAAGCAATTAAAGTTTAAAGGTGCTTCCAAATATGGTTCAACTTTTAGCTCTTTATGGACAAATTGGAATGATAACAAAACAGTCTCAAAACCTAAATAAGATTTAAAGATAATGATATTTTCAAATGTAACACTGAAACTAAATTATATTCTAAGTCATGTGATGTTAAGTGTTTTAGGTGCCAAGGATTTAGGCATATTACTTCTTAGTGTTCAAATAAAAGAGATATAATTGTTATGGATAATAGTGATACAATTAGTGTTAGTTTAAATTATATGAGTTGCCACCATTGTAAGATTAAAGTGATATCAATATTAAGAGACCCATGTTTGAAGATTTACTGGTTATTAGGCATGGTTTTAATACATAGCTTAAATAAGATGGTAATGACATATAATGCGAGCACATATTTCATACTAGGTGCCATGTGAATAACAAGGAATGAAGCCTAATTATTGTAGTGATAGTTGTACTAATGTTACTAGTACCTTGATGGTTGAAAGGTTGGGTTTGCTATATTAAAGCATCCTAAATTGTGTAAGTTGTAATGTATGAATGAATATGGAGAAGTTAAGGTGACAAAGTAGATATTAGTAACATTCTCTATTGGCAACCAAAAGGATGGGATTCTTCATGATGTGGTACCAATGCACGCTGGTTATATACTCTTGGAGCGTTCTTGGTAGTTTGTTATAAGGGTTACTCATGTTGATTATAATATTCTTGTATAATGAATAACTAAAATATTGTATTAACACTTATCAAATCATATGAAGCATATAAGGATCAAATCAAGATAGTTAACGGTCTAAGATATGAGAAAAATAAGTGAACGCTCAGAAAAAGAGAAGATTGATAACATATGAGTGTATATAGGAAAATTAAAAAAGCATAATGATATACAATAGAAAAAAATCCACAGTATGGAGCCAAAATAGAGAGTAAAGTAAGAGCTAGTGCTTTTGCTAGAAATAGTGAGATTAAGAATACTATGTTAGCAAATCAACAACCACTTGTACTTTTGTATAAGGAAATTTGTTTCTTAACTAACAATTTGAACACCTCTTTGCCTAGTGTAGTTATTTTTTTGTTGTAGGAATTTGTAAATCTATTTCTTGAGGAAATATAGTTTAATTCTCTTAAGATGTATAACACACCAAATAGACTTCATTCTCATGTCATCAATTCCTAATAGACTATATAGAAACAATTCTAAGGAGACAAAGGATATTGAAAGACAAGTGGCTGAGTTAGTGCAAAAATTATCTGTAAGGGGGAGTCTTAGTCTATGTTTGGTTCTTGTAACTTTAAAGCCAAAGAAATATGGAATGCAACACAAGTGTGTTAATTATTGGGGTTATCAATAAAATCACTATAAAGTATAGACATTTTATCCCTAATTTTAGTTCCTAGTGGTACCAAAGAGAGAGGTGAATTGATTTTGTTTATAAAATTTATAATTTTTTAAAACAATCAATACATATAAGGATAAATAATTTGCTTAACGTAATGATATCAAATAACCTAATAATGATTTATAGAGGATAGGAAAGAGAGAATGAAAAACTAATTTATCGTAGTTCACAAACAACCCTTGCCTACGTCCACTCCTAAGATTCTTCTTAGAATTGCACATAGTTCTTCTTTTAAGGTGGAGAACAACCTTTATACGATCTTTTTTTAGTAAAGAGGAAACCTTTTATAATCATCTTTCACGGTGAAGAGGAGCATCAATGCTACTTGGAGCACCCTTAAGTAAAATATATACCATACCAAAAAAACTTTCAACTTGAAAATCTCACTCTATCACTTTGATAAATCCAAAGAGACTCACTCATCTAAATATGAGACAATGATGTTTAAATCCTTGATAAACGCTTTGAAGTTTGCGTGAAAGACACCCAAATGCATCTTGATATAAAAAATAACGAGAAAACATGTATTTATAGGCTTTTAAGACCCTTACTAGCCATTGGAGTCAAAAACTATATATTAAAATAGTTAATTGCAAGGCACTAGTTGAGTAATGCAGTATATTAGTCGACTAGTGCGTATTAAATGCATAGATTCACTAGTTGATGAGACATTAGTTGGCCACTCAACTATATTGGTAAATCAATATGTCCCTTGGAGGGATATTGATTGATCATATCATCATATGAGTCAACCAATGTCAACAAAGTCATTTGTTACACATATAGCTTATATTGGTCTATTAGTGTATATTAAATTAACTGATTCACTACCTAGTTAAGACATTGGTCAGTCACTCATCCTTATTGGTGGAACAATATGTTCCTTGAAGGGATATTGTTCGACAATATCACTGTATTGGTCATTCAATATGTTAATAAACTCACTTGTTACATATTTAACCTACATTAGTCGAACAATCCCCTTTAAAAATGATATAAACAACTTCAAATATACAAAATTATTTTGTTTAATATAATTATAATTAAAACAAATTTCAAAATTTCCCTTAAAGAAGTTTTGAAAGATCAAGAGACTGTTATTTTAAAACCAAAAGTTTTAATGTCTCTTGATGAATAAAAGGACTCATGTAGTGAAGTAAGATGGAATATTTATGCATGGTGATCCTTTAAGATTACTAAAATAATAAAATGATTTTATAATTAACATTACAAACTAAACAATAAACTTGATGCCCTTACTCTCCTTTTATTCTTGACTTGATCTTTTCTTCAACGATTGCAAACATAAACTTTTGTTTATCAACTTCATGAACTATCTTCTTAAGTTTAAGGTCTCATTTCATTCTTATATTGCATCTTATCAAAAATGATAAACTCATTAATAGTAATTATGATTTGTTATCATCAAATTATTGATTGTAACCTCCCTTGGTTCAATACCTAGGTTAGATGATATTATTGATAAATTATATGGTTTATGTATTTTTTAAAATTTATTTAAAGAATGAATATTATCAAATTTGCATGAAAATATGTGATGAATGGAAAACTACCTTTAAGATAAAATATGATTCATACAAATGGTTAGTGATGTTGTTTAGTTTAATTGTTAAACCTAGCACCTTTATAAGGCTAATGAATTATATTTTGTGTTATTTTATTGAGAAATTTTATGTAA
>JAOQMP010000008.1:26347434-26364402 GCA_027563575.1 Erythroxylum pedicellare
AATTATGACTGATCAGATGTAGTTGAAGGTGATGAGACAAATGAGTTGAGATTTGAGAGTTTAATGAAGTCAATTTGATAGCTGAATGGTTAGGCTCAGGACATTCCAAGTTTATGAAATGCAAAATTTCAAGTCTTCTATACGAAAAAATTCTTTTTCTGAGTTCATGAGAAATTCTAGATTAATCTAGGTTGAATTAGATAAAGTTTCTTATAGAAAGTTGTATCTTAGCTTTCTAGCTTTCCAACGGTATATAGTATGGAAATTTTGGATATCGGAGTCAAAAGTTATGGTCGTTATAAGTGGAGATACTCAGGAGTATAGGACGTATCATCTAGTGAGGATGGATCATCTGGTGAGGATGTATCGTCTAGTGAGGATGCTTCATCTAGATAGAACGCATCGTCTAGTGATGTCATATCTCTAGTGATGACATCATATCGTCTGGTGCACTATTTATCTAATCTTATAGTCTAGACACATTTTTGACGCTATAAACGATCAAATATATCTTTGAGGTCTTTATAAAAGATGTAGATCTTGAAGTTTTCTTTCAAAACATGTAAAGAAAACCTCAATCTGAGTTCTCTAGAAAAATTTATGACCAATTTTCCAATTTTTCTAGCCCTTCATTTGGGTTCATCTGATCCTTTCGTCTAGTCCCATTGTTGACCTTGGAAATGATAGAATTTGTCTTCCAATTCTTCATAACTGTTGTAGATCTTGAAGTCCTCTTTCAAACCTATCAAAGAAAACCTTAATATTATATGTCTAGGGAAAGTTATGACAATTTTCCCAATTCATCTAACCCTTCATCTGGTTTTGTCTGACCCTATATTATGGTCCAATTCTAGCCCTTTAGATGAAAAATTCTCACTTCAAAAGATGTAGATATTGAAGTTCTCTTTCTATCTCTTTAAGAATGGCCTCGATCTGATATCCTTAGAGCAAGTTATACCTTTTGTCCCAAAACAAGTTCAATATGGTTGAGGACAGAACCTTGTTTGATTTCCTTCGGCCATAACTTTATTATTCGACCTCCAAATGAGATGAATCTTGCGTCTAGACAAACTAGAGACATAGAGTTACAAATGATCTAAAGGAATAGAATTTTAACCCAATCCCTAAAACTTACAATTTCTAGATGGAAATTGTTATCGAACCAATCTTTGTTATATGAACTCTAAATAGAGTGACCTTTAAGATAATAGATTCCTCATACATTGTGCTATCTCTCCACAAAAAAAAGGCAACATTACAAATTGATTGGAAAAAGGTTTTGATTGAAGGAAAGTGAAGGAATTTGTTGGAATAGTATAAATTGGTGTTATTTTACTGAACATGCTTTGACATTTTGAATATATCTGGATCTGTAGGGTTCCAACTGAGATGATTTTCAATGTGCAGTAAACTAGAGACGTAGGTTTACAAATTATATGAAGAGGTTGAATTCTGATTCAGCCTCTTAGATGTTCAATATCTGGATGGAAGTTGAGCATAGAATATTTGCTTCAGTAAAAGATTGATTCGGAAAATAGGGCCAGATGGTTACAATATCAAAGAATGAAGATGAGCCAAGGATGAATACTAAGGGTTAATTGGAATAAACATAAATGGTAACAAGCACAAGCACACATTCTATGAATCCAAATGTTGGGCTCCAAAAGTGGGGTCTAACAATTGTGGTATCAGAGCAAGATTGGGTTTCAGAATTGGTGCCTAACAATGATCATTTGCCTTTAATTGAGTTTGCTTACAATAATTCCTATCACTCAGGAATTCAAATGGCACCTTATGAAGCTTTGTATGGTAGGAGGTGCATAACTACTATTTGTTGAGATGAGGAAGGTGAAAGGAGACTTTTAGGACCTGAGTTGGTATAAGCTATAATCCACAAGATTAAATTGGTGAAGCAAAGACTCAAGGCAGCTTATGATAGGATAAAGAGCCATACGGACACACAGAAATGGGAGATGGAATTTGAAGTTGGAGATAATGTATTTCTTAAAGCCTCTCCATATAAAGTAGTCTTAAGATTTGGTGAAAAGGGTAAGCTCATTCCAAGATACATAGGCTCTTATGAGATTATTGAGAAGTTGGGCCTTTAGCCTATAAGTTAGCCTTGCCACCAGAATTTTCTAAGATTCACAATATCTTCTATATATCAATGTTGAAGAAAAACCGATCAGATCCTTCACACATAGTTCAACCTTTAATGGTTCAATTAAGGGAGGATTTGACTTATGAAGAACAACTAGTAGAGATTCTAGATTCAAAGGAAAAGATCTTTAAAAACAAGACTATGAAGCTGGTTAAAGTCTTATGGAAGAACCATGCAAGAGAGGAGGCAACATGAGAGCCTTTGGAAGCCATGAAGGAAAAGTACCCACACCTTATTGTAGACTCAGGTAAGAATTTCGGGGACGAAATTCTTACCTGAGTCTACAATAAGGTGTGGGTAACGAAATTCTTTAAGGGGAGGAGAATTGTTGAACCCCAAATATTATTTATTTATCTGTTTATTTTTAGAATGTAGTCATTTTTTTAGCAAGCTTAAATAGAAATTAGAATTGTTTTAATACAAATGTTAGAATTAAGTTAAAGTACAGTATGGTATTTAAGAGAACAAAGGAGCTAGTAGATAAAACAAAAGAAGGAAGGGAAACTTGGAAGGATAAAACAAATGAAGGGTAAAGTAGGAAAGACAAGATAAAAGTGGTCTTGAAATAAGAAAGAGAGGGAATTGTGAATAATTCAATAGCTAGATTGAATTGAGGTATAGATGTGTATATATATATATATATATGTTTGATTGTGCTTATTACCAATGGCTATAAATATATTAACCACTAAGCCTCGTAGCTCAACCCATTATTTTTCACTCCTCAGGTGAATAACAAAAAGATTTTAGATCCTTGCAAGGCATTGGCAAACTCTAAGATAGCTACACTTAGTAACTAAGTTAGTTTGATTATTTTTAAGGTAGCTTTATAAGCATATCGAACATGAGCATCCATTTTGTATTTTGTAATGAGTTATTGATGTAGCTATGATATGTAACTAAAGCTATACTTAAACCCTATTTCAATTTAGTAATGAAAATACGAATGGAAGCAATTTCTTTTGCATGCATTCATGTTTTCTTTTGTTGAGTTGTTAATGGTTGTGCAAAATTGTATGTGAAAATTAGTGTTAGATTGTTGGGTTTTGGGTTGTAGATTCGAAGGTTTAGCTATGGTGAAGCCAGGACTTTTGCCATGGTTAACATTTTCAAAAGGTGTTTTTGGTCTGATCTCGTAGCTTTGCCGCAGTAAAGCTAGACTTTTGTCGTGGTGCATTTTTACCGACAGGTGCATTGTTTGATCTAGAAACTTTGCTGTGGCGAAGTCACAATTTCGCTCAACCTTGAAACTTTGTTGTGACACCAAGGCGAACCATTTACTTTACCACGAGAAACTTGCCAACGTTGACGCTAAAATCTTCTGTACCATTTGAAAAGTTTCAACTTTCCTCTCGCTTTCATGATCCTTATAAGACCGTCTCGTTTAGTCATCTCGGGATAAGTAATGACACCCGAGCCCAACAAATTAATTGTTAATTAGAAGCCAAGAAATGAACTTTTAATGTTGGTCTAGTTTTTTATTTGATTTGATTAATTAGATTAATTACATTGAAACAATATTTGTAAAGACAAAAAGGAGGGCAAAATTGAAATTTACAATGATGTAAATTTTTAGTTCTATATAGCTAAATGGATAGCTGCACATTTAACATTGAATTGATAAATATAAGGTGGGTTTTTATCATATTTCATCATTATTAAATGGTTTAATGGTGTCCTCATTAAATGGTTTAATGATCTTATGATTAAATAGTTTAATGGTTGTCATTTAATGTTGGCATGTAGAAAAACATATGAACCTTTTATTATTCTTTTGATTAAAGAAGGAAGTAGTGCATTTGTTGCTCTCTCTCTCTTCTTTCATCATATAATTGAAAATGAGAATGTCTCACTTATTTGCCTCTCTTTCATTTTGATTAAAAGAAGGAAGTAGTGCATTTGTTGCTCTCTCTCCCTTCTTTCATCATATAACCAAAAAATGAGAGTGTCTAGTTTTTGTTTTTTGTCTTTTCATCTAGCCGTATTAAACAAATGAGAAAGTCTTGTTTATTAGCTTCTCTTTCATTTTGACTAGAAGAAAGAAGTGGTGCATTTATTTGGTTTTTACGACTCCCCTCTCCTTCCTTTCATAAGCTAGCTGAAATTAGGAATGAGAGTGCCTCATTTTAGTTCTTTCAACTAGTTAATCATAAAGGAAAAAAACCTCAACAATATTTCTTCTTCTTTGCCACCCAAAGATCTTTTTAATTAAATTTTCTAAGGAGAACAAGAGGTATATAAGATTGGTTGAGGATATAATAGTAAGGAGAGGATATAATAACAAGGAGAGGATACAATAGCGAGCAGTTTAGGCTTTGGAAAAGGAGTCGATAAAATTTCAATCTTGTTTTTATGTTATTCATTTTTCTAGTATCATATCATGCATGGATTAAACATATTGATTTGGTTATCATGCTTCCGCTATGTTTTGATTTTGGAAAAAGTTTTTGAAATCTATTATTTAGCAAAATCTAGTATGCTTTTGTTTTCGATCCATTAGTTTGATATAAGAAAAAGTAGACCAGAGAGACTTTTTATTATTATAGTTATTAGAACCATACACACAAGTCACAAAAAAGAATGAATCACTATTAAGAGGAGTTACCTCCGTATGAATCTATTGATTTGTGGTAACAATTGGGAGACACTTATAATAATCCAGATTCCAGGTTAACACTAATCTTGCATTAGAAGCCTGATCTAAATTACTATGACTATGCCATCTAGGAAATAAGGAAGAACACATGTTGTATGAAAGGGAAAGAGACTTTATTCTAGATTTAATCAAACACACAAAAGAAACAAACAACAATTTAAGGAAAGACTTCACAGCTAACTATTTCTTTGAATTATTGAGACCCCTAACATTACAAAAAGCTAAAGCCACAAGGACCAAGACTTACAACTTTTGTTTTCTCCTAGATTTCGTACTCTTCCTACTTGTAAAAACCTCTTCTGCATCATCATTAAGACTCAGACTCTTAACTTCAATAGGACTATTAGGAACCAAATCAAATTCAAGAGAAGTAAGAGGATTACCTTAATTGTTTACATCAGGGGGTCAGCATCTGCAGGCATCCTTTTGGGCCATCTTGACTCTCCTAAACTTCTTTGTCATTACCATGATCAGTTACAAAATTTGAAGGTTTACTATCATTTGACTTGAGCTGTATATCCTTATGGACATGCTCCTATCCAAGTTCCATTTGTTGGTTAGCACTACTTTGTTGTGGCACCTTCTCCATATCCAACTCCTTTTGGAACCTAGTATCAAAAAGTCTACCTGTAGGCTTCCATTCCTTCTTATAATTTTCAAGTCTCCACTCATACTCTATTTGGATTTTCTTGAAAGTAATTTTTCCATCTTCACTACAGGTTGCCGATTGAAAACCCATCAGCCAATTACTCTTTAGATCTATTTCCACACACATTCTGGCATATTGAACCCTAGACATCTTAGCTGTCTGAGTATCCATTAGGAGCATTTTCCCCACTACATTCGCTATTCTACCCAATCCCTCATTATTCCATTATTCATAAGGGATGTTATGGAACCTAGTCCATACCAGAGCATACCTAATTTCTTCCTGTTCACCAACTTTCAAACTCCATTTCCTTAAGAATAAAAGTTTCCTTTGGATATGCCAAGGTCCCTTCTCCAATACTAACTTCATTTCCTCTTAAAAATTAAACTTAAACAGAAATTTGTTCAAGCTTGTAATCAATGTATCAGTTAAACCAAAAGCTATCTATGCTTTTAGTAGTGCTCTCTAAACTACAGGGTATGTATAATGCTTACTAATGAAAAAACTAATTAGAACATTACAGAACAGGGTTGCTCCAGTCCTTGTTAGCTCAGGCAGAGGGATGAAAAATATCTTTGCATCCTTAATTTTTGGAGGATAATAGACCAAAGCTTTAGCATCCATAGGTTCCTCACTAAACCAGAGATCACAGATTTCAATGTTCTGGTTGGAAGTGTTTTCTCCGAAGTTTTTAAGAATTCGAGTTCTTTAGGGATTACAGAAGGTTCTTTTGATTGGAAATCCAAAGGAGTTATCGAAGAGGATGGTGACTGTATTTAGGTTATAGCCTCAGCTATCGGGATTTTGAAAAGGGGCGGGGTTTTGAATGTTTGGTTTCATATTCTGGTTAAGGTTAAGGTTAGTGAAATGGATCAAATGGGTAGATTTAGGTGCTAGGGGGTGGGGGGAATGGAGGCTAGAGGCACTCGAGATGGAGAAGAAGAAGAAGAATAAGCCATGGGAAGAAGAAAAACCAAGCCACCGACGGTCAAGCAAGTTATAGAATCTTAGGGTTTCTCTCTCTCTCTCATATTTGCTCTCTCTAAGTTCGACATGTACAATTGATAATCAAGTGTTTACTTTTAATTAACTACCATATCTTAATTAAACACTACTTAAGGGAAATTTTGGGTTAATTGTTAACCCATGATTAATAGTTGCTAAGAGAGGTTTGATAAATCAATCAAATATGTTTAATTAATGTGTAGGCTGAAATTGAACTAAAGAACCATGCCCATACCGAATTCCCCACTTTTATCATTTTTCTCATGTTTTCTTTAATTTTTTATTAGTCTAGTTTCATTTTATTTTCTTGTTTGAAAAATCCAAAACCCTCTTAACTAAACATCGATTAATTTAATTTCAATAACTTTACATACACTCTTTGTAGGATCAACTTAGACTCATCACTACTATAGTAGTCTAGTTTTTATTTTGACTAACGTTATGGCGCGCTGTCAATCATTGATAGTGGTAAAGTGAATATAGAGAGAATGCCGACATATCAGAACATCGTTGATACTTTGACCAAATCAGTTCCTCAAATGAGCAGTGTACTCACCTATGGTGTTAAATATAAAGGTGATTGGCTTTAGTGCAAGTCAGAGGTTATTAGAGTAGTTCTCTAAAGGCAATCAATTGTTAAAGTAGCTCTCTAAAGGCAATCGATTATTATAGTAGTGCTTTAAATGCAATCACCTTTAGCACTTTTATACAAACTTTATTTTGATTAATAATATGAAAGGCAATTTTCATTAATTTAATGTTCATTTATTTATGAATTGATATTGGACTTAAATCAAATTAATAAAGTGATACAAAACGTAGCATGAAGTAAATCATAATGAGATCATGATAATGAGATTCCTTTCATGTATAATTATGTTAGTATCTAAATTATCCCTAGTTATAGGATTAATGAGACAGGACATTGTTAATCTGGCTAAACTAGCACATGTTATACTTCTTGATTTGATCATACAGTGGATCGCATAAACTGTAAGCATGAGATGTTTATAGTTCACATATGGATGCTTACTAAAAGCAGTAAGTACATCGCATGACCTGCTATGAGATTATTATATGGATGATCTATCAAACATTAGTAATTAATCTCACCAAGAAATGGTGTAAATATCCTTTAGACTTAAGCTACTCAAGGATATCTTGGATATTGATCCTGTGCTTTGACACCATTCCTTGTTGTGTCAAGATAAGGTCGCTTATAATATGGTGATTAGGTACAACTATTGGTATTCAAAGGTAATTGGGTAACTCATAAAGGATTCACCACTCCTGATATAAGAAGATGATACCCATATCCTCTTATTGGGGTTATTACTTGGGAGTCTCTAGCTAGAGCAGTTATGTATCATGAAGAGAGTCTTCAATGAAATATAAAGTAATGAGATCCTTAGGATAAGAATTAATATCACATATACTAGATGTGACGTAGTTAGTCTAGTGGGAGTTGACACATATCCCATACTCCTAACCAAGTTGGGTATGGGATGGTGAAGGGACCAATTGCATGGTAATTGTCTATGGAAAATTTGTAAGTAGGCTAATTAACTATCAAGAGTTCATTTATTAATCCACTTACGTTTCGGTAAATTGGCTTCAAGAAACCCTTCACAATTTTCTCAGATTAAGAGTTAATTCAAGTGGCATAAAACCATTCATGATATGCTCGGATTAAGAGTTAATTTAAGTTCCCAAAATAACTAGGAACCTAAGGGTCACATGCATAAAAGATAGGATGAAAAATAAAGTGTGCATAGTTATCATTTTAAGCAAGTTATGATCGTGACCCACTTTATAACAGGTGGTACATAATTGAGTTATTCACTTATGTATACAGAACCAAATTTATCCAAAAAAACACACTCTATGAAGAGGCTAAGGGTCCAGAAGGGTTCTAAAGGTTGACAGGAGTGATCGCAAGGTTTGTTCATGCAATTTTATGTAATTTTTGCATTAGTTTAATTACATATAACTTGATTATGATCTAACTCTCGATTGAGTGTCTATTTGAATTCATCTTGTTTAGTGCTCTAACCATCCTTACACATTGATATTTCTTCATCTTTGCATGTTCTTCACTAGCTGTTGAAGGTAGTTGGTGTTTGCTACAATGTAAACAAGTAGAAGATTTAGGAAAGGAGGAGCATTTGTAAGGTACATATGCTATAATTTCATATTTTTACATTCTATTTATACAAGCATATGGATTCCGGATTTTCTGGGGATGTTATGGTGTTGGAATTTTGATTCCAATGCTTCCGTTGCATTGCCGTGGATGAGATTTATGGACATATGGCTCCCCAATAGGAAATAACATCTCTAGTTGATGGATGGTGATTTCAACTTAATCGTTAGCCTTCAAGAAGTTAAAATGTGAGAGATTAGTAGGCATGCCATGTCCTGATCTCAAGAAATGCTTGGAAGACATATAGGTGTTGGATCTCCCATCAATTAGATGTTTCTTTACACGGAAAACTAATCAAGCTAATGGAAAATTTATATGGAAAAAGCTAAATAGAAGTACTGTAAATCAACAGTGGCTTTAATCCTTCCCATCTAGCTTCATATAGTTAAATAATAGTAGTCTTTCATATTACTCCATCATACTTAAACATAATTTAATGGTCCTAGATTGCCTTTCAAATTCAATAACTTTTTATTTGAATTAGCAAGCTTTCAGGAAGCCTTGTGGAAAGGTCTTAGCCTAACCATTAGAAAAACCAAGTAGTTCATCTATATAAGAAAGATTAGAGTACTCAAGTAGGAAATGAAAAAGCGATTCATATGTAATGTGGGAAACACACATTGTTTACTAAACATAGATAAGAAGAAACCTAAGAAGATTCAGTATAAACTGTATAATAATCTAACCTCTACAAATCTTCAAAAAATGGAGAAGAAAGCCATGAGTGGACGCTTAATCAATTATCTATGATTTCTCCCTAATGAAGAAAATATCACACATTGAAACTCTCTTTTGTTCCATAAATTTGTCCTAGCTAAGAAAAATACTAACATAATCTTTTATTTATAAAGTGGTCTGAAAAATTGGTGTAATTAATAACAACTTCTAGATAGAGCTTTTGAATTCTTCCCTATCATGATGTAATATCCTGCTAGCACTTGTTCTTCAATACCTTTTCTTAAGGAAGACATCAAAGATAAGGTAATGACATAAAATGGAAATTGTATGCAGTTTTATTGTAACATACCACTCCTATAGAGCATCATCCCTAACATACCAGAGGATATTTGAGGATATACTCTACACAAATGATACATTAGGACAATCAAATTAACTAGATCTTAGACGTCGAACATATCATAAGCATTCAAAATATTCATTTCTTCCCTTTTTTCCACAAACATATAAGGCCACATATGACAATATAAATCAAAATCCATCATAGACATCATATATCAGTTTTGAGTTCAATTTTAGTACAAACATATATTACAAAAATTACACACTATAGATATTGTCTATCATGATATGCGATGCTAATGTAAAAGACTCTAACTAGACTCCACAAATTCATCTCCTCAGACCTTTGAGTAATTTTCTTCCTTAAAATGTAAGTACTAAACTTCTACTAGATTGATTTAGTAGCTAGAACTCCCCTAAACTTGAAAAAAATTGCAATTTTGATGAGTTTGTGAACTCAGCAAGTGAACCATCATTGATGCACTCACATAAGTCATATCACAATTTATTACACATCAATAAGTATATCATATAAGCCAGTATTGCATATCACATCGCATTCTCTATTGAATTAAGTTATATTTCACTATTTCAAACAATTCAATAAATCATTTCAATTCAACCATATGATGCATGTAGGGATGCATATGCAAATGCACATGTGATTTCATTCTCATTTTATTTTGATGTGACCAAGTGCCTATCAACGCAATTTGTTGTCCCATCTAATTGTGGGCACCAAGTTCATCACTAGCCTGTACCTATTATAGATACAGAGTCTATACTATTAAAGCTTGAGGCTTTTTTCCATAATTCTGAGCTCAAGCTCTTTTCTGTACATCATTCACTCTAGTCATAACTCCTTTATCTGATCATCCATTTTAATATGATGAGATGTATCATTTCATATGCTATGCTTTTGTTACCTTTCATTTCGATGTGCATATGCCATACAACTGACTCCTTGGACCTAAGTTTGGCATTTATCAATCAGTTGTACACACATTTCATATTAAACATAAAATGAGTTCATACATCTAAGTTAACTCACAATAGACTCTAGAAATGCTATTGCCTCGATGTTCCAGTAATGTCTGGATGCTGACGATCCCCTTATGTGTCTATCGTCATGCAATACATACACACATAGTTAACAAACACTAAGTTGTTTAATCATATAAATATACAATCATGCACATATATACGTATCATGTTTCAATGGATGCTCAATTGACTTTTCGAGTATGTATTTTTATGCATAGATCTTGACTATTCAATTTGTGCTTAAACACCCTAAAACCATTCAAACATTACAACTTGTATACTACCATTTTGCAATCAGGTTTATATCTCTAACTTAGCTTGATTTACTCCAAATTCGTCAACCACACATTACACTTATCCTGGTAAATTTTCATGATAAAAATCCTTTTATAACACACACACAATTGTTACTTTAAATATTGAATTCCAGCAAGCTAGATCTATACATTCGTTAAACTTTTTCTAGAAACATATATTCATACATTTACCCAATTTTCATTCATAATTACCCCATTTTCTTCCATGTTCATTCATTCGTACCTTATGCACATTACTCATGTCATTAGGATCATGTTTGCATTAAAATAACACATTTATTCCTTTAATAAATCATAATTTCTAGCTTTGAATACAACCACATCAAAATAGTCCATTATTTAGGTTATGAAATCAATTACTTCAAAACTTATCAAGCTCTTAACCAATTAATCAAGCAACAATCTAGGATCATTCCTAGACTTAATCAAGTCCAAATATACCAATTTAGAGTGAATTTTCTCAGCTGTTCGACATGTACACAAGGCTGAAATTAAAATTTTAGAATTTGTCATCAACGTCACATATAGGTTTAACTTTACCACCTTCAATACTTCACAAATTTTACAATCTCAGAGACATTACTAACACCTGAAATTTTCCAGATTTCATGTCCTTTAAAGTTACTTGATTTCAAGTTAATATAACTTCCATATTGGTTACACTAGGGCTTACAAAATTCTATTAACTTATGTCATTAACAGTCACTTTTTACAAACAAACACACCTATTGTTAGCATGAATTCCTTATCAATTATACTTCATATCCCAACTTAAATCATTCATACAACAACCCATAAGCTATTGTTTTCGTACATGAAAAAACAAAACAAAAAAGTACCCATTAATTCTTCATTTTCTAGCACATCTTTAACACCAACACCTTATTCAATCCATCCCTAATTAGCTATAATAAAATTCAACTAACATATACCATAATAGGTCAATATTTCACTTTCTTGATTATCTTGAATGCCACCTCAAATTTCAAGCTTGCTTAGCCTCACAAGCAAGAACAATTCAAGAACACTGAGGGAGTACAATGGGCTCAGCCATGACCAGAAAATGAAGACAAATTTTTAACAACAAGATATGTATCAATGTTTAGCCTCTCTAGCCCTCTTTATAAAGGATATTGCATGATTTTAAGGTGTTGATGGACAGAACTAAGGCTGAAATTCAAGGGTGTGGGTGATATGAAGGTTTCAACAATGAGAGGGAGAAGAAGGAGAGGGTATACGGAAGTTGAAATTTCAAAGGCAAGGAAAATGACCATGAATTCTATATATATGGTGTGAAATGAGTGTTCTTTCTTCAAAGACACTTTTCATGTAATTAAGTAAGCTACATGTCCTCCTTTTTGGCTGCCAAATGTCACTTAATTCCTAAGCCATTTTTCACTTAATTCTCCAAGCCATTTCTCACTCATTTGATAGGCTTAGTCATCTTAAATTTCCACAAGTCAACTTCTCTTGCCACTTGAAATTTTTCCTAGGCTAAATGTACATACTAATTCATCAATTTTCCAATTGTTACAATTAACTCCAAGTTACTAATTGTAATCCATAAATTCTTTTTATTGGTAAACTAAAATACTAGACATTAGAAATGCACAATTGTGCCACAATCATTTCAAAACTTTCATACCTCGGAACATGTCAATTGAATGCACATAAAATCTTTGCATTTTTTTCTAAATTGTAATTCATGTATCTAATGCTAATATTATGCATGTGAATGAAATCCCAAAATCATCACCTAAATGCGCCAAATTAATTCTATAATGATGTAACTTATGTAACTCAGTATTCTAATCCTCATTAGTTTTGGAGACCAACTATTACAATTCTCCCCTCCTTAAGCAATTTTGTCCTCAAAATTTTTATTTAATTAATCAAATAGATGGGGGTAATGTTTTCTTATGTTCTCCTCAGTATCCCATGTAGCTTCCTCTCTCAAATGGTTTCTCCAAAGGACTTTAACCAAAGGAATTACATGGTTCCTTAATTGGTTAGTCTGATATCTATTTTAACTGGTTCCTCTACATAACTCAAATTAGTTATAATCTCAATCTCTTATACCGGTAATACATATGTTGGATTTGAGCGATGTTTCCTGAGCATGCTAACATGAAATGCATTATGAATCTGAGCAGTTTATGGTGGTAGTGCTAATTTGTAAGCCAATGGACCTACTTTTTTAGTGATCTCATAAGCATCGATATACCTAGAGCTTAACTTTTCCTTTTTACCGAATCTTAGTGCTCTTCGCCAAGGTGACACTTTGAAAAATATCTTGTCTCCTACTTGATACTCTATATCCCTCCAGTGTTGATTTGCATAAGTCTTTTGCCTATCTTGAGTTGCCTTAATCCTATCATAGAATAATTTTACCTTATCAATTGTATCTTGAATCAACTATAGGTCTTCAACAATCCATAGGCCTTCTTCAATCCAATATAAAAATGCTTGACACCTTCTGCCATATAACGCCTCATATGGAGCCATATCATTACTACTATGATAACAATTATTGTATGCAAATTCAACTAGAGACATATACTTATCCCATACTCCTTAAATAGATACTGGGACCTTATGTAACCTCACTATCTCATTTACATATCTCCAAGCTAACTAATCAAGTGTGTTATTCTTTCTAATAGGTATGAAATGAGCTAATTTTGTCAATCTGTCAACAATGACCCATATGGCATCATGCTGTCTCGGAGTTCTCGACAAACTCATAATAAAATCTATTGTAATCCTCTCCCATTTCTACTCTAGAATAGGTAATGACTGTTGTTTCCCAACTAATGCTTGATGCTTTTCCATAACTTGTTGGCATATCAAACACTTGTCAATATACTCAGCCACTTGCTTCTTCATCCCTGACCACTAAAAATGTTGTTTCAGAGTATTATACATCTTGGTAGTACCAGGATGCACATCATAGGCTGCTATGTGTGCTTTCTCCAAAATTTCTTTTCTCAGATCATCAACATCGGGTACATATAATCTCTAATTTTACCACAATGTACTATTTCTCAACTCAAACTCAAAACTTGAATTTTGTGTTAACTTCTCTATAATTTTCACTAATTCTGTGTCCTTATTTTGATTTTTCTGATCCTATCACATAATATTAGTATAAGTTTAATTGTAGCTAATAATGCTTCACTTTGCCCCAAACTTAGCTCAACATTCAGTGCTCTTAGTTGAACTAGATTTGGTACCCTTAATGCTTGAATTTATGCTACACTGCTATTTGATTTCCTGCTTAATGCATCATCTACAACATTAACCTTACCTAGATGGTACTCTATCGTGCAATCATAATCCTTAAGTAATTCAATCCACCTCTTTTGTCTCTTATTAAGTTCCTTTTGGCTTATTAAATATCTCAAACTTCGATGATCTATAAAAATCTGAAATGTTTCACCATATAATTAATAACTCTAAATTTTCAAAGCAAATACTACTGTAGTCTAAATCATGAACTGGATAATTGAACCCATGAGGCCTTAACTGTCTCGAAGCATATGCTATCACTCTACTATACTGCATCAAAACACACCCTAACCCTTGGTGTGAAGCATCACTATAGACAACATAACCTCTATATCTAGATGAAATAGTTAACACCGGTTCAGTAGTAAATCCATGTTTTAACTCCTCAAAGATCCTTTGACATTCATCAGTCCATCAATATGGTACGTTGTTCCTTAAAAGCTTTGTCAAAGGGGCTAAGATCAATAAAAACCCCTCAATAAACCTCTTGTAATAACCTGCTAGTCTAAGAAAACTTCAAATCTTTGATATATTTCTAGGTGCTCCCCACTTTATCACTTCCTTAACATTCTTTAGGTTTGCCTATATGCCTTGCCTAGATAATATATGACCTAAAAATACCACCTAATCAAGCTAGAATTCACACTTATTGAACTTAGCATACAATTGCTTCTCTCTCATTATCTATAAAATTAACCTCAAATGCTCCTAATGTTCCTCTCTGCTCCTTGAAGACAACAAGATATCATTTATAAATACAATAACAAAGCGATATAAGTAAGATTGAAATAATTTATTTTCCAATGCCAGAAAGGCAGCTGGAGCATTCGTCAATCCATAAGGCATCACTAAAAACTCAAAGTGTCCATATCTGGTTCTAAATGCACTTTTTGGTATATTAACTTCTGCTAATTTCAGTTGATAATCCCTTGACCTGAAATCTAGTTTATTAAATACCTGAGCTCTATGTAATTGATCAAGTAAATCATCTATTCTCAGTAGGGGATACTTATTCTTCACTGTCACCTAACTTAATTGCCTATAATCAATGCACAATATCATTGTCTCATCTTTCTTTTTTGCAAACAAAATTAGAGCTCCCTAAGGTGACACACTGGGTCTAATAAAACCCTAATCTAATAACTCCTACGACTAAATTTTAAGTTCTTTAAGTTCCATAGGTTCCATCCTATAAGGAGGAAAAGATATAAGAGCAGTATATGGTAAAAGGTCAATCTAATAGAAATAGATTTAACAATAGGTTTTCATAAAAAACAATTTAATAGTGCATTAAGATCATTCTTATAAATCCCTAATCAATAAACACAAGATAATGTAAAAAATTTAGAAAGAGGGAAAGAACATGATACATAAAGATGATATGCTTAAATGTGATCCTCAGTGTCGATTTCAACTCTGAATCAATGTCGGGAAGGTTAACCCTTCATCTTCTCCATCCATCTATAAGAAATAATTATGAACGACCCCTGTTCTTGTCAAAAACTAAAAGAGAATGAAGAAAAGGTGATTATGTTCGCATTACTCTCTAACTTCACAAAATAATGCTTTTATAGTAAAAAACTAGGTTTACATATGGACATATGGCAACTCATGGGCATGACTTAGTGTGTCAAGCCCGTGAGTGTGATTCGTAGGCATGATAAGGTGTGTACGCCTATGTAGCACTCTCACGCCCTACGCCAAATTTTTCATGGGCATGACAACACTCTTATGGCCATGACTAAATTGTCATAACTGTGAGACTTATCTCATGACATGAGAATGTGTCCTTCTTTCATCCTTTTGGAATCTTATTTCCTCTCTTGCTCTAACCCTTCTCTTTTCATTCCATAAAGGCAATTAAGTGTGAATCTTAAGAAGATGGCTCAACGAGTATGCTTTCGACTCACTTTAACTATTATGCTTCCAAATTGTACCTAAAATAAAATATGAACTAAAGTGAGTGCCTTAAGCATTTTAAAGCATTAATCATTAAGTGTCATGGATTAAATATATTACAAATTAAGCACATTTCAAGTTCTCCCATACTTAACTTTTGACCGTCCTTAGGTGAATCATCAAAATTAAAGTCAAACCAAAATACTTACTCATTTTTCATATTTCCCAAGAATAGATAGTCATAAGCAAAGATGAATAACTTTCAAAAACCATAGTAAGGAATCAACATTCAATGCTTCTACTCATGATCAATCAACATTCAATACCTTTGGAAATGAGAAATCTAGAGGTAGACTTGGAAAAAATGTGTTTAAATAAGATAGATTCATATGTACACTCAAATACCATTCATAATCATGACATTCCATAACTTTTCATATCATTTCATTTCTCCACCACTAATAGTCACATGCATAATCATGAATCAAAGGACTTTCCTAAGGTTGTAATGTGGGCAAGGTAAAGTCAGGTATAATTTGTTGGGATTCGATCATGTATCACATACATCAATCATCAGAATATGTAGCAAAAAATAAAACGAAACCTAAAAAATACATAAGCAAACATGTTGGGACCCAATCTTGGAACTGGATCCCAACCGAAAACCAAAACAAAAAACGATCGGAAGCAAAGCGAAGAACGGAGAACGAATCGGAACTAATCGAA
>JAOQMP010000008.1:26381092-26392983 GCA_027563575.1 Erythroxylum pedicellare
AAAGAAAAAAGACGTAGATTTTAGTAGTAAGTGTAGCCACAACATCCAAAAGTGAGGAAAAATAAAGAGAGGTTAAAGAGGGTTTTATTCTCATCCTTGTTTGATTGTTTTAAGGATTGGTTTGAGTGATTGTTGATTATAACATCAACTTTCTTTCAATCCTCAAACTTTGTGAGACAATTTGTTATTGGGACGTGAGAGGTCATTTTTTTCCTATAAATCCTCATTAAGTTTAGATGATTTATTTGTCAATTTTTCCATAGTTTTTTTCCTCTACATTAGAGGGTTTTCCTTGTAAATCTTAGTGTTTATTTCATTGTTTAAAGTTTCTTATTCTCATATTATTTTACCGTTGAAACTTAAAGAGTTCTTCCTAATCATTGATATTTGATTGATTTTTTAGAGAGTTGTATTATTTTTCTCCCAATAAGTAGTATCAGAGCCATCGTAATGGAATGTGAAAATAGCTTTATTGTCAAGTTAACATCATTAAATTAATCGATATGGAGGCCTATGATGGAGGACTTTCTGTAATGCAAGAATCTATTTGATCTTATTGATATGAACAAAGGTGTGAAGGATGATTTTCCTTCAAAACTTGAAAAGATATCAGACATGGAAAAAGATGAAGCGGAATACTATAGGCATTATAAAATAATGGATTGATATCAGCATATTTATCCATGTGTCTTAAAAAACTAATCCTTTTGAGTTATAGAATAAGCTAAAAAGTCTATATGAAAGGAAGACTTCTTATAACAATGCCACTATGATTAAGAGGCTTGTGAACTTGAAGTTGAAAGTTAGGAAATCAGTGTCAAAGCATGTAAGTGATTTTTAGGACATAATCAACAAGCTTACCATAATGATGATCATTTTTGATAATGAGCTTTAATCTTTGTTCCTATTGAGTTTGTTACCAGATAGTTATGAAACACTAGTGTTGATCATGAGCAACTTAGCTTCTAAAGGTGTCTTCACTTTGGATGTAATCAAAGAGAATATATTTAATGAAGAAATCAGAAGAAAGGAGATTGGAGTTGACAACGTGGAGAATTTTATGATAGAAAGTAGGAGAAGGAACAAGATTAGGGATCCCAAAGGTCGTGGCAATTCTAAAAACCTTTCAAAGTGCAGAGGTGATAAAGACATTAAGACATGCCACTATTGCGATAAGCCAAGAATTATTAAAAGGTTATGTTATAAGTGGAAAAGGAATTAGAAAAATCAAGATCATTAGAATGATGGTGATGACAAGAGTACAACTACAACTGCTTCAAGCACGAATAATAAGGTGTCTCTAGTTTATGCAACTAGTGAATGCTTCCATGTCCAAAATTTTGGTACTAAATGGTTTTATAGGAACATCTTATCATTGTATTCTAAAGATGGAGTTCTCTCAAGCTACTAAAGCAGACATTTTGGAAATGTAAAGATGGGAAACTAAAGTTCTGCAAAGATAGTCAATATAGGTAATATCTGAGTTCAGAAAAACATTAGATGCTTACTGACCCTGAGAGATGTAGAACACATCCCTAATCTAAGGTCAAATCTATTATCATCGAATGTGTTAGATCAAGAAGGATTTTAACATACTTTTGAAGATAGGAAATGGTAACTATCTAAAGGCGCAATGATCGTTGCCTAAGGAGAGTTATGTTGCTTATTGTATAAGACACACTCAAGGGTGTCTAGTGGTGGAGAAGTATACACAATTAAAGATGAAACTTCATCGAATTTGTGGCAACGAATAGGACATACGAGTGAGAAGGGATTAAAGTTACTAGCTAGAAAATCCCTTTTCCTAGTTAAATACTCACAGTCGCTTAATGCTAGCAACCATTACTTGGTTGGAAAGCATCATAAAGTCTCTTTCAAGAGAAGATCTACAAGGAAATCAGAATTATTACAGTTGATGCATTAAGATGTCTGTGGTTCTATTGAGGAGGATTCACTAGGTGGTAACAGATATTTTGTTACATTTATTGATGATGCTTCAAGAAAGACTTGGGTGTCCATGTTAAACTTTAAGAGTTAAGTGTTTGAAACTTTCTAAAAGTTTCATGTTATGGTAGAAAGGGAAGTTGAAGTGCCTATGAATAGACAATGGAGAGGAGTATACTTCCAATATGTTTGAAGAATACTATACATTATAAGGCATTAGACATGAGAAAACTGAACCAGGGACTCCATAGCACGATAGGGTTGTTGAGAGGATTAATTACACCATTATGGAGAAGGTTAGCTGTATGCTTAGGATGTCTATATTGCCAAAGACATTTTAGGGAAAAGCAGTTTGAATTGCGGTCTACCATATTAATCAAGTTCCCTCAATTCCATTAGATTTTAAGATTCCTAAGAGAGCATAGATTGATAAGGATCTCATATATCATCATCTGAGATTTTTTATTGTAAAGCATTTAGACATGTACCCAAAGATCAAAGAAAGAAGCTTGACTCATGATCGGGTTATTTTGATGTGTGTAAGTTTTAATTAATCAACCTCGATAATCCACAAGTGCATGGGTTGTTTGCGTAGTACCAAAGGTGTCGATCCCATGAGGAGGGATAATCTAATCCTAAAATCTAAGGAAAGAACAATTCACAAAATTCAAAATGTAACGAAACTAAAATGAGAATTCAATTTAATATAGCAAATCAATTCAAGAAACAATCACAAAAATATTAACAATTTAGCAATTGTAATGCACACTTAAGGATCAACCTGAGGAGTTATCAATTAAGAGAAAGGAAAATTTACCTATCTTTAATGCTAACCTAATCAATTATGAATTACTAGATTATTAGTTCTAGATGATCATAAGGTTGATTACTTTCTCTCGAGTTATAACCATTAACCCTAATTTATAACCCTAATCAGATTATGGAAGTTGCAATTTCTCAATTAACAATCTATCCAAAACCCTAATTAAATCTGAAGTTGTCTAATAAGCTATCAAAAACCTATGCCAGATCTCTCTTTGCACAATTTACCGATTTGATTTAATTCTTATTCTATTAAATTAGCTAACTCTCGTTAGCTCAATTTAATTATTTTTTTACTTAATTTACCCTCTCAGTTTATTATCAAAACACATCTAGAATTAAATCACAATAAATCCAAATAACACATAAAGAATCAGATTTCATTAAATCAAAAATTAAACCGCAAAGGTGAGTTTAGAACATCATCAACATCCAAAAATCCTATCATCAACTGTTATTCCAATTCTATACAATAATAAAACTGAAAATAGCAGGAAATAAAAAATTGAATGGATGACGAGAGGTAACGATGTTGGGAAACTTCTTATCTGAGAAGTACATCGAGTCGGCTTCTTCTCATCTTCTTTTTTCCTTCTTCTCTTTCTATATCTCTCGATAATCCTCTCTAGGGATTCTCTAAAAGTGGCTAATGCAATAGCTTCCTCTGCATCTTTGCCTTATTCTTTAAATGCCTTTTGAGTTCTGAGTAGCCCTGGGGTTTTTTCGAGGGCCCAAAAATCCCTTGAAACTTAACGTTTTTTAGTATCTACGCGTTTGCCTAATGTAGGCCACAACCGTAGGCCACATCCGAGCCTTCTATCACAATCATGGAAAACAAGCCATGATCGTGGGCTATGCCCTAGGCTTCTGTCACGATCGTGGCATATGGGCTATGATCGTGCGCTAACTCCAATGCTTCTGTCACGATCATGGGCTATTGTTTCGGTCCGAATATCTCTGAAACTTTTCCATTCTTCGATGTTAACCCTTAAAAACTAACAAACACATCAAGGTACCTCAAAAACATAATAATTAAGGTCAAAGGCTTGTACTAACCCATAAAACACTTAAAACGTAAATAATTAACAAACTAACACAATTCTAACCTAAACACATACTAAATGATGGAATTAACAATTAAATACATATCAAACTAAGCCCTAATACACGATGCAATTCACACTTATCAACATCTCTATACTTAAATGTTTGCTTGCCCTCAAGCAAACAAAACAATAGACACAAAATCACACAACACACAATGCAGTAATGAGACAATGGCTTCAACTTCATGAAATAAATTTAATTATAATCACAATCATTTAAGTTATTTCAAATCATTAACATGCAAAATTTGCGTCTAGGGGGTTTGAACTAAATATACGTATTAATCCAGATCCAAGTGTTAAATTATTTACACTTTTCAATTACACACACACATTAATAATTCTTTGGTCATTTAAACTCTGTAACTACTCCTAAGTATGTTTTCATAAGAAGTCAAGCTATTATAAGTTCGGTAGGTTTTTATTAGAAAACATACTTACTTTTCTTACTTTTTTTAATTTTTATGAACATGTACTTAATCTTTTTACATGAAGGCAAACATTGGTGATGAATGTCGAATTGGTTACTAAACTAAGTCGAGTTTTCTTTTATTAAGCTACTTGGTTGGAACATCATTATAGCCTTTTAACGCGAAGGCATACATTTGTGATGTGTGTTGATCCACTTACTCATCTACATCACGTTCTCAACAGGCTACTAGCTCTATTTATAACTCGAAGGCTAGCAGAATAGTAATTTATTTAAATTAACAAACACAAATTTATTTATTTATTTATTTTCTTACCTTATTGCTTTAGCTACTTGTTTCCATGAAAAAATAATAGCAAAGCAACTTAAGTCAAAAGACCTCAAATTATGAATGAATGTGATAACTTAGAGGGAAACAAATTAGCACTAAATCCTAATTAAGCTGCATATTTAGCCAACAATTCACTAATTTTGTGAACTAATGATTATTCATAACTTAATAGACTATGTTCAAAATTAAATCAATTTTGATCTATCTAAGCCATTGACACATTCACACGATTCACGAAATGCAACCTAATAACTATCATATAATATGCAAAATTCACATTAAAGCAAAACACATAACCCTCTCCACACTTAAAATACACATTGTCCTCAATGTGAGAAGGGGACAAACAAGAACACATGGAAAAAAACATAAATTAAAGTAAAAAAATAAAGTAAAGATTAAATTTAAAAGGACAGAGGGTTAGAACAAAGCCTTACGATGATGGAGGCAGGGATGAATCTGCTAGACCCTTGAGATTGTTGTATTATCTAGGAATTGCTTGAAGAGAGTGAGGGAATTAGTGATCCCAGATTAATTCAAATTACGAAAGATTTATTGAAAGTTTAAAACAACTCTAACTAGACCTAGTGATTTCAATCAAACTACTAAACATGCTAATTTATGGTCCTTAGCTTGACCTTGCATCCATCGAGGCATCTTAATTGTTCGAACAGAAGGAAATCACTTCCTTGTCTTTGGGAATCAGTCCTCCGAGATATAGCTTGCAAAGATGCTCATTGACCTTAAAAGTTTCCTTGTTAGCATTTTCTAGTTTAAGGGCTCCTTGATCGAAAACTTGAATGACTGTAAAAGGTTCACTCCATTGAGATTTTAACTTCCCTAGAAACAGCCTCAACCTTGAATTATATAGTAGAACTGTGTCTCCTACTTTAAATTCCTTTTGTTTAAGATGAGAATCGTTCCATTTCTTTTCCTTTTCCTTGCAAAGTTTGGCATTTTCGTACGCATTATAACGAAACTCTTCAAGTTCGTCCAGTTACAGAAGTCTCTTCTCATTTGCTTGCTTTCAATCAAAATTTAATGTTTTAATTGTCCAGTATGCTCGATGCTCTAGTTATACCAAAAAATGAAAAGCTTTTCCGTACACAAGCCTATAAGGAGTTGTTACAATAGGTGTTTTGAAAGCAGTCCTATAAGCCCATAGGGCATCGTCTAGCTTTATTGTCCAATCCTTCCTGGAGTTGTTCACCGTCTTTTCCAAAATTCGTTTAAGCTCTCAGTTGACAACTTCCACTTGACCACTAGTCTGCGGATGGTAGGGTGTAGCAATTTAGTGGTGCACTCTATATCTTTTTAAGAGGTTATCAAAAGATCTATTGCATAAATGTGTGCCTCCATCACTTATTATCGTACATGGTACTCCAAACTGGTTAAACAACTGTTTAATGAACTTTTGTACCGCCTTTTCATCATTAGTTGGAGATGCCACTACTTCGACCTAACGTGAAACATAATCTACTCCCAATAGAATGTACATATTTCCCATTGAAGATGAGAAAGGAACCATAAAATCAATGCCTTACATATCGAAGACTTCCACTTTTAAAATGTTGGATAAAGGCATCTCATCTATTCTGGAGATGTTACCTATTCTCTGGCATCGATCGCATTGTTCTACGAAAGTCTCAGCATCCTTAAACAATTGTGGCCAATAAAATCTACTCTCAAGTATCCGAACCACTATTTTGTTGGCTCCATAATGTCTAGCATACTGACCTTCATAACATTGCCTTAAGAAGTCCAAAATTTCTTCCTTTGAAACACGTCGTCACATTAACCCATTGGCACATGCTCTATATAAAATTTTCTCATCCCATATATATCGGTTACAATCATGCAAGAATCTCTTTCTTTATTGGCAAGACAAATTTGAAGGAAGTTTACCACTGAAAACATAATTTGCGATATCGACAAACCATAGTGTAGTCAAACTTTCAAGTAGCATCAGGGTTTCATTAGGAAAATTTTCATTAATATCTTTACTTGGCTTGCATTCCCCTCCTTCTAATCTAGATAAGTGGTCTGCAACCACATTTTTTGCTCCCTTTTTATCTCTCATCTCTCTATTAAATTCCTGTAAAAGTAACACCCATCAAGTGAGCCTTGGTTTTGCATCTTTTTTATTGAAAAGATATTTTAACGCTGCGTGATCGGTGAATACGATTACCTTTGACCCAAAAGGTATTGTCGAAACTGAGATCCTACAAGGGTCTTGCTGGCATAGTAAATTGCGTGCAACTTTTTATATTTCCTTTGGACCAATACACAACCCATGACTTGGTCGCTTGCATTGAACATAACTTTAAATGGAAGTGTCCAGTCCGGTGGTGATAGAATTGTTGCTGATATTAATTCCTCCTTTAGTTTGTTGAACACAGACATACACTTGTCATCAAACAAGAAGGGCACATCCTTGACTAAAAGGTTTGTCAAAGGTCTTACAATTTTCGAAAAGTATTTGATGAATCAACGGTAAAATCCTGCATAACCTAAGAATCCTCACACACTTTTTACATTGCTTGGCAGTGGAAGTTTCTCTATCACTTCTGATTTTTCTCTTTCGACCTCAAATCCTTGGTGTGAGATTTTATGCCCTAGCGCTATCCCCTCTTGCACCATAAAATGACATTTCTCTCAATTCAGCACCAAGTGTGACTCTTCACATTTTTGAAAAACTCTATCCAAATTAGTTAATCACATTTTGAAAGAATCTCCAAAAATTAAAAAATCATCCATGAACACCTCCATTATATCTTCTATCATATCGATGAAGATAGACATCATAAATCTTTAAAAAGTAGTTGGGGCATTATATAGTCTGAAAGGCATCTGCTTGTACGCGAAGGTACCATAAGGGTAGGTGAATGTAGTTTTTTCTTTATCATCAGGGTTAATGAAGATTTGATTATATCCCAAATATCCATCTAGGAAGCAATAAAACGAATGACTAGCTACCCTTTCTATCATCTGATCTATGAACGAGAGACGAAAATGATTTTTCTTAGTCACCGAGTTGAGTTTGTGATGATCTATGCATACTCTCCATCCTATGACCATTCTTGTTGAAATTACTTCTCCACTATCACTTTCTATTGTTATCATTCCACCCTTCTTCGGTACATATTGTACTGGACTAACCCATTCACTATCAGAAATCTAATAGTTTGATTATCTCTTTGTTAACTACTTCTTTTATGTTAGGGTTCAACCTTCATTAATGCTCCCTCACTGTTTTACATCCTTCCTCTATGTTTATTCGGTGCATACAAACATTTGGGCTTATACCTCGAATATCAGCAATCTACCATCCAATGGCTTTCATTCACTTTCTAACAATTTCTACCACCTTACTTTCTTGTTTCTCGTTCAATTGATTGGAGATGATTATCAGTAACGTTTGACCTTCACCTAGAAAAGTATATCTAAGATGTGCAGGTAAAGGTTTAAGCTCTAATGTGGGTGGTTTTTCTATAGATGGTGGTATGGGTGTTTCAGTCCGAACCAATTTATCTTGATGCATTTGAACATCCGACTCCTCCATCTCATCGTCTCCTTTAGATTCAAGTTTCTGATATCCGTTTTCTATCTCCGCTTCCACTAACTGTACCTCTACGATGCAACTCCTAACTTTTTGCAAATTTTGATCCATAATTTCAACCTCCATGTATACGCTGCTCGCTGTTGGATTCTTTAAAGCCTTATTCATATTGAATTCGATCTGATCCTTGCCTATTCAAAATATTAATTTCCCTTTATGAACGACAATTATGGCTTTCCCTGTATTCATAAACGATTGTCCAAGAATCAGTGGACAATTCTTATCTTCTTCAAAATTGAGAACCACAAAATCTACAGGAATAATGAACTTGTCCACTTGCATCAGAACATCTTCCACTATTCCAAACGGTCTTTTAATAGATTGATCAGCCAACTAAATTAACATCGATGTCAGCTTGACCTCACTCAATCCCAAATTTTTGAATATTGACAAAGGCATAAGATTAATACTTGTACCTAAATTGCACAAGCATTTCGTGAATTCAAATTCACCAACCATAAAACGTATTGTGAAACTCCCTGGATCCTTCAATTTAGATGGCATTTGACTAGTGACTATGGAACTACAGGTGCCAGTTAGAGCTATCGTCTCATTATTTTCCCAAGTACACTTCTTTGATAATATGTCCTTCAAAAATTTCACGTATTTAGGCATGTATTCTAAAACCTCTACAAATGAGAGATTTATTTGTAATGTCTTCAATTTCTCAACGAATTTTGCAAATTATGTATCCAACTTCTTTTTTTTTTGTAATTGTTTAGGGAAAGGAATCTTGGGTGGATATGGTGGAGGAGTGACATATGAAGGGTATTCGCTCATATTCACTTCCTTCTCCTTTTCTTGATCTTTCTCAACAGGAGGTATGGGCTCCTCTATTGCCTTTATCGGTATTTCAAGTTCCCCCCCACTTCTAAGTGTAATAGCCTCTAATTGCTCCCTCGGTTTTGTTCCTAAAGTGCTAGGAAGAATTCCCTTAATTTGTGTAAAGAAAGTGTTTGACAATTGTTTTACTTGGACCTCTAGATTATGGATTGAAGATGCATGGTTCTTTGTTACTTGTTCAAATCTTCCCTCTAAACTCTTTTGTGCATCGTTTACGGCTCCAAGCTTATCCAAAATTTTATCCAACTTGGATTCCATTAAACTTGATTTATCTTGTTGGAAGCCTAGCTGTCCTTAAGGTCATTTGCTTTAGATCGCTGTCTTTCATTAAGAAACATTCCACCGTATTATGGTCCATTTGTCCACAGAGTTCACACTTAAGTTGCACGGCTTTCACCAGAGCTGAGGATGTCTTTATGTTATTGAGTTGTCGAGTCAAGTTGTTAATGTTTGCTTGCATCTCCATCATTTGATTAACATCTATAATGCCTTTTTGTTCTCGAAAGGTAGTGGTTTGTCTACTCTGCTCATTCATCTATAGGAAGCTATTACTCGCCATCTCCTCTATCAGCTCTTCTGCTCCATATACCATCTTTCTCATCAGTGATCCTCCTAAAGCTACGTCAATCGTGCCTCTTGTATATAGGGTTACTCCATTATAGAATGTTTACAACAAGAATTCCTTTAGTAAGTTATTATGTGGGCATTTCCATTGGAAATCCTTATATCGTTCCCACGCTTCATAAATTGATTCCTTGTCTCTTAGTTGGAAGTTGGTAATCTCCTTGATAATCTTTGTCATCTTAGTCAGGAGAAAATACTTATCTAAAAAGGCACGAACTAGCTGATCCCAAGTTGTGACATTGGCTCGGTTGAATGAATGATACTAAGCCTTTGCTATATCTCTAAAGGTAAAAGGAAAAAACCTAATTCTGATTACATCTTTCGACATTTGATGGTACCGAAAGGTATCACAAATTTCAAGGAAGTTCACTATATATGTGTTAGGATCTTTATTTGTTAATCCATAAAATTGCACGTTTTGTTGAAGCAAGTTTAGGAGGGTTGGTTTGATTTGAAAAGATGTTACTTGTATAGGTGGCCTAGCTACTCCTTGGTTAGTCGCATTAAACCCTGGTCTCATGAAGTTTATAAGGGTTCGTTGTTGACATCCTTGGTTCACTCCATGGTCCAAATCTTCTTGAAATTCCTCAGCCATTACTGCTTTTGCGATTTCTTCTTCTTCTTCACGCCGAGCTTTCCTAATGGATCTTTCTAGTCGACTGATGTCTAAATATAAGGTTTTAGTTGCACGACTCAAACTTCTCGTGACTCTTTTGTTCATGCAAAAGCACAATTTCAAAAATAGAAAAAAAGAATGAAAAATAAAAAAAATTAAAACTAACTAAACGCCTTAAACTATAGAATTAAACTAATCATCTCCCCGACAATGACACCAAAAATTTGATCAGGTTATTTCATTGTGTGTAAGTTTTAATTAATTAACCTCTATAATTCACAAGCGCACGGGTCATTCGCATACTACCTAAGGTGTCGATCCCACGAGGAGGGATAATCTAATCCTAAAATCTAAGACCAGAATAATTCAAAAAATTCAAAATATAACGGAACTAAAATGAGAATTCAATTTGATCAAGAAAATCAATTCAAGAATTAATCACGAAAATATTAACAATTTAGCAATTGCAACACACACTTTAGAATCAACCTAAGGAGTTACCAATTAAGAGAAAGGGAATTTTACCTATCTTTAACGCTAACCTAATCGATTATGAATTACTAGATTATTGGCTTTAGACGATCCTAAGATTGATTACTCGCTCTTGAGTTATAACCATTAACCCTAATTTATAACCTAATCAGATTATGGAAGTTGCAATTTCTCAATTAATAACCTATCGGAAACCTATGCCAGATCTCTCTTTGCACAATTTACCGATTTGATTTAATTCTTATTCTATTAAATCACCTAACTCTCATTATCCTAATTTAATTATTTTTCAGCCGCCTCACCCTCTTAGTTTATTATTGAATTATGCATGTCTACAATTAAATTACAATAAATCCAAATAGCATAGAAATAATCAAATTTCATTAAATCAAAGATAAAACCCCAAAGGTAAGTTTTAAACATCATCAACATCCAAAAATCCTATCATCAACTGTTATTCCAATTCCATACAATAATAAAACTGAAAATAGCAAGAAATATGAAATTGAACAGAAGAAAGAGGTAGTGACATCGGGAAAGTCCTAATCTGAGAAGTACGTCAAGTTGACTTCTTCTCCTCTTCTCTCTTTCTTCTTCTCTTTCTCTATCTCTCAATAATCCTCTCTTTTCTCTAAAAGTGGTTGATGCAACAGCTTCCTCTGCCTCTTTGTCTTATTCTTTATACATTTTATATTCTGAGCAACCCTAAGGTTTTTTTAGGTCCAAAATGTCTGAAAAATCTCTCTGAACTTGACATTTTTAGTGTCTATGCATCTACCTGATGCAGGCCATGACCATAGCCTTGTAGGCCACGATCATGGTCCACATCTGACCCTTCTGTCATGATTATGGCTAGCAGGTCACGATCATGGGTCATGTCCTAGGCTTCTGTCATGATCGTGGCATATGGGCCATGATCGTGGGCTAACTCTAGTGCTTTCGATCGTGGGCTGTTGTTTCAGCCTGAATGTCTTCGAAACTTCTTCGTTCTTCGATCTTGACCCTGAAATACTAACAAACACATCAAGGTACCTCAAAAACATAATAATTAAGCTCAATGACTT
>JAOQMP010000008.1:26427047-26451013 GCA_027563575.1 Erythroxylum pedicellare
AAAGTCATTTCTTTAAGTAACTCAAGGGTGTATTTTTGGTGAAATAAAGTTATGCTAATTGTTATTCTATTTACTTATAGACCAAGGAAGTAATGTACAGATCCTAAATCCTTAAAAATCCTAAATCCTTAATCTTAAAAAATATGCAAGTAAGATGTGAATTCAATGCTATAACCTTCATTATTACTACTAATAAGAATATCATATACATAAGATAACACTATTAAGAATACTAATATGCCAAACCTGGTAAGTAAGGAATGGTTAGCTTTAGCCTATACAAATCCTTGAGAGAGTAAGACATTATAATTTAGACATAGTAAATGGGTAAGAAGCTCAATAAGACTTGGAAATCCTTTAAGACATAGTTCTAAGTTATAAGAAAATAATGACCTTTATCTTACACTTCCTTTTAGAAACCATATTATTCATTACATAACCTTGAAATGTTAATTGGAAATAATATTACAATTAGAAGAGCTGCTATAATGAATGACACGTATCAGGGAAAATATAATACCTGCTTATAAGTTTCCTACATATTGAAACATTAATACTTAGCTCACCGTCTTTCGTGGTTAACTTAGTTATGGACATTGATTTACATTCTAAGAAAATCATTTATTTTAGTAACTCAATGGTGTATTTTTGGTGAAATAAAGTTATGCTAATTGTTATTCTATTTACTTCTAGAATAAGGAAGTAATGTAAAGATCCTGAATCCTTAATCTTAAAAAATATGCAAGTAAGATTTGAATTCAATGTTATAACCTTCATTATTACTACTAATAAGAATATCATATACATAAGATAAAACTATTAAGAATACTAATATGCCAAACCTGGTAAATAAGGAATGGTTAGCTTTAGCTTATACAAATCCTTGAGAGAGTAAGCACTATAATTTAGACATAGTAAACGGGCAAGAAGCTCAATAAGACTTGGAAATCCTTTAAGACATAGTTCTAAGTTATAAGCAAATAATGACCTTTATCTTAAGCGTACTTTTCAAAACCATAGTATTCATTACATAACCTTGAGATGTTAAATGAAAATAATATTACAATTAGAAGAGCTGCTACATTGAATGACACGTATAAGGGCAAATATAATAATCTTCTTATAAGTTTCCTCTTTATTGAAACATTAATACTTAGCTCACTATAATTCATGGTTAACTTAGTTATGGACATTGATTTACATTCTAAGAAAATAATTTCTTTTAGTAACTCAAGGGTGTATTTTCTGTGAAAATAAAGTTATGCTAATTGTTATTCTGTTTACTTCTAGACCAAGGAAGAAATGTAAAGATCCTAAATCCTTAATCTTAAAAAAATAGGCAAGTAAGATTTGAATTCAATGTTATAACATTCATTATTACTACTAATAAGAATATCATATACATATGATAACACTATTAAGAATACTAATATGCCAAACCTAGTAAATAAGGAATGGTTAGCTTTAGCCTATACAAATCCTTGAGAGAGTAATACATTATAATTTAGAGAACAACTTCCTACTTGCTTGTTTGAGGCAATATAAGACTTGAGTAGTTTACACCTTGGACATGTTTTTCCTTCTTTTAGGTGTCAAGATATTTGCATATATACCTCTTCCTCTAATTTCCTATTAAAAAATGCATTATTCATATTTATTTAATTATATTTTTAAATAAATTCTTAATTATTTCAATCCATTATTTCATTTATGCTCTCTGAAATGATTAGGTTGTCTTTAGTTTTCATATGCGAATTTTGACACTCATCTTTTTTAATATAATAATAATTTTTTGTGAACATATTAGATTATTTGTATATGTTACGATAATTTTTTAAAATAAGTATTCATATTTTTATGAATATTTATTATATTTGGCACTAGTACATATTTAATATTGGCTAAATATCAAAGTTCTAATATTAATTCTCTTCTGACATATATGATTACAAACATATATGTTCAATCTTCAGTTTAAAAATATTTTAGATCTCAACCAATAAACCTTAACCCATAACCCGTGATGGAGCTCTCGTGAGGCTTATCGGTGAAAAATACAAGGAGCCTAGGAGTCACAATGAGAACTTATTCTCTTGATTCACAAGTCTTATCTAATATGTTTTGTAATCTTTGGCGAACATTAATGATACTAGCTATGGAATGATTGTTTTACATTAACAGTTTTACAGAAATGAGTAATGTTGATAGATCTTGGATGTCTATGTAAAAAGTGCAAACACATCCGTTTCCTTCCTACTGATGAAGTGTATAGGAATTTGTTGAGAAAAGGGTTTGTCTTGAATTATTTTGAGTGGACACGACATGGGGAACCGTTGATTTATAGCACCTCAAGGGATACTCAAGCACAATCATCTATGAACTTAAATGAGTTTGAAGGGGGATTGAAATTAGAATAAATTATGTGGATGGAAATGAAAATGCTTACATGCTAATGGTTTATGATGCAGCCGGTTATACCTTTGAGGAAAATATGGAAAATATTAAAGAAGAACCAAACCCACATGCAAAACAGTTTTTTGACTTACTACAGTCAGCTAATCAACAATTATGGCCAAATTGTGAGACAATGACCCAATTGTCTTCAATTGCTCGAATATTGATCATAAAGTCTGAAGAGCATATTTCGGACCATGGTTTTGATAAAATTGTTGAATGGTATAGTGAATCATTACCTCCTGATCATACAATGGTTGATAGTTTTTACAATATGAAAAACTTATTAGGGGTCTTAGTTTTCCTGTTAAAAAGATTGATTGTTGCAAATTGGGATGTATGTTGTATTGGAGAGATGATGTGGAATTATAAGAGCGCAAATTTTGTGGTTAATCTAGGTTCAAGCCTAGAAAGCATTCTATGAAATAGAAATTAGTACCCTGGAAGCGGATGTATTATTTCCCGCTAACTCCAAGACTTCAAAGACTATATGCTTCTGATGTTACTATATCTCACATGAGATGGCATAATGAACATAAACAGGAAGATGGAATAATGAGTCATTCATCAGGCACTGGCATGGAAACATTTCAATGATACCCATCTTAAGTTTGCAGCTGAAAGTCAAAATGTAAGGTTGGGATTGTCGATGGATTGATTCCAACCTTTTGGTCAATCCAACTATCAATATTCATCATGGCCAATCATAATTACCCCTTATAATTTGCCTCCATTGATGTATATGAAAGACGCATATATGTTCTTGACAGTGATTGTGCCAGGGCCTACAAATCCGAAGCATAGAATTGATGTATACTTATAACCATTGATATCTAAATTGTAGCATCTTTAGGAATATGGTGTTCAAACATATGATGTGTCTCTAAAGTAGATTTTTATGTTGAGAGCAGCTTTGATGTGGACCATTAGTGATTTTTCGGCATATGCCATGTTTTCTGGATGGAGAACAGTGAGAAAAATGGCATATCCTTATTGTGGAAATGATTCTAATGTGTTTTATCTTCCAAACGGGGCTTAAACATGTTAGCTTGACAATCACAAAAAATTTCTTCCTCTAGATCATCCATTTAGATGCAATAAACAAAGCTCATTAATAATAGGATGGTAAAAGGACCTCCTCCTCCTCATAAAGTTGGTGAAGAGATTTTGCAAGATTTTGAGGAATTAGGCTTGCTGAAAGTTACATAATTTGAAGCTGATGAAGTAAATACAAGAATTAGTAAAAACTTTGGTTGGAGAAAACGAAGCATCTTTTTGGATTTGCCATATTGGAAAACTAATTTGATACGTCATAATCAAGATGTGATGCATATTAAAATTTTTGACAATTTGTTCAATACTATAATGAACATTGAAGGGAGGACAAAAGACAATGCAAAATCACGAGCTAATTTACAACCTTTTTGTAAAAGGAATGAGTTACATAAAGATCTTTGACCGGTAAATATCTGAGAGCATGTTACACTTTGCACACAAAAATAAAGGAGATTTTGTGTGAATGGTTGAAAAGTCTAAAGTTTCCTGATGGATATGTTTCAAACTTGGCAAGGTGTGCGGACATGAGAAAGTATAAATTATTTAGGATGAAAAGTCATGCTGTCATATGTTATGCAAACGCTAATTCTAATTGAATTTTGGAAGTTGCTATCGAATAAGTTTTAGGAAGTAATAACATAATTAAGTTTGTTTTTCAAAAGTTTAAGATCATTTGAGATCAAGTTGGCTGAAATGGAAAAACTAGAAAAGGAAATTCTAGTAATTTTGTATAAGTTAAAAGGGATTTTTCCTCCAAGCTTCTTTGACTATATAGAGCATCTACTTGTTCATTTACCACAAGAGGAAAAACTAACCGGTATAGTTCAATATCGATGGATGTATCCATTTGAGAGGTAACTCAACAAAAGTTATTGCAATAACCATATTAACATGTTTTAATTACAAAATTGTAATAACCATATTCTCTAATATAGGTATTTGCATCACTTGAAAAAAAAATGTCAAAAGTAAGGCTAGAGTTGAAGGATCGATATGTAATGCTTATTTAGTGGAGGAAGCTAGTACATTTTATGGACATTATTTTGAGTCACATGTTCACACAAGAGAAAAAAAGTTCCTCGTAATGACGATGGGGGACAAATGAGTAATGTTGATAGTAACTTATCCATTTTCACATATCCTGGACGAACATATGGACGTTCAACACAAAGAATGTTAACAGAGGAAGAAATAGAGGCTACCCATGGAAATAGTTTATTGAATTGTCAAGCGGTTCAACCTTACATGCAGTATGTTGAAAATGATTATTTGAGTTTTGAAAGTTTGTGTTATTCATAAAATCGTTTACATAATAATGGTTTTAGATTATACGAGGAATTGTTACATAAGATAATGTCAGGAAAAAAAAACATAGGATGATATAAATAAAGAAGTTGGAAGACACTTTCCTTGATGTTTCAAGAGATATATTTTCACTTACAAATATTTAAATGAGTGAATTATAAGATATAAATGCTCAAATGACATTATACTCTTTGATATGATAATTTCTTTTATGTAGGCCTTAGAAAATCTAATAGAGAACAAGTTCATATGTGATCTTGCAAAGGGACCTCTGTAAACTCTTAAATCGTATCTGGTATATTTCGTTAATGGATACAAATATCATAGAGAATATCACAGTCATAGCATGACAACAATAAATAGTGGAGTTTGCATACAGGGAGAATTGATGGATTACTATGGTAAAATTATTGAGATACTTGAAATTGAGTACCCTACATTGCCCATAAAGCGAAGTGTGATATTTAAGTGTGACTGGTATTACCTGACTCCAAATGTTGGAATAAAAGTGCATAACTGATACAATCTAGTTGAAATCAACAACCAAAGAAGATTGAGACAATTTGAACCTTTCGTGTTGGCTGTGCAAGCAAAACAGGTGTGTTATGTCCCATTTTCTAGCTTACAATGAGATAAGTCAGATTGGTTAGTCGTTTTCAATGTTAAACCTAGAGGTGTTTTTGAATCACATGGAAAAGGAGAACAGAGAATTAAAAGTGAAGCGTTTTAGGAAGATGTTTATGAAATAAATACATCTATTACATATGATGATAATGAACCTTTGAACGATCCATCTAACGAATATGTTGAAATTTTATCAGGAGAAGATGACGAGGGTCAAAGATCTGAAGAGGAGCCAGAGTTTGATTTTTATTCTTCAAAAAAAGAAGATGATTGTAATTTACAATTAAGTTATGATAGCGATTAATTTATGTTTGCAATTGAATATTTTATTCAAAAATCAATTATTTCCTTTTCAGTATATTATGTAAAGTATTTAACTCAAATTCTTAAATAAGGAATGTTGACATGGCGACTGGTTCCAGATGGTAGTAATTCATTCCTTTGGGAGGAATGTGGCAAAATTATCCCAAGTAAAGGAATAAAAATTGCAGCAAAAATCTCCACTTCGTACACTAATGATCGTTTGCCTTCCATGGCCGATCTTGTGGTTCAAGGTGTTTAGTATCATCTGGACAATGTCACTTTCCTTATTATATACATCTAATTTCCTTTTATGAAGCTATTATATAAATTGGAATTTGATGGTCTATACTACATGTTGTTTTAAGCTTTCTTGAATCTCGAAGATGACATGTATGCTGATAAAGGTGGGACCGATTTCACAGCGGTCTATAAAGGATTAAGGAGATCAGCTCATTTGGAAAATTCATCAATTCCACAAACCTCATATGGACATTCACGTATGCATTAATATGCAGTTTTGGTTCATTTAACGGTTTTCTAATTTGACATTATCTAAGTTATATACTGATTGTGTTTTAGGCAAACCGGTTCGTACTGGTAGTTCATCTAGAGAGTTAGTCTTTCAAACTAAATCTAGCGACTCATTTACTGTATCATCTACAAGTCTAGCTATAGTGGAAACCCTGTTGTAAGAAGGTGTTACTACACTTGGGGGAAGAAATATCACTGTTTCAATTGGTGCGTTTGAACATGTCAGGACCCTTCTCGAGAATCTAGACATCGGGAACTCATTTACCTTTACCGACTCTCATGTCACATGAAATCTAAGAAAATAATTATATCATTGTGATTTATCGATGCAAGACACTAAACTCAACTTTAAAGTTGATTTATTGATGTATTTGTAAGAATTTGTCCAACAACCTCCCTACTAGTTAGGGGTTAACCTGCGTCCTATTGAGTGTAGGCTGTTATTGTTCTTGTTTTGTGACTTTAACAATTTTTAAGCTTTTATTCATTAGTCGTTTGTACTTGACTATAATATTCAACAAATCGCCTTATTTTCTTTTTCATATATTGTGTAAAATATTGAATCCAAATTCTTATATTTCTAGAAAATTCAATAAAAAATGAATTTCAGATAGAAATATGGCAATAAAGAGACAGCGTGATGTAATGCGACACAGGTTCAGAGGCATGTTCAGAGTTACTTACTATGAAGGTGGATTGTCATAATCTGCAGCTAGCACTGAATCACCTACTCCCCCTCTAGAGCCTACTGTTGTAGATGAGGCATCAACTACTGCTCGTCATGCTACACCATCCCCAACTCATACGTCATTCACTACCCCTTTATCGGATGGAGGAGACAACCGCTAACCTGGAGCTGAGGGACTTGATGGAAGAAAGTATATAACAATTTTCAATAATCTGTAAGTGAAATCACATTAAACACTATATGCTTTTAATTAAGTTATAGGTTTATCGATTTTTTCATGGTATAAAATTACTTCTTATATTAGGTTGATTCCGTCTAGACTATATTATAGAAATATGACATCTAAATTTAAGGAGAGGATTGATCTTAAGGGTTGTGTGTGGAAGAATATCTCTTAGGCCACAAAGGGATTTTACTTTCAGGAGTTTGAGGTACAATAAAATTTTCTTTTCTTTTTAAATTGATTTTTATACATTAATTAGATAAATATTATTACATTATAAGTTATCAAATTTGTTTCTTTTTATTTCAGAAAGAAATTTTTTAGGATTCTGGTTTCGACACGGTCATATATAAAGTATGGGGAAGGCAAGCTTGTCCATGTTATCGTGACTTTGTTGGTGCGATACACAAGGCTAGTGTACGGCCGCCTTATATTTCAGAGCAAATATGGAGTTGTTAGCAGGAGCATTGGACATCACCTAAATTAATGTCCATCTCAGGGTGTAACTCGACTAATAGACGTGGAAGCCCGGGGGGAGAGAGTCTTTCCGTAGATACAGGAGGATCAATTATGGCTGTGTTGAGTTATTTTATTTGTTCAACAAGGGGAAATATCATAAAAATAAAGAAAACTCTACCGAAATTTTTATAAAATATAGTTCACATCTAACATTTTAGGTTAGATATGTAGGAAAAGTCTATGGGCATAAGACCTACAGCCACTCAGGTGTTTTTGCACACTCACGCGAAGAAGCATGATGGTGTGATATTCATTAACAGCCGATGTAGAGAACTGAATGCATGTGAAATTAATGCTTTATTATTATTTCTTAATAATTATGACTTACTAATATAAACATTGCTTCCTAATAGGACAAAATACAAGAAACCATTCAACGACAGTCTCAGCAAGAACAACCTGTTGATAAGAGTCAGACGTATCTTAATGCTGGGGGTGGTACAGACAGTCATAAAAGGATCTTCAGACTAGGTTCATTTGCGAGCACATGTTATTTGCAATCTTCCAAGTTTAGTACAGCAATATCTAGTGTACAGTCACAAACCAATCAAGTCAATTGGCTTTAGACCACAATGGACACATTGATGGACGTCATAGCTTAGCTCAAACATGAGGTAGATGAGTTGAAGGCGAGGGGTAGTATCTCAGAGCACCGGTGGTCACCAGGACATTAGGATTGTTGTAGTTATTTGCTTTGAATTACAAAGACTTATTATGTACACTATAATATTCTTATTATCAATTAAGATAATTTTAACTTTATATCTTCAATCAACTTTCTGTTTAAACAAATTAAATATATAAACAAATAAAATTATTATGCACAGATAATTCATAATTGTTGAAATTATGCATTTATCATAAAATCATGAAATAAAATTTAATGTCAGGATTTTTTTAAATTTCTTAATTTTATTTACTGACGGAATAGAAAAGATTGTCACAAAAAGCACTTTATTTTTCGACGGAACACCTTAAACTGTTGGTAAATTGTATGATATTTACCGACCATTTTTCTTCTTCCGTTGGTAATATTGAAACCTTTGTGATTATCTAAACTATGATTTACCGACCATTCTTCTTTTTCCATTGGCAAATGTACAGAAGGAAAAAGTCTTCCGTCGGTAAAATTTACCGATGGTTATATCCGTCCGTCGGTAAAATATAAAAAATCCGTCAGTAAATTTACTTACGGTCGTATTATTGACACCGTTGTTCGTCGTTTTATTTCATCAGAAATTTATATTACCGATGGAATACAAACGTTTTCCGTCAATTGTTTTCGTTGGTAAACTACAGATTTCTTGTAGTGATTGTTGATTGTAACATCAAATTTGGTTTCAATCCTGAAACTTTGTAAGACAACTTATTTTCAGGGGGGAGAGATCAACTTTTTTTTATAAATTCTTCTTGAGTTTAGTGGATTTCTTTGTTAGTTTGCTCCGTGATTTTTTCCTTTACATTGGAGGATTTTTCACATAAACCTTGATACATTTAAAGTTTCTTATTCTCATATTGTTTTACTGCCGCAACTTAAAGAGTTCTTTTTTATCATTTATATTTAATTGATCTTTTAGAGAGTTATATGTTGTTTGTCTCCCATCATATTGTTCATCAAATTTTCTTCTTTCCTCTTAATCAATAACTAAATATGAGAAATATGAGAAGTTAAAAATACATGAGGAGAACTCACCAAGTATGGAACTTTATATAACTTAACCCCTTGGCCAGGACCATCAAGAAAGGATATATATATATATGTATAGTTTCTTTGCTTTCACTTAGTTAAGATATTCCTTAATTTAAGTTATTGATCAATTATACTGCCCTGTAAACACAGCTTCTACCATAGCAATTTCAAACAAAGAGGGTCGATTTCATTGCTTGCACGTGAGAGCTTATACAACTTCACAGTAAATCTTTTTTTAAGAAATTAAAATTCTGAAAGTGTTTAATCTCACGTACCTCCTGCCAATTTACTTGTTTGGATTAGTATCTTTCGCGGAGTTTGCAAATATTGCTATGATAATCTCATAGGTTCCCGACCAATGACAGCTACTTTGATGAGAATAACTTTTGGGATCAGTTTGGCTGAGGGTCAGCCCACTAATGTCTTACACGTAAAGGCTAATCAGATCTTTGCAGCTTTTGGGAACTCTCTTGAAGTGCGGCTCAAAAAGCTGAACAAAAGTTGCCCAACAAGAACAACACCTCATTAGGGGGGACTTGATCCTCTGTCCCATTTTTTGTGTACCAACTCTGTCTCATTTAATCTCAACCTTCTATTTATGTAGGTCCCATATAAATAAAAGGTTGAGATTAAAAGGGACAGGGTTGGTACACAAAAAATGGGATAGAGGATCTGATGGGTCATTAGGGGCAAGCAGAAGCATTTCAACGTTAAGCATATTATACATATCAGATTTTAGATAACAGAATTTTTATTGAATTAGATTAGTAGAATTGCGAAATAAATTTAAAGCTAAACGCTCCTCGTAAAAGAAAGACATTTTTTCAACCAACATACTTATTATACATGTTACAGATAACATATATAAAACCTTTTATTGTATTTGGTAAGTTGTTTACGGTGATGCAGTCACTCGTTCTTGATTATTTCTTTCGTCTTAAAACCTTTTATTGTATTCAATTATCATGTACGAATTTAGGATGCTATGCTCTCAGCAACATAGTCCTTGGAGATTTCAAGTATTTGCCTATGCCTGTGCGAAATGACATGGAAATCCTGGCGTTATTAGCAGAATTCTTAACCCTAGGTTTACCAACCTTTAAATTAAAGGGTTGGCCGAGCTCAAAAACCCACGCCGCAGTGAGCCACGTATCCAAAACACTGCTGCGTTTGACGCAAGCACTCGCCCGAATGCGAGGACCTTTACCAGTCTGTCAGTCCTTTTTTCTTCTCCACCTTAAGGATGTGGAGCTAACGCAATATCACTGCGATTCACCATATGCATGTACAATTTATCCCTCTCTTTTTCTTTTTTTTTTGGTTGATATGTTAACTTATGGCATAGGAGCAGATCCTTTAGTTGTGATTATGCTTGATACAATAAATTTATTTTAATACGTTTTATTGATTATATGCGACATTTAATATTGCAAACAAAATATTTATTATAGATATATCTTACATTAAAAGTGTTACAAAATTGAAGTTATAAATTTTATATAACAAATCTTATCTATATTTTTTTGTTGTTTTCTACCAATGCTAAGGGCTATAAAATTGGTATTTGTTATTAAAACAAGAATTGATTTTCCAAATTGACATACTTGAATAGATATATGAGTGTTTATTAAAAAATATTCATTTAATCACTAACAATACATATCATTTATGCATTTATAAAAATTCTTAACATTATGAATTTAATTAAATTTTACATTTGATGTTGTTGAAATATTTTATTTATCTTTAACGGCATCCAATAGAGGAGGGGGAATGAATTGGGTATTACAAAATTTAACAATTTTTCTAACTCATGAACTCAATTTAATAACAATCAATATGTATCTATGAATAAAGGGATTGCTTAACATAAACCAAGAAAATAATTGAATAATAATTCAAAGAGGATATGGAAAAGAATGCAAATTAGTTTATCATTTCCTACATCCACTCCTTCTTGAAGTTCCATTATAGTTCTTCGTTTAAGGCGCAAATAACCTTTATACAATCTTTTTTCGGGCAAGGAGGAATCACTTTAGAATTTTCCTTTATAATTAAGAAGAAATTTATGTCACTTGGAACACTCTAAAGTATAATAATATAATGTCTCAACTAAATCTTACAACTAAAAAGTTCCTTATTTTATCACTTGATAATTCCAAACAGGCCCAGTCATGTAAATATGAGATAATGATACTCAAATGATTAGAAAACACTTAGAAATGTGTGTAAAAAACATACAAATGCTTCTTGATGCAAGAACGAATGAGGAAAAAATATATTTATAAGGTTTAGGGACAACTACTAATCATTGTAGTCAAAAATTAGTTGTTACAATAGCTAGTTGCTGACATTGTTAACCGATATAGCATATTAGTTGACCAATGTGAATTAAATGCATAGATTCACTAGTCGTTAAGACACTAGTCGACCAATAGAAATATTAGTCAAACAATATAGCACATTGGTCGATTACACATCAAACAATATTACTATAAACTCTTGGTACATTAAATTTGACAACTTTAACCAATATTTGTTAACTGCAAACTCATATAGGTTGACCAATTCTCCAAAAAACGTGATTTTAATTAATTCAAATGATAAAACTGAATTTGTTTAACACAATTATGATTTAAACACTTCTCGAAATAGTCCATAAAATGTGTTTGAAAGATCAAGAGGATTTTCTATTACAACCAAAAGCTTCAATGCCTCTTAATAAATGAAAAGACCTCTGCAATAAAGTGAAATAAAGTATTTATATATGATGAGTCTTTTATAAAATGACTAAATGAGATTACAATTAATATTACAAACTAAAAGATGACCATGATATTCCTTGTTCTTCTTTTGTTCCTGACTTGATCTTCACTTTGTAAGTTGCAAATTTCATCTTTTTTTTAATCAACTTTGTGAACTATCTTCTTGCGATTATGACTACATCTTGTTCTCATATTCCTTCTTATCAAAATAATTAACTTATTAGTAGCCCTTATAATATGTTATCATCGAAACATTGATTGGAACATTCCTTGGTTTAACAATCCCCCCTTTTAGATGATGACAAAATATTTGTACTATTAGAGAGTAATAATTAAATTAAATACACAAACAACTATGCATATCAAGATAATGATTAGTTTCCCTTTAATTTGTGCATAAACTATAATTTGATATCAAGAACAAAAAAAAGCTATTTAATACAAAGTCACCACATATACAGAAGTCACTCCCCCTAAATGTCTTTATTGCCCCTAAATCTAATATCAATAATCTTTTTCCCCCTTTTTGGAATCATAAAAAATAATTATCCAAAAATGCATAATATAATGTGTCATGTGTCAAGCTAACTTGGTAATTATTTAAAAATCAATGGTGATAAAAACATTCTTACCTGCGTTTAAATTAGAAAAATCTTCAATTTTGCCTAAGTTAATATTTTAATTAAAGCAAAAAAGGGTGAGTTTAAAAAAACATTAGAGGTTGGAATTGCAAAAAAATATTCATGTAATTGCAATATTATCATTAACTTTATAAAAGAGTGTAAAATTTTAAAGTCTCAAAATTTTCAAAAATAGAAATGTGAAAAAGTGCCTAAAATACCAAAATTGAATAAAATTAGTGATGTATCAATATAATTTAAAGGAAAACAACCTTATCTCCTTTTAGAATTTTACTATAGAAGAAACATTTTGAAAAGATAGATTTTAATTAAGGAAAATTTTGAAAATCGCTAAATTTGAAATCCGAGAATAACAAAATTTCAATTTAATACAATCTAACAAGATTTTATGGATTAAGAGACAGTTTTTTTCAAAGAAGAAAGTGAGTTGTCAAGCATTTTGGAAGATCTAAACAACCAAAAGGAAAAAAGAAAAAAGAAAAGAGGAGGAAGGGAGCTTCAATCAGGAAGACTAACGGATCACATAACTACAATGTTTGACTAGTATGTATAGTCAACTAAACCTATTGCCCAACTAAAGTACAAATTCACAAGAATAAAAATTTATAAAAGGAAAAGCTATATTGGTCGATCGGTCGATCATTAAAGTATATTGGTCGACCATTATAGGTGGTCAATCAATATATGCAACCAAACTCAAACTTAACTCACTAGAAAGAAATAATTTCTTGGTGTAAGTGATATTTGTAAATAATAAGAGGATATTAGTCAACCAATTTGTTCAAGTTATCATCTAGATTAGTAAACAGAGAACTAGTAAACTCATTGGAAAGCAAGAGAATGGCATATTTTGAGGGCATTGGTCGACCACACTAAGCTATTGACTAACTAGTTGACTAGATAACTTCATGAATACGTTTTGAACTATATCTCAATTGGGTTAGTCATCAACAAATTTTAACTCCAAATCCCTATTTGCACATAATCTATAAGTCTGAAATACCAAAAATTTTCAATTCCTCATTTATAGTACAAAACCAAATATACATCATTAAAGATTTAGATTCAAATTGATACATAAATATAAGATATTGCATATTTCTAATCATAAACTAATAATTATCTCTTATTGAGCATTACTTATGATATGAAACAAATGAAGATTCCTCTTAAATTTTCAATCCATTAGAAACATCTCATCCTTCTTATCATCCTTGCTTGGTTCAACAATTGACTCTTTTAAAGAGTCTTTAATCATTTTCTTCTCTTTAAGGGTTAATTTCTACATATTCTATATAAACATTTAAAGAATTTCTTGGAGACAAAAAGGTTATATTAACAAACAAAAAAAACTCTTCAAGAATGATACTACCATCTCTAGTTCATACTATTTGCTCTTTAAGAACATTACAAAATAAGTCAATAAATATGTTTAAGGTACCTAAACAAGCCTAGTTCCTTAGACTGTTAGGCTCTTTCTTCTTTTCAATCCAAATTTTCAAGGGTTTTATTACCATATTTTTTTAATAAAACAAAATTTATCAACATGTATATACTTACCACATACCAAATTATGTGACTGATAATTATATATAAGTGTATTACTTGGTATTCTATGTGTTTATGCTTAATGAGGAATCTTCCTTTGAACATTATAGGTGTTGAATATTTTCTTAGGTAATGAAATGTCCTACTATGATTATGTGTATAACACCTATTAAGAATGAAAGCTTGATGTATGCTTTTTTGTGGCCTAAAAGGGTATAAATCGATTTGCATACTATCATAGAGCTCTTGCCTATATTTCCTTTGAGAGTGTTGAACCGTATGCTTAGATTATAAGCCATATATGAAAGGATGATGATTTCTTTTATAATTAGTTCTAATGGATGTGGCATTTTTATGCATATACTTATATTTGGATACTTCACACTCATTTGTCACATTTTACAATGATTCTTCACTATGCAAATATTTTCTCTTATAAACATGGTTTTAGAATTAGGTTCACTTCTATGATTGTATCATATTCTATGCCTATTATTGGAAATTTTTTGAGCTCTTAGTACATTTTCTAGTTTTTCACTTTTAGTGAATTTTTAGAATGAATTATTATAAACATTAATTTCCTTTTTTAATGTCTCATTTTCATGTTTTATTATGTCTAATGTATGATTGTCATTAATGATCACATTTTGGATGCTTTAATTTTATGGAATTTACTTTTCATCTTTTTTTATTCTTATTCATGCATGCATCTAACTGTTTTCAAACTTCCTTAATTTTAGAAGATAAAATTTTTCCTTTTCTTACTCATAATTTTTAAAATTTTAACTAGTTTGTCATATGTCAAATCACTATCACCATCACACAAATTAGAGTTGGATGTTACCTTATGATCATTCATAACAGTAAAGCATATAGCTATCTCTTCTGCTGAATGCTCACTTTTAAATTCACTTGTGTCATTCCATATTGAGGCTTTAAGTGCTTTCTTCTTATCCTTCTTCTCCTTCTTATAGTTTCTTTCAGACTTCTCATTATCTTCGACTAGAGGACATTGTGACTTCATATGGCCAAGTTTTCTATATTCAAAGCAAATAATATTAGAAGATTTATTTAAAAAAAACTTTACCTTCCTTGAAATCCTTTCTTTTAGAGAATTTTGTTTAAGAATTTGAATTTTCTAGTAACTAAGAAAATTTCTTTTTCATCACTTTAACTAGTTGATGTCTCTTTCTCTTCACTCAATTTTTCCTTTGAGGCTTTAAATGTTAAATTATTTTTCTTTAGAAGTTTCATCTCTTCTTGTCTCTCTCAGGTACTTATTTTCTATGTAAGAAGAGGCCTAAAAAGGTCCTTTAATAGTGGTGTTATTAGATTTATAGCTTCTTGCATAGCCATCAATTTAGCTTCCCATGTCTCTAAAAGTAGCTTAAGCAACTTTTTTACCATTTCAACATTAGTATAGGTCTTTTCAAGATCCTTGAGAGCATTATTAATATCAATAAATCTATTGTACACTTTATATATGATTTCATTATGCTTTATTTGAAACAATTAATATTAATTTATTAATATGCTAACTTTGCTCTCTTTTACTTAATTTTTATTTTTTCCCCCTCATGTGTAGCCTACAAAATGTGTTAAATTACATGACCCTTTTTACACATAAAAAACCTTATTGAATTCTTTTTTTCTAATGCATAAAATAGAATGTGTATGATGTTACTATTTAAGGAAATTAATATATTATCTTGAGATTCTCATTCTTTCTTTTTTGGGTGCCTTTTTTATCTATAATTTGTTTATGAATAAAGGAATAATTTGAAACAATTAAGAAAAACATCATCTTAGTTTTTTAATAGAGGTAATCATTCTTATCAAGGAAAGGTGCTTTAGTAATACTTTATCTCTCTTGGTTAAATGATGATGATGATGCTACCAAATATGCCATTTATATCTTTTCTATATGATTTCATTAGAAATACTAGCTAATAGACCCACTATGAGTCCACTTATTAGTCCCTAATAACTCCCAAGAAAAGGGATGAATTAGACGTTTACAAAATTTAACAAATTTTTTAATCAATCAACTCAATTTACCAACAATCAATATATATAAGAATAAATAGATTACTTAACATAAACCAAACAAACAATTGAATGAGTATCAGCATGTGTGTAGATTGTCGAGCTGTCAATAAGATCACAATAAAGTATCGGCATCCTATTCCTCAACTTGATGATATATTGAATGAGTTGTATGGTGCATATGTTTTTGCAAAGATTGATCTGAAAAGTGGTTATCATCAAATTCACATAAAACTTGGGAATGAATGGAAAATTGCGTTTAAGACTAAATATGGTTTGTATGAGTGGTTAGTTATGCCATTTGGTTTATCTAATACACCAAGTACCTTCATGAGATTAATGAACCATATCTGGCGTGATTACTTGGGTAAATTTGTTTTTGTGTTCTTTGATGATATGCTTGTGTGTAACACTACTTTGAATGATCATGTGGAGCATGTGCGTTGTGTGCTTGATACTTTGAGATGTGAGAAGTCGTTTGCAAACCTTAAGAAGTGTATTTTTTGCATTGATAAATTGATATTCTTGGGGTTTATTGTGAGCTCGAAGGGATTGAGGTAGATGAGGAGAAGGTTAAGGCCATTCGAGATTGGCCAACACTAAAGAGTGTTTCGCAAGTGAGGAGCTTTCATGGATTAGCTAGCTTTTACTGGCGGTTTGTGAAAGACTTCTCCACCATTGTTGCTCCTTTGACCGAAGTTGTCAAAAAGGAGAAGGGTTTTAGTTGGGAAAAAGATCAAAAGCATGCATTTGACTTGTTGAACCAAAAGTTATATACCACACTTGTGTTGTGTTTGCCTGATTTTGATAAAGCTTTTAAAGTAGAATGTGAAGCCTCCGGGATCAGTGTAGGTGCTGTTTTAATGCAAGAAAATAAACCTGTTGCGTACTTCAGCGAGAAATTGAGTGAAGCGCAACTCAATTATCCAACGTATGACAAAGAACTTTATGCAATGGTACGAGCTTTGGAAACGTGGCAGCATTATTTGTAAACAAAGGAATTTGTCATCAAAACCAATCATGAGACTCTTAAGCACTTGAAAGGACAAAGTAAATTGAACAAGCGACATGCAACTTCGGTGAAGTTCTTGGAAACCTTTCCATACGTGTGGCAATACAAACAAGGTAACGAGAATGTGGTCACCGATGCTTTATCGCACAAGTATTCCTTAATCTCAACTCTTACTTCAAAACTTTTAGGGTTTGGGCATCTTAAGGAGTTGTATGCCAATGACGTGGACTTTGCTAATGTTTATGCCGCTTGTGAACATGGTGCTTTTGAGAAATACTTTAGTCATGATAGTTATTTGTATCGCAAGAATTGTTTCTGCGTGCCTAATTATTCATTACGTGAATTATTTGTGCTTGAAGCCCACGGTGGAGGACTTATGGGGCACTTTGGTGTCGCTAAGATCTTGGACATATTGTATGAGTACTTTACTGACCGGGAATGTGAAAGGATGTATAATACATTTGTGCCCATTGCATTGCATGTAAGTAAGCTAAATCGACCACCAAACCTCACATCTTATGCACGCCCTTACCCGTACCAAGTCATGTAGATAGCATTTTTTTTTGTTATGGACAGATTTAGTAAGATAACTCACTTTATTACTTGCAAAAAAAACTTATAATGCCGTGCATGTTGCTGATTTGTTCTTTAAAGATATTGTGAGATTGCATGATATTCCTAGGTCAATAGTTTCAGATAAGGACACCAAGTTTTTGAGTCATTTTTGGCATGTTTATGGGAAAAATTGGGAACGAAGTTGTTTTTTTCTACTAGTTGTCACCCACAAACTGATGGATAAACGGAAGTTGTGAATTGAACATTAAGGACTTTGTTGCGTGCGGTGATAGGGAAAAATTTGAAAACATGGTCTAATTGTTTGTCGTTTATTGAGTTAGCTTATAATCATAGTGTGCATTCTACTACTGGAAATTGCTTATGGCTTTAACCCTTTAACTGTATTGGATGTGGTGTCTTTGCCTTTGCCAGAGTTAACTAGCCTAGATGGAGAGAGGAAAGCCAAGTTAGTTCAAGAGTTGCACGAGAAGGCTAAGCAACATATGGAGCGCAAGAAAGAGGTTTATGCATGCTAAGCCAAAAGAGGACGCAAAGAGGTGATCTTCGAACCCGGAGATTGGTTTTGGCTTCATCTTCGCAAGGAGAGGTTTTCTAACCATAGGTGGTCCAAGCTTGATCCGCGAGGAGATGGTCCTTTTCAATTCTTGGAAATGATTAACAGTAACGCCAATAAAATTGACTAGCCCAGTAAGTACAATGTGTCCGCTATTTTTAATGTTGCTAACTTGTCTCCGTTTGATATGGATGCAAATTCGAGAACGAATCTTTCTGACAAAGGAGGGGCTGATGTGAGCACGAATGCACATGACGGATATATCGACAGACACTGAGATCAACGCGGCACTAATAGAGACTTGATGTTATCTCCTAGCTCCACAAGTCAGACTAGGCTTAAAAGGTTCAAAGCCGCATTTAATTCATTCGTAGCTCGCGTGGTTGATGTTGAACTCAGGAAGAATCAAGATTCTCGCTCGCAACTTCAGTTTATTAGTTTGAGCCAAGTTCTAGGCCCGAACAGCCCTTGACGAATGCGCACGCTAGACGTGTATGCCAATACCCAGAAGGCCCAGACGCGCACGCCAGCTCCCAACAAGCCAGACGTCAAGCGCGCCAAACTAGACACACCACCTGGCCTCTTTTTGCTTTAGGCTATTTTTCCTATTGTTTTTTAGGACAATTCGGACAATATTATTTTACCTATTTAAGTCTGGGATGTTAGCCCAATTTCGAGTTATTTTGGCAATTATAAATAGTTGCCTTGACATTATTTTGAGAACAGACTTTTTGATAATTTGAGAGCTTTGTGAGGAATTTTCTTCATGTTCTTGTTGTTCCACGAACGCTAACTCTACTTATCAATTAAACTTAATTGTGGCATATTATTTTAGTTCAATTTTCTTAGTTTAGTGTAAGTCTAGATTTCTTGGACAATAACAATCTTTGAGGTCTAGAAAAGTATCGAAAACTTTGCGTATCTACTTTGTTTAAAGGTTGCCGAATTACATCAAGATTAATCTCCTTCTGTGCACGCATCACTTAGCCACTAAATCTTATATTGCATGTAAATAGTTCATTTGAAGAAGACTTTAGAATCATGAGAAACTGAAGTTAATTGTTTCCTTATAATTCTTGTGAGAATTTTTATAAAGCTTAATATTTTATTGTGTCATTAATGCATATTTTCTTTTTTGCTGCCTATTGTTCTTTGCAAACATATTGTTTCTTTAATCTTGTATGAAGCAGTTTAAATACAAAATTCAATTGACGTGCGGATACTTGCTGCCAAATCAATGCGATTTTGGTACTATTAAAAGTGTTTGTAACATTCAGCATAAAGGCTTTTATCTTAATTTCCTCGTAACCAATGGCTGAGTTTAACTTCACTTAAAAAGATTTTAGAGATCGTTGCAGAATTTAGAATGCCACCTAATATCATTGGTTGAATATTATATAGATTATAGTTTTTCTAATATATACCATATAATTAGTATATAAGGATTACCAAGGTTATCAACTTCTTTTAGAATTAAATGTGCAAGTACTGCTGTTCTGAAGTGCAAGTGAATTTACCTACCTAGTCTAACAGAGAATAGGTTTCTGCTTCTCACTTTCCTGCATTATATCATTTCTTTATCATGGAACAATATAGTTACATTTATTAAATAATTGGATTATGTTCTTACTGTTTGCGTGAAGGGATATAATGATCAGCCATAAAAATGCTCTATTAACATACTCGAAGAACATACTGTGACTATTATGCTACTCTACGGTAATCTCATCTCCTTGCTGCTGGCAAATATATAGACCATTGATTTTGGAGCAAGCTATATTTCTCAATTGGAAAACGATGGAAAGATTTTTTAATCATCAATATCTGTTCCAATCCACATTCTGAGAGAGAATCAGTTGGACTTGCTTTTGAAAAATTCGTACAGTTGATAGTCAGTCTGATAGTAGACAACATCTCCAGTGTCGCTCACATAATGGTCTTCTCTAATGCTTCTCAGTAGATTCCTGAACAAGTGAAAAGGGAAAGGCCCTGATTTTTTAGGCTCGCGGTAATACCTTCCGAGGACTGGCTTAGCTGCCTTCGTCTGTGAAGCAAATAACAAAAAGAAACATGAATATAGGTTATTAGTCAATAAGTTAATGATAACCTGGAATGGTTATTTTAGTGGCAAGAGATCTTACAGCTTCGACTAAATGGTAGTGCGGGATTTGGGGGAAGAGGTGATGTATAACATGCGTGCCAATGTCGTGGTGGATGTTGTTAATCCATCCATAATCTCTATCTACCGTTGTTAATCCTCCTCTCAGGTAACTCCACTCCTGCCATATGCATAATTGTGTTGATTTAGGAGTCCAAACATCTAGAGAGGCGTACACATATGTGCTGCTAATTAGTGGTAGTACCTTGCCACGGTACCATGGAAGTTTCTGTCCGTAGCCATGGTGGTGCAAGTATGTTACCATGTCTATCCACATCACAAAAACCTGCCATGGTCGTTAATCATGAACCTTATAACGACTCGGTTGCCCATTTCTATTTTTCACGCGACTATGAACTCTAGGTTGCGTGCTCTAATCAGCCAGAAAAAAGTCCAATAACTTGAGATAAAGGAAATCTAATGACACAAGGAACTCACCAAGTATGGAATTCCATATAGCCTAAGCACTTGTACAGGACCAACAACAAATGAAGAGTAGACCAGTAGAAGAAGGGTTATAATCCAAAGTGCAGTTGAAATTAACACGGATTTTCTCTCATTTGGAGCAAACAGGTCGCTGTAAGGACTGAAGTGCGAACCTTTTTTGCCTGGACTTCTCGTCCACTGTATTCCATCCCAGTCAAGCCGAAGGTTAGACAATTCCAAAGAAACATTTTCAATAAATTAGTCGGCTCCTGTGGAGACTTTGTTCAAATATGAACCTCTACATAATTATTTAATCATTCCAAATCTTACCAAATATACAGGGTATGCGAACATCGGAAGAGGTACTGTAAATCTCATAATCCGAGTTCTTAAATCTAAGCTCTTGTAGATCTTCTCAGGCAACTGAAAGGAGCACAGAAAGGGAAGTGAATATTTATGCTTGGAGAACTATTAAAGGTATCTTACAAAAACAGAGCATAGCGGCCAGTATTTGAGAATAGAATGTTCATTTGGAATAAGATTCGAGAATAGAAGTCTTACAGGAACCCAAGATTCATCATTCTCAACATTTCCATGATGTTGATGGTGAGTCCTGTGGCTGATTCTCCTATAAGTTATTCACATTTCAAGTTAAAAACTATTTAGAATGAATGAGGTTTTCAAGGAGAATTAGCAAAGAGGAAATCATAATGAAGCTAAAAATGCTCACCATCCATGGTAAGGTACAAGAATCGAGGAATGCAGGATATGGCCTACCACATTATTAAGCAGGGGATTGTCAGAAAAGCTTCCATGTCCACTGCAGAATAAAAATTACAAATGAACCTCTTGATTTCAATGAGAGGCAAAATGTGAAAATCCATGAAGAGACCAAGTGAACATAGATAATTACCAATCATGGCCAAGAACAAAGATTGCCCAGAACATGGTTCCCTGAAGAACCCAGTAGAGTATCCAACAAACCCAATGATTAAAGCAAACTGCAGCTGTCCCCAAGGCAAAAATGACAAGAACATCCCTGAATACATAGCTGAGTGACCTCCACGGATCCTTAACCCAGCAATGCTTGGGAATGGCAGCTCTGATATCGCCAATCTTAAACGGAGGAGGTGCACTTGGATCAAAAACACCTGCACCATCAATCACGTGGCCACCATCGTTGCCATCGTCCTTTCTAATTCCTTCAACACCCAATTCTTTCATCGGATATGTGGCTTGTCACCAAGATACGAAACGAAAGTAGATTTTATAAGTACAGAACTCCCTCAACAAAACTAAATCAAAGAACTTCCAAGTACGTGAATGTAATTGGCCATGGGTTCGATCGTTTATATGGTGTGCTGACGTACTCATTTTCTTTCACTCTTAAACGGTATCGCATTTAAGCCAAGTCTTGTTTGGAATTGAGAAGCAACTTTCTTTTCGGGTGGTTTGAGGCTATTTTAAAAGTTTATTTTCCTACTTATTCTGCCAAAAAAAGTAATTAAATGAAATCGGAATGACCTGATCGCAACAAATTAAAGTTCCCAGTGAATTTTATCATATTCTTTATTCCCAAACCTATGTTTATTCCCAATGAATTTTATCATTTTCTTTATGCGTTAGAATTTTATCATATGCTAACCCAATAACTATGTTTGTATTTAAACTTATATTTCAATTGAATTTCATAATTGATTTTCTGGACATATTAAAATATTATTTCACTATGCATTAGACATAAATTAATTGTAATATTTTAATGTATAATATTGCATGTAAATAGTTCATTTACCTCTTATAATCCATTATTTAAGTTATCTATCCATTAAGTTGTTTGAATTGATAACTTAAATAAAGACTGAAGACGAAACAATAAATCCAAGTTAGGAGATAGTATAACTTAATAAGTTTCGAATCAAGAAAGGTTAATCGGAATGGAATAATGTTTGGGTTATCATGGCCATAAGAGGGCCAGTAATGTTATGAACACATAGAGGACGGCTAGAATATTTGAAATGTGCAAATGCTCTGTATGATCCCCAAAGTGCTGCTTAAAGATCAGCATATTACTGTACAGTGAAGAAAATGCCCTGCAAAAGATGGCCGACAAGACATCTTTTGTGTTTAACATCTCAAGTGTGAACTCTGCAACTCAACTGCTCGCGTAAGAACCTTAGTTAAAAGTAAAATTCCATGCATGTTTCAGCGAGCGTGCAGCCATTTGGCCTTTTCTTAATGTGCTTTTAGTGACAAAGCCAAACCGACGGGCATGCGTATCATCTCCTTATATTTCATGCGATGGATAAAAAATGAAAGTACAAACACTCTCATGTATGTAATAGGTTTTGTAAAGTTTAATGGCTATAGAATCTTTTGTAAGCTACCTATAAACTATTGTGGTGGTGGTGTACGGCTGTCGTAGGTTTTAAATGAATCCGTCAGGCGCCCATGACATTGGATAAGATAAGGGTAAGGGCAAGAAAGGTATAGATCGGGGATTTATTTTTTACCAAGAACAAAATAGGATTATTCTTGTCCTTTATACAAAAAAAAAAGCAAAATAGAGTTCAGTTTAGGAGATAAAATATGACCTAACTCACTTTTAATACTCACAAAAAGCAAAATGAAACAAGTTTTCTTAATGGTGTTTGTTTTTATTTTTTTTTTATTTTTTGTTTTTGTTTTTATTTTCAAATTCAATAAAAAAATTTTGCTTGTTTGGATTTTTATTTTCTGTTTTCAATTTTGGTTTCTTCCTGTTTTTAAAAATTATGAAAACTATAAAAAAAGCAATTTTTATTTCTTGTTTTTCATAATCTAATTTACTATTATTTAATTATTTATT
>JAOQMP010000008.1:26456890-26475438 GCA_027563575.1 Erythroxylum pedicellare
ATCTTTATAATACAAGTATTATAATATGCTTCCTTATAGGTATCTAGAAACCATGTATATAAAGGTATAATCGGGGATTTGACAGCAAAAGCAATAAGAAATCCAATATATAATAATATCTCTAAAGATATAGGATATGAATTAATATTGCAAAATGGAATGTTGGTCCATTATAACCATATAAAGCAATACCTAAAGCTCCTAGTAATTAAAAAACAGAGCTTTATGCAAACATGCATTTAGACATAACTTCTAAGGTGTTGTATTTGTTCAAATTGAATTAATTGGTTAGGTATTAAGTAAGGGGCAATAGGGTGTTATTAATTTGTATTTTTCATAGCATTAGTAATAATATGTAGCTTATAGTCTTATTTAGTGTGGATTTACTAGTATATATGTTTTGGTTTAAATAGATCTTATGTATAATTATAGTTTTTGACTTGGTGTCGATGAAACTTGATATATATATATATTTTTTTATTGTCCCAATCCATAAAAGAATGAAAAATTTATAATTAAAGCACTATACTTTTATAAGAAAGAGAGGAGAAAGTTATAAATGCAAAAAGGAAGGTAATCAGGTAGTATTTTAAAATTAATTATGATGATTATTTAAAGTCAATTTGATTTGATTTGAAACTTCAAAGTTTAGGTTATGGATGATGTTGTCACCTATGGGATAAGTTAATAAAGTGGGGCTATAAAAAAAAGGTATAATAGTTGCACCAAATTAAACTAATTTAATATTTTTGATAATTTAATATTACTATTATTTGATTATGAGTATATTGCATGAGTATTTACAAAGTTTTCAAATGCATTCTTATTCAGAGAAGGTCATCGAATTGATGGAAAGCCTTACTCTAAATTAACTAAAAGGGATTATCAATATGAGATTTAGTAGACTTTGAGAGATAGAGAGGTTTAAAGCAAGAAGGGACGTCTGCTACAAGTCATGTGATTAATATGATCTAGACAATTAGTCATTGAGAATAAGAGAGTATTAAGTAGAGGATATTAATAGTGATATTGTTACGTGAATTATGTAGATTTTAAATCGAACTACATAAGTATGCACAATAGATAATAAGGAAAAAGTTATGAGTTTTTACGAGGAGTACTGCATTAATAATCACCAAATCATGATTATGTGCATACTCGATAAAGTAATGGTTGCATGGACAAAGGAATATATATGGAAAAAAAATTCCTTCTATATGTATTAGATGTTTTTTATGCCCAAATGTCAATTATAGTACCATTGTGTAATTGATAGATGCTATAATTGATATTAATGACTGCAAGTAACTTAGTTGCAGGCATTTCATATCGAACCTTATTTTCAAGCATGCTCATAGATTCCACCAAGTTATAAAGGCCAAACGTATTATGATTTGTATGGATTGATGCCTAACTATATTCATGGTGAGTTATGCATCCTATAAAATTAAAATTTGTCAACTAATATATAGACTTGTATAAAATGTCTAATTAATTAAAATTAACTTAATTTTAATTTTTTACAGATATTTTATCATGACAAGCTACATGTGAATCAAAATTTTAAGTAGCGGAAGATGGTAAAGATTATAACCTAGAACAATATCAATATCACCAAGGCATTGGATGTTGATAGGATCTCAGAGCTGAAGTATAGGAAGCTAAAAGGTAATGTTGTTGAAAATTTATATTAACATTTGAATATAATATTTGGGAAGAATTTAATTGATCAATATCTTTAATTATTTTAGATATAAAGGGTTGATTACAAATGACAATAACTTTGCAAAGCATCACAATGAATTATAAGTAATGAGAAAAGTTTGGAAGGCTTTGTGGGAGGTAGTAGATGTAAAGGTAATTAGTGAGTAACTTGTTAGGTTAGTATATGTCCATAAGTTTTGGTTTGCACATGAATAATTATTAAAATTTTAATGTAATTATTGAGAATATGAAGTCTTAAGACATGGGGAGATGTTGATGATGATGATGATGATGATGATGGTGATAATAATAATAATAATAATAATAATAATAATAATAATAATAATAATAATAGATAAATAAATAAATAAATAAATAAATAGTCCCAAGATGTGAGGAGATGCTAATGACAACTACAAATAGAAGATTTCCTTAAACACAAAGGGAACTCAAAGTTGAAGGAAGATATAGAAGAGTAAGTCCTGAGATATATGGAGATGTTAATGATAGAGAAAGAAAAGGAAGATGAATTCCAAGGCATGACGATAAAACAATGATAGAGAAAGACAAAGATAAGACTGTCAAGAAACAAAAGGAGAAAACAATAAATGAGAAGATGAAGAAAAGCAATTTTAAGGTAATGGTATATATTGAAGAACCTTTTGTTAGATTTAGATTACAATTTTAATGAAATTAAACATTTTAGTTGTAATGTAGCCACTATTGACAAATGCGTAGCCACAAGAAGAAATTGATGATGAGCATTTGAAGGAACAAAGAGAAAGAATCAGTGAGGAAGTACGAATATATGATTAGAAGCAAGTTGATAAAGATATTTTTAATTTTAGGAAAAGGATGTAAACATGTTGAGGGATCTAGATGTGAGCATTAATGATCCTATGCTTATGAAGTTGTGCCAGCTAGGAAGAAATGTACCTTTTATGAGAGGACTTCAAACGTTTTAATGTGTATGTTAAATACCTTTGAGAAAAACTAATTAAAAATGAGGTAATATAGTTATTTTCTTAGGAAAAATTAATGTTGATGTTATATTATTTAACATATTACGTTCTTTTTGTTTAAATGTTCCAACAGGTTTATTGATAATAATGCTATTAAAAATGTTAGGTTTGGTCTGACAATAAGCAATGTCCTTTCATGTTTTCAGACATAGTAGGTCACCCTATGCAAACTGATGAAAGAAATTAATTTCAAATTTCCTTAACAATATTCTTATTTTTTTACATATATACTATAGCCTCAAAACAAAGCAGTTTATTAGCAGCTTTTCATTGATTTTGTTATTTGAGAGTATGGTTCCTAAAGTTCATCTAAGCAGATATATAATAGACTCGATGTTAATAGTGAGTAATATTAGCATCTTTGTATTTGAAAAGAAGGATAATAAATGTCACGATGGAATCAAATTTGATGTTTTAATGTTGTCAGGCAAACATAAACCAAGAGGTAAGGGAAAAAGTGAACAAGCCCTTATCTTTTATTGATTTCTTGCATACTATTTTCATGTATGCAAGAAATATTAATAAAGATTTGAATATGGAAACTGACGCATATATGTCCTGGGATAAGTGCATTTTTTTTATTTATATTAGCACTAATGCATGAAATTGGTATAGATAATGATTTGGAGTTAAATATGTTTTTGTTTGCAGTTTTTCATCTCAATACCTTAGAATATCATTAATGGTGTTGTTGCATCTTAATGAAAGCATAAGAGATTATGATAATTCAACTCAAAATATATAAAGGATGATGTTAAAAAGAACTTAAGTAGAGATTTTATGGGTTGCATCACACTTTTTATACTGTATTTCACAATAAAAGGTCCCATTGCATTATGCTTAACCTATTGAAAAAATCAATTTAGGGTTGTAGGCATATGTCTTGAGCCAGATGATGGTGTCTTTGGGTACAATGCAAGATAAAGCTTCCCATTCCAAGTAATTTTATCTCTTATGCTAGAGAATACCTAAGGATAGAGAACAAGTGAGAAAAATATTATATTTATCTTTTTTATTTATCTTTTTTTGAAAGTAAAACTGATTTTCTAATTACATATTTAGATGAACTATAAAGATTTATTAACATTTTGAGTATGTATGCTTTTTTGTTGTTGAACAAAGTAACGTTTGTGGTATTTACTTATGTTGTCTCTTGAAATTTCAGTATAGGGATTGAGCACTTAGATCATTTATTATAGTTGGCTCATGTTTATATATTGGGTTCACCTTTTAACATGTAATATATTATTGTTGACGTATATGAATTGCAAAGTAAGGAGTCAACTAAGATTTAAAATGCCTCTATAATGAGATATGTCAAGTGATTTTAACTCCTTACATTATAAATATATGCTTCCTGTAAATAAACTTTGAATACAAATACACATATAAAACACCATTCAGTGATTGTTTGTAATATAAGGATTATATTATGGATAGTTATTTGACAATTATTCTAGCATTTTATACCAATTTATTATTATTTAAATTCATTATGCAATCTTAAGGTTGTTAGGTGCATTAAGAAAATGGAATTGAGGAAACAATTAGCATATATTCCACTTTGTTATAGTTCTTTATAAAGTATACATTTTGAAAAATAATTTATAAGGACAATGATTAAATATTATAATTAATAACATAAATTAAAAAACCTCCTATGAAATGTTTAAATAACATGTCTCCAAATTTCAAAAACCAAAATCTTGTAGAAAGAAAGACCACCATTATGCAATAAAAAACTATATCATGGCTTAATACATGTGATACCACACCTATTTTTAAGGAATATTATTATTTATCTCAAATAGGTAATACCTTCACTTTAATATGAAAATATTATGATTGAATATAAAGAATACTATGCCTTAAGTGCAAACTATATTACGACCTAATACATTGAAGATCATGGTTATATACAAAAAATACTATCACCATTAAAAATAAGTAACACTTTAACTTAATTATAGGAATACCATTATTGAGAATAAAGACTACTATGCCTAAAAAAACTAAACTAGAATTTCATACATCCCATACCAAGCCTTTTATATGAAATACCATTATATATTACAGATAAGTAATACCTTCACTTATCTAAAGACATACGATTTTTGATACAGTTTGGCATATGTCTATATCCTAAACTATGTTTTTGATAAAGAGAAGTGAATATAGTTTAGTATATGTCCATGTATCTAATCGTGTTCATATCATTTTTTAAAAGGAAATTTTAAATAACATGGATTGGTACACTCTCATGTAACAAACCATGTCCATTATAGGTTTTCTTAGGCATGGTTAACCACACACGTATGTAGTCAATCATATTTAATTATAACTTCACACACATTTAGGTTTCTTTATTTAAACATAAGTAAAAAAAACCCGATTGTATGGTGAAATTGCTAAAGTTCTCTAAAATCCCTTCTACATTTTAATTCAAAATCTCTTCCTACGAAGAATATTTTTTAAAAAAATGAGTCATAAAGACTAGCATATTCCTTTCAATACAGATAACTAAAAATGGCAGAGGCAGGAATAACATTAGAGGGAAAAACATAATTCATTATGTAATTTGGTTTAAAATAGGTCAGAAAAGACAACTTTTGAAAAAAAACCACATTAAGAGTCCTTGCAAAAGGTACTAGGTTTTCATATACAAATTACCATCACTCATTTTAAATAAAAAACATTATATATAATTTTTAGTGCCACAAATAAGTGCAAACATTACTAAGCCTTCATTATAGCAATATATAGATCCTTACATACAATACCACACTATTATACAGTAACAAACCTCATAACAAATAAATTAGTAACAATTTAATTTTAATATGTCTATACAATTAGTGGGTATAAATAATACCTTAACTTTGTTAAAACTATACCATAATTCCTTAAAAATAATAATATGACTTCAAACAAAAAATACCATCACACATTACAAATGTTATTAAGATCACTTACATGAATGTTAAAATTGTGTATAAAATCATGTACTACTACATGTCGGCTTTATAAAGAAACATAAAAAGCAACACCCTCACATAGGAAGGAACACCCCCTTATGGGATGTTTTGCACCACTCTTTACCTTCTCCAGTGTCAAGCATGATATTTAACCAAAAAATTTTTGGAGTCAAGTTAATCTAGACCTAATAAATTGAAATTAGTCTAAAATTCTTTATCCAACTAGAAATTGAACTAAGTAAACAAAAATTTTAAAGTTACATTTCTTCACACAACTACCAAAAGCCATGTACAACAATAGTTCAATTTATACAAAAACAAGCCATCATAATTAATGAATTAATTCCAAAGAATAGACAAGTTTATGAAATTCACCTTTAATGTCCCATTACTATCGTTGACTTTTATTGACAAAGGTTAAAAAAGTTAATCCATCATTTCTTTCTCAGTACCAAAAATCTAGAATGAGCTTATAAAATTTAAACTACAATTTCATTTATATGTACATTCATTTATTAATTTAGTAATAATATCATAGACAATTTGAAACATCCCTAATTACACTTATTAAGTAAAGTTAAAACTAATAACATATTCATATATTATTTAATAATAATGATATTGAAGTATTAGTCACTCAAATATACTTCTATGTCCTTTAAGTAAGAATAAGGGTAAAGGCACACATTTATTTTATGTCATGTATTTTATCACATGTGATCCAAACAAAATGGAAGATTACACGCCTCAATATAAACAATTTAACCAATATATATTTCCATAAAACAATATATATTTTCTTTTCACTTCATCAAATAAACCAATAACAATAAAACTCAATCTTAGATTGATAATAATGAATGGAATTTCACTCTTATGAAATATCATTTGTAATCCTAATTGCTTTACTTAATCATCAATTTAATATAATTATGAAAAAATTTCATCTATATCTAAATTTTCCAATTTCCTTTAATAAAAAATGCAAATTTGACGAAAGTTATCATATGTTGTACATAAAATATCATAATTTATCATAAATTACGTACATTTAACAATGAATTTAAAGTAATTAGACCTTTTATTACGTAAACACAACTAAAGAACAACATAACAAGATAAATTGTGGTGTTTATGCTTGTGTATAAATTTGTAAAAAAGGGATAACAGTCTCACTGAATATTTCTATATAGTTATCTTAAAATGTAAAGTAACAATACTTATGAATTTAAAATAACAAAACAAGTCAATTCTATCTTTGAATTTATTAAAAAATAAAAAAGTATTTTAAACTTTATCATAAGTAACTATAAACCTTGGATCCATAAACTTAAATGAAATAAAAAAATATGATGCCTTAAATATACACCTAATTTGTATTATTTTATAATCAAATTAATAAAATTGTGAAACGTTTTCAACAATTTGTAAAGATCACAATTGTCTATTAATGTAACATTTACTAAGTTCGTATATATACTAAACTTAATTCTAATTTTTCTATGAAATTAGGTAATTCTAGCATGGTTTCATGAAATTTACTTAATATATCACGTTTTAAGTATTAACACATGAACATATACAGTTACTAACATGGGCTTGTAAAAGGTCAAACTATAATATGAACTTGAAAATTGAATAGCACGGTTATAACAATGCTCTTTTTATATTTATTATTCATACAACACAACTATAAATACAATCATGTTATCATTCATGTATAAGAAAAATGACCAATAACACACTCATATTCTAAGTTATGGTGGTTAGTCTTTCAACCTATGTGCCCATAGCCTAACACAACCACTAATATGATTGTTTTGTCAATCATGCACTGGAAAACACAACCATTAACACCCTAAGTTGTTTAATAAAAATAAAATGATTAGTTATAATTTCAATTTTTCACAAATTGGACAAAATGTGTTAACAAAACAATTTTAAAATCATGATTTTTTACCTAGTAAGAGGAAATAGAAAGTAAAAAAAAAATATTAAAGCAACCTTCAAATTGTTTTTATTATATATATCATATTGGGATTTTTCAATTCATTTTACCTAAATTGCAATCATTCATTACAAATGTAAGATATGAGTCATTTTTTGTATTATCTAAATAGACATGTAAAAACTTAATTTTCTAAGATTATATAACATAATTACCATTAATTGTGGATTTATATAATAATATATTTATTATAACTCATTAAATATAATACTACGACTCCTTATAAAAATACCATCACTATAGATCAATAATTGGAATTGGAGGGAATAGCCATCATAATTTTATTTGAGAATTCGTTCAATTAGTGAAGAATATGATTTACGTTATGATCAAATAATGAATGACATATCTTATACAATCTTTGATTTTTCTATCCACAATATGAGGATCAAGTAGAAGAGTATAACTTTAGTTGATATTGGTTGCTTTATCGTTTAATCCTTTGAATCTTCTTTTCATGTCTAACCAACCGTAATATTGAATCCATCATACTATATTTGATACTTAAACACATCATTTGCTTCTAGAATTGTTCATAGACATCACCAAGTTAGTATAACCTATTCAAAATTTGGCAAACAACTCCTCCTATACACATATACAATACACTACTACTTTCATACTATGTCTATTCCACACATTTACGATAGCCTATGCATATATATTGCCAAATCATACATGTTTTACCTACTAATTAAATGGAATGAAATGGAAATTCATACTTCGAGCCCACTCTTCATTGTGATTAAAATAAGTATCCAAATTTCCCTCCTCATTCATCGTCATTCCTAACTAACAATAGTAAACAAGTAATTGTGTATCATCAATAATTTAGAAATATCCTGAAAAATCACATTCAATATGTCATTTTATTGTTGTCAATATGAATCTTTAATAATTTCTTCTTTTATACCTTCTTTGCTCGAGATTTCAACTTTCTTGTTCATATCCTAACACATAGCTTGGAAAAAATTAGGTCATTTAATCTAATGTCCTATAATAGTCACTAACATTCCCTAACTCAATTGTAATTACACTAATAAATTTCTTATTTGCTTCTTTAAACATATCACATAGGTAGTCAAATTTTGATTCATCTGTATCATAATCAAGTGTCTTATAGAAAGCTAATTCCGATTTCCTTGTCCTACTAATACTAATATCATCATCCTCCTAAATGTTAATGTTGTTCAGTGGCATGGGAAAATAAATGTTACCAAATTTTTATTTTTCCATGCCACTGAACAACATCCTTTCACCACCTCATAACAAACAAATATTTTGGAATTTATTTATCTTCACCCTACTAAAATTTTTGAACATATGATCACACGTAATCCCTTTAAATCTAAATAATTAGTAGTTTCATTTGGATATTGGGGGTGAATTAAGTAATGTAATTGTGACAGTCTGACTAATTTGTTATTCTATTCAGTCCAAATTTTTGCTCACCTTATAATGCATCACGCAACTTAGTTCTTCTTATATCATATGAAACAAGGTATCTATGTATGCCTTTTGAAATTCCTTCTCTATATTAAATCATACCACTAATGATATGCTACTCCTTATACACAATTAGTCAAACTCTACTTCTTGCTCAATATGTTTCCTTTGTTACTTCCTTGTATTGCTTAATAAATTGTCTTAATATATTACAGGCATGCATATAGCCATCAGAGAAAGTATTCATGCCCTTACTCATTTGTTTTGTTGACTTTCCTACCTAAAATACCCCTTAAGATATGTTGGAGCCCACCTTATATGATCATTAAAAAAAGACTTAACATATGAATTATTTTCTAAGTCAAATTCGATAACCATTTCATTCCATTTTTGTCATAAATTCTTTGTTGTTGTTGGTATTATATGCAACATATATAAATGTATCTTTCAACTTCTTATAACTCTTATAAGCACCAAATATCTTATGTGATTTCTTTACTATATGCCACAAACACAACCTATACCTTAATAGGTAATTCCACCTTAATAGCATTACCTGTACTATTTCATTTATTTACAATGATTGCAATATAACTTCTTACTTAAACACCTGAACCATGTACAAAAAAGTTAAAAATTTTAGGCCATCTTGATGTCTAATAGTGCACAACCAAGCAATTAAACTATTCAAGATGGTTTATATAGAAAAAATGGAACAAAAGTCATTTGGTACATTTTCATAATATTAAATATGACCACATCACTAAATTCAACATAAGCTACTTGATTCCTCACATTTGTCTAGAAAATAATCCTTAACTTCATTTCTTATTTCCATTAATTCCATAGAAAAATCTACTATCCTTCTTTTTCATTCTAATAGACATCTTATACATCACTTTCACATCTCCCTCTTCCAACCACACTCTTCTTATCCTATCTGTATGATTAATAGAATCCTTATGTAAATATGTTATGTCCTTATACTCCCTTACAGATACAATAAAAGATTGTCCATTTATGCACAACGTAATTCCATAGCTGTTATTTATTTTCTAATCTATATCTATCTTGATTGTCCATAACCTAATGTTGTCCCATAAATCTCGCATTACTTGGAATCAATTTATGATTGTGCACATCTTCAAACATAATTATGCTTCAAACACTTTCTTTTAATTGGCAACATACTTGATCATTGTAACCAACTTTTTCACTACTTATTATTTTTATCTATTTAACCCTCTTAGTTTGTAAGTCTCCACTTCCATCTTTCTTTCGTCATCTTATAGTAACAATAAGCTTGCGGCATTTTGCATATTTTAATACAAATCGAAATTATTTTCCAACTTTCAAACTTCATTCTCACATCAAATGCCACCTCTGTCTTAATAGCCTTTGCTCCACTACATGAGGTCATCATATAAAAAAAAGGTCTTCTTGTTCTCTATTTTACTCATCTTTAATATATCACTATATTATATCAAAAGTACAATAATTTTTATTCAAGAAATGCATTATATAAAATATACCAATAGATAGGTGCAGATAAAAAATTTGGCTTTCTTTACTCATATTCACATTTTTTCTACAACTTGCAAGGATATTCAACAACAGAAAAGTCTCTCTTTGAAATTATGTAGGATAAAGACTTCACAATCTGCTAGAGATTTCACAATAAAAGTTAAGTACAAAGTGTCTTAATACTTATCAATTTGTGACAGAGAAACAAGAATTGTTTGACGAATTGAAGGATGGTTATCCAAAGGCTTGAAAAGAAAATCAAGAAGTATATTGACTAAAAGAGAAGGCCTTTAGAACTTAATGCTAGGGAAAATTTTATGCTTAGATTTATTTCAAAATTATGGAAGAAAATTAATAACAAGAAAGGTCACTAAAAGCTAAGGTCGAAGTATGATATGCAATTTACTTTATAAATTATAATCACCTAAAAGATTAAAGGCGTTCCTAAGTTTTTATATTAGTTTTCTTAAACCATTTTACGAGGATCCAACATGCCCGATAATAAGAGAAGTGAAGGGAGTTCCATTGGTTATAAGAAAATAGTTTGAAAAGCAAGTAAAAAAAAAAACGGTCAACAATTGGATAATAAAGCAAAGTAAGAAGAATCAAATGACTAAATTTTTAGTTCGATAAACGAACCACCTTATTTTCAAAACTACCTAAGAGAAAGATACAACTTTGGGATAATTTGATAATCAAATCAATGACTGCTTCAATCTATTAAAATAAGGGCATCAAATTCGTAAGAATAGCACGATAATGCACACCTATGACTAAAACATGAATAAGAGCACAAAAATGTAGTTATGTATGGCAATCCTCCTTTCTATCATATCTTATGTATATAAGTAGTGCCCTTTAAATAGTGGTCTATGTGAATTGGAGTGTCAATCAGCTATTAAATTAGCGGTTTTAGTACATCTTCCAAACTTGTATTGTTTATAAAAAATTCACTTAAGTAATGTTTTTAATTATGATGGAGGTGGGCCTATTGTTCCTTTATAATTATTGTCAAAATTAATAAAGGTGGACAGTTATATGTATATTGTATGCTCTATTACTTCAGTGTTCATACAGTTATATGTACATTGTATGCTCTATTACTTTAGTCTTCATTTGTGAAATTTTTTAAATATATAAAATCTGATAAGGTTGACTTGAGTATGCAGAAGTTAGTTGCCTTTTTGCTATAACATATGTCACGATTTGGTGCCTAACAGCTAATATGAACAGTTCAAAGTTAATTTATTTGTGGAGATACCTCCTGATTAAATGCCAAAAGGAATCAACATTAAAGATAACTGGATCCAACTTTTTGAGTGTGAAGGACAAGTTTCCTGGAGCTCTGTTCATTGAAATGATTCAATAATTTGGTAAAAAGAATGGCGAAGAGATTTTGATTTTTTATTTAAGAAAACGTAAAGGTATGTGCCAAAGCAGAAAACGAAAGCCTATAAGGTATTGAACATTGTGGACCAGTTGAGGAGTTAAATCCTTGATAGAGGAGGAACAGAATTCCGTTCCTTGAGGATATTGTCGATGGAAGAAAAGAACAGAGGTGGAGGTCAATTGTAAAGTTTTCCTTTTAGCTTTTTGCACATACGAACGCTAGTGGGTGAAACTGGAGATCTGATTCTTTCCCTACCTTCGTTAACCTGCGCTTCAAGTTTCGCAACGTGGGATATTCCTTTTCATCCGTGTCTATGCCTTTTTCGACAACATCACCGACCACTTTTGACTCACCAAGAAAACCTCAATAGAACATTTTGCCGACAACATCAAGAATGTTCTGAAGTGCAAAGAAAAGAAACCACTAGTGTCCATGTCTTCTATTTATCAGGGAAAGATGTCTTCTATTAGCGCGTTCCTTATGCCAGTGGGCATAGCATCAAAAGGTGAAAGACACCTTTACCTGTTTCCTTTCTGTTTCGGTAAAGAAAAGAAACCATAGAAGCCAGCGGTTCGAGTCTGCATGCTTGTTGGACATTCGTACTACAATTGTCGGGCACAAAATATTTAATAACCTGACATCAAAGTTCCTTCTTCTAAACACAACATCTACAGCCCGCACTACAACGAGTTGTTCTATCTCATCACTGCTCCGTGATCCTGTTTTGCGAGGTCGGACGAGGGACATCACTGCTTATTGAGAGGATTGGGATTATTGCTTCTATAGCAACTATCCTTACTATTTAGAAGAAGGTACTATGGTGTGTTTGGTTTTGGTATTCCTCAAAATTACCAACTGAAGTTCTCAATTTTAATTTTAGTGTTTGTTTCTCACGTAAATAAAACAATTAAAAATTATTATTTATGACTCAATTATAAAGAATTGAGATATCACTTATTTTTAATTAAAAAATTTAAATATTAAGATAAAATAATATATTCAAATTTCAAAATAAGATTTATTAAAATTTTACTGTCATTCAAATACTTATAGTGTAATTTCTTTTTCAAATCTAGGATCAGAATTGAGTACAAGTTGTGGTGCATGGGACATCCTAAGCTGTGGATGCCCAATAATCTGTCAGCTTCTGGTAAGTTTTCCAAATTCCAATCCTTAATAACATGGAACATTTTGGCTCCATAGTCACTTTTAATTATTAATTTTTTAAATAAAATAAAATAAAATAAATATATAAATTGTTAATATCAATATAATTATATTTTTAGTATTAATAATTAAATATTAAATTAAAATTAAAAATAAAAAATTTATCATTTAATGAAATAACTAATTTTTATTTTAAAATTTTTGTTATATTTCATTAAAATGAATAATTTAAATAACTAAAAAATAAATTTGATCAAATCAAAATCAAAATCAAAACCAAAACAAAAAACAAAAAACAAAACAAATAAAACTTTCTCCTAACTTTACTTATGAATATGGAGGGGGAAACAAAAGGAATAGTGGTCCTCTTAGTTAATTAGATTAACAATTTATGTTAATTATGTTGCAATCTTCTTATATATCCTTATTTTTCCAAAAATATTTAGAGTCCTGTTATTTACTTGAATTCTTGGTTTAGACATTTTATTTTAATAATAATAATAATATTGAGAGGAATATATATATCAAAATTAAAATAGTCAAAATTTAAGCAGGATTATAATAAGGCTCTTTGCTTTGAGAGAGTTGAGAAAGGAACATCAATCATATGCAGCTATCTTTAGTTACAAAGAGTAACTTTACCAATCGCTTAAAAGCTCACACTCAAAGATATAAGCAGGAGTATCAGACGTAAATCAAGGATGTTTATCGCATTGAAGGAAAATGGGGCTACTAGTAGAAAATGTTCATAGCAGATTAAGACTTGCCATGTGGAGTAAGGCTTCGCGTACTTGGCTTCCAGACTGCAAAATTCTGCCTTTTCTTGAAGTGGTAGTTTCGGATTTTTAAGTCAGCAAAAGCAATTATGTTTTTGGTGCTTTGTAGGATATGAAATGAATGCCTGCACGTTTCAACTTCGGATGGTCATTTTTGGATTCCTTATGATATTTTCCCGGCATCCTTATCATGCTTATATGTATATACATCAATCTAAGACGATTCCCACAAATTGCATGAAGAACCACTAGTGATAATGGCCACTTAAATTAGATAAAAATCATCGGCTATTGAATGAGACATCATCATACTCGAAAGCTCTGCAACATTGACACTTGTATATCACGAATTTACAAGACAACAGCAATAGTTACAGGCCAGATAGGAGAAAATGAAACTTGCATGAATAAGAAATTGCACAAGTACGATAAAAAAGTTATACATAACCTGTTCAATGCTTAGTGCTTGGACGAAGCCAGACCATGATGATCTTAATTTATTCAGTGTCTTCCAGCTCAAAGTGGTAGAAATGAAAAAAAAAAAAATTTGTTTGAGCAGCTGCGCTTGACTAACATGCCCGTAACCTGGAATTCAGCCTCCAAAAAGTCAGTGTCTCTTTGACCCACATTACACACACTTGTGAAGGATTAGGATCACAAAACTTTATTAGTTACCTCTTCTGATCTATATTCTGCTTATATCACGACCAAAGACAAAAGTGGTAAGCCAGTTAATGGCCACATAGAATCTGTTTCTCCAGCTTATGACACGCGTTAGATAAGCAGAGCGCCATATAAACCAGCTCAGAAATCCAGCCAAGGATAACCCTTTGGCCTCCTGTAGCATATCCCCTCGAATAAATTACTCAGTTTAATCTTTATAGGTACAACAAAAAGGTACTACTCACTTTGCCTTGTCGAAGATCCACAAGGGCCTTATAGCTGCCAACAGTTGCCATTTGTCCCAGGTGTCTATAAACAAATGGTTGCCCCAGGTCAATGCCACCAGCACTGTTTGCACGCCCTCCACCGGCTTCACCAATCTTGTTCAATAGTCTAGCGAGATATTTACCCTGCCGCTCTGCAACCTATACATTTAAGAAGACAAACATCAGAGAACCAGTATTAGGTTCCAAGATATGAAGCAATAACCTAAGGACAGCATTTAAGAGTTGAAAAAGAAAGAAGATTCAACTGCCTACTGTATTTGAGTGTATATAATGAAGTGAAAAAGGTATATTAACTATCCATCTTTCTTTCCTCTGTCTTTTTTGGTTTAGCTATAAATTTAGACCTCATCTTGAGCTAGTTAACCTCTCAAACTACAAAAACCAAGTGAAGTTAATGTAAAGTGCTAAAGCCTTTAGGTGTTAAGAGCTTACCTGGGCCAAAGCTGGAAGGACAGGCCTACCAGTACCTTCAAGAAAACCACTACAGTCACCAATTGCAAACAGATCTTTTTCAGAAGGTACTCGTAGCCATTCATCAATACCAATTCTGTAAATTCATAGCAGCCATAAGACACAGGATATCATGGTCAAAAAGACAAGTCCAGAAGCACGAAACAAATATTCTGTGGAACACCATTAGAAAATTGTAACAGGCTTATTTTAAACCAACTATAGACCAGCATGCAAGCCATAGCCAAAACCTTGAAAAATGAACTCGTTTCAGGTTTTTTGGCATGCAAGTCCTCAAAAACCACAATTTAATCTATCCCAAAGGAAATTTCCTCCATGTCTTACAATGTTTTCTTTTTGCCTACACATTATGTGGCACCTAAGAAGTTTACAAATAAGTGCACAAGGATGTAGATCCTGTAAGAGCTTTCTAACTTTGAATCTAATTTACTTAGCATGGTCAAATGTAAAAGCAATAAAAAATTGTTACAATGCAGAAAAAGAACTAGAAATTCACCTTTACAAAAATAAAAAAACCAGAGGTTTACCTTCCACCAGGAGATTTAGGAAGTTCCAGAGATTTCACAAGAGGAGCAGGGCCAACACCAGTGGACCAAACCAATAGACCATAAGGGACTTCTGTACCATCGTTAAGAATTAGTTTCTGAGGTTTAACGTCCTTGACAACTCCACGGACAAGACGAACCCCTGACTGAGAAAAAAAAGGTTATATTAAAAATTCCATAATGAAACATTAACAAAGTTACAAAAGTCAATTGTTTGGAAACCCATTGATACATTGTAAAGAATATCCATAGAACATTATAAGAAACAAGATTTAATTTTCCTCAATTAATGGTAAGAGCAGTAATAGCATGGAAAATCCACTCTATCCAGTTAAATCTTCAAAAGAAATGCTTCTTCTGCGTCAACCAAGAATTTCTAACCTTTATCAATTGTTTAGTAGCATAGTGACGAAGACGATCATCAAAGGAAGATAAAATTTCATTTGCCTGTGGAAAAGTAAACAAATGGGGTAATTCAGCAATATATCAGTGGCCAGTGTGAAGGTATATCAGTTAGAAGTATGTCCTACTACTAGTGGGCATTAAATCTGGCCAAGGAAAAATTAAAGCCTATTTACTGCAAATGCAACGCTTAGTCCAAAAATTCTTAGCAGACCTCAATCAAAGTAACGTGGATATAATTTTCAACGTGGGCGTATCTTTGATGAACATCCCTCATAATAAAATCACTTAGTTCACCACTGAATTCAACGCCAGTAGGACCACCTCCTACAACAACACAGTGCAACAGTCTGCTCTTCTCTTCTTCTGGAATACCTGATTTAACACATATATAGGTACAATAAATACCAATTAAATTGACTTTCCTCAAAAATAAAAAAGAAGGACATAAACAGAAAAAGAAGTACCAACCAGGCATATCAGACAGCATTAAGTTTAACAGTAGCTTCCTGCGGATTTCCTGAGCATGTTGTACTTCTCGGAGGAAAATTGCGTGTTCCTTGACACCCTGGATTCCAAATGTTGAGGCCTCCGCTCCCAACGCAATAACCAATTTGTCATAGGAGATTTCGAACTTCCACGGGTCCATAGTGTCTACACCATCAGTAACGGTCTCACAATGCACCTTCAATGCATAAACCAAGATTCTACTTGGGTTACTAAACCACATTCAACTTTGAAGCACTGAAAACTACTGCCTATGGCATGAAAACTGCATCTTTCGTTTACAAATTAACCAAAACCCCTATTCCAAAGCCAAAAGAGAACGCAGGATTTGATACAAAACAAGAATCTTTTTTGATTGTTGAATGTAACCACCGAGTATTCAAGTTCCCAATTAATAATTTCATTTCACATTATAATGAAGAGAAAATCCCAATTACTGTCATATTACCACATGTTTATCGGTGTCGACATCAGTGCAGTTGGCCAGAAAAAAGTAGGACCCGCGTTCGGTAGAAATAGCGGGTTGGATCCGCCCTATAGGCTCTGCAACTGACCTGAACTCAAGAGTCCCAACACAGGTGGACGCTAAAAGAGGGGTAAACACCATATGATTCCTCGGAGATACGCAAACGACATCATATAACTTGGTATCTATTTCCTTCATCAATCTACTCCCAGCCCACCCGCAACCCAAGACCACCATCCTCGGCTTCTGGGTGGAGCTCGTCGGCCCAAGTCCGGCATAGTGCGGCGGCGGCGGCGGCGGATTCTTTAGCTGGTTCGCGTCATTGGTGAAATGAGAGAGCGAAGTGAACAAAAAACTTGGATTTTTCAATAGAGACCTCCCTCTAATTGACGATTTAACTGTTGGGATTTGAATCAGGTTTCTAAACCAGGACATGATTAGACCAACTGGGTCCCTAATCTCGCAAGACTACTGAAGGCTTCAAAATCTGATCAAAGGGACTTTAAGCTTACGGTGGAAAAGTCCGCAACTTTCCGTTAGCTTTCGCCAAAGATGTTGGGTCGGTGTAGTGTTGACTAGGAATCTGGTGGGTGTGTCAGCAGCTGAATCTGGATAGCGTTGTACAAGTGGCACTTGTTTAAAGATCCGGGACGATCCATTCCAGGATCATGACGTCATCGGTCAGTAATTTAACATCATTTATCTTTTTTCTTTTTGATATATTTGTCGTTAAATATATTAGCTCTATTACCATTACATGGATAATAATCATCATTTTAATTTTCATATTTTTAAATTGATTGCGCAACCTTTTATTATGTTTAGTAATAAAAAAGGCAAGTAATCTCTTCTATTAAATCAATCCCTATTCAAATTGCAAACACGAAAAAGTTTAGGTCTATGAAATTGAATTCCAAATAATAAAACAACCTCTTATTATGTTTGCGTAAAGCCAATCAACAGAAACAACAGGATCATTGGTAAATAAAGATTACGCGGGAAAACTTACTTTCCTCCCAAATACTGAAGAAGCCATGACTCGAGGAAGCGAACCTGATGCCTTTAGGGGTGCTCAAAAAAACCCGCAAATTTGTAAACCAGACTTGAACCACATGAATTGAATCTGTAAATAAGGTTAACCGAACATGAACCGAACTTAAAAAATCAGGTTTATAGTTTAAATTCAGGTTTTTAA
>JAOQMP010000008.1:26490938-26511709 GCA_027563575.1 Erythroxylum pedicellare
CTACCAATAAGTTGGCGATATAGTGTAGGATCATTAAGAGGAGACCCATCATGAGGTGTGAGTTTGCAGTTGAGTTCCAAGGGGGTAGACATTGTTTTGCTATCATTGATGCCAACCTAAGAAAGTAAATCATAACCATACTTAACCTGAGAGAGATAATAGCCATCAGAATTATGAGAGACCTTAAGACCCAAAAAAATAACTGAGAGAACTAGCCTAAGAGAGATAATAGTCGTCATAATCGTAAAAGAGCTCAAGACCTAAAAAATAGCTAAAAGAACCAAGATCTTTCATTTCAAAATGCTAACTAAGATAATGACGTAATTATTAAATACCGAAGGTATCATCTCTTGTGATAATCATATCATCAACATACAGTAGTAAAAGACCATTCCATGGTCAGTTCTGTAGATAAATAGGGTCTAATCATATGGATTGGAGACAAAACCAAACTATATAAAAGTATAACTAAATTTAGCGAACTAAGCCTTTGGAGCTTGTTTTAATCCATATAAAGCTCGTCGAAATTGAAAAATCTTATGTACAAAATAATAACCAGGAGAAGGATACATTTAAAATTCTTCCATTAAGTCACCATAGAGAAAGGCATTTTTGACATCCATTTGAAAAAGTTTCCATTTACAAATTGCAACAATAGCCAAGAGACTTCGAATAAAGGTAAGTCAGGCAACAAAAGCAAACATTTCTTCATAATCTATTCCATATTCCTAAGTGTAATCTTTGACTACTAAGAAAGCTTTATAGCGTTTAACAATGCCATCAAAGTGGGTTTTGATCTTATAAACCCATTTGCAACCAATAGTGGTCTTGTATGGAGGAAGATCAACTAAATCCCAAATGTGAGTTTTCTCCAAAACCTGAAGTTCCTCAGCTATAGCTTGCTACCAAGGAGGGTTAGTACTAGCCTCACGATAAGAGTAAGGCTCATAGAGAGTGGCAGTAGCAGAATAACAGTGAAAATCATAAAGGTAACGAGGAGTTTCTCTTACCTGGTTAGAATGATGGAGAGTAATGTCAGGGATGGATACTGGCTTAGTTACAAAATCCACATCCAGGATAGGAGGACTAGGAACAGATGAGGAAGAGCAAGGATCAAAGTCAAAACTAGGAAACAACTCAAAAGACGAATTCAGGAAGAACAACGAGTCAAAGCTGATAGATGGATAAAATTTGGAAAACGTGAAGAACATGGTATCATCGTAAAATGTAGCATGACGAGATATACGTAGTCTCTTAGAAATTGGAACCTAATAATGATACCCTTTGTGTTTAGTGCCATATCCAAGGAAGCAGCACAGACGAGCCGTGGTTTTAGTTTTGTGTGCTCATGGGGCTGTAAGAGAATAAAACAGGCACAACCAAAAGGTTTAAGAAGGGAATAATTAAGAGGCTTACCAAATAATTTTTGAATAGGAGATAAATTATGTAAGACTAGAGTGCGAAGGAGATTAATGGTATGAAAATAGTAAGAGTTGCTTCTCCCCAAAATTTTTCAAGACAAGATGCAGAGAAAAGGAGAGAACAAACATAATCAAGAAAATGATGATGTTTATGCTCAACTCATCCATTTTGTTGAGAGGTGTGAGGACAAGAGCATTGTATAATAGTGCCTTGTTGACTGAGAAACTAAAGTAAAGATGAATCACTGTATTCTATTGCATTGTCAGTTCTAAGAATTTTAATAGTCTAAGAGAACTGAGTTTTAATCATATTGGCAAAATTAATATAAGTCCATGATAACTCATATTAGTGTTTTAAAAAACATATCCAAGAGAAATGAGAATAATCTATAAACAATACATAATATCAAAAACCATTTATCGAAGAAATAGGGGAAGGGCCCAAATGTCAGAGTGAATTAAACCAAAAAAGATTATCTAAAATGGATTCATTATTACTAAAAGACAAGGTAGGTTGTTTTGCAAGTTGACAATTTAAACAATTGAAAGAATCAAACTTAGTTGACCCCTAACAGTCCCCGAGAAATTAAAGATTGAATTTTTCTAGCAGAGGCATGGCCAAGGCGAAGGTGCCACTGCTGATTGGAGGATTTGGTAACAATAGCTACACAAACAAGGTTAGGGGGAAGACAAAGGGATGTAAGTTCAAATAACTAACCTACCTTACTACTTTTCCTAAGAATCTGTCCCGTTTTTTGATCTTGAATCTGAACACTAAAAGGAGAAATTTTCATATTTAAGCCCTTTTCACACAACTTATTGACAGAGATGAGATTGAGGGTAAAGCTAGGAACATAGTAGGTGTTAGGAAGATTAAGGGTAAAGGTGGAAATAGAGCCAGTGTGAATGATAGTTATAGGTTGCATTATGTTTTAGTGGGTAATTTAGTGTGTTTTTAGTCGTTAATTAGATGATTTGTAGTTTTTTAGGTTTAAAATTATATTAGTATGATCATGTGGTTATGTTTTTGGAGTGTTACGTGGTTTAGAGCATATTATTGGACTTTAATTTTGTGTGTTTGAGGTTTTTTTATGAGTTTGTTAGTGTTTGAGACCAAGTAAAGAAGAACAAAGAAGATTTGGAGAAAGTACAAAGGAGGAGCCAAGACCACGATCGTGATATCAACAACCAGCATAGGCCATGATTGTGATTCATTAGCCGTGATCTTGAAAGAAGCCAAACAGGGCCAAGCCCACTGGCCACGATCATGATAGAAGCCAAAATTCAAGTGCCCTAATCGTGACTCATCAGCCACGATTGTGGCCTCACGATTGGTGCAGGTGCGATAACAAACATAAGGACTACTTCTGAATTTAACTTTTTTAGGGTTATTTCAGATATTTATACCTAGATAAAACCTTGTTTTTACCCTAAATGGAAAAATGATATAAAAGCAAAATAAAGAAGCCCTAAAAAAGGGCCTTCATTTTACTACATTAGGAAAGAAGCTTAGGAAGAAGGGAGAATAAGAGAGAAGAGGGGAGAGGAACAAGGAGCTACTATTGTGACTACCATTTTATTCCACTTCAAATTATATTTCTCTTCCATCTTATTATTTCTTTCATTTTTATATATAAGATGGATGTGATGATGATTACTTTAGGTTTAAGGATGTTCTAAACTCTTTTAGGGATTTGTTCTTTAATCAATATTGATTTGATTGCATTTGATGTTAACAAGATGGGTATTGTGATTGTTTGTAGTATTTGCATGCTTAGGTAATAAATCGAGAGAATGAACCGATAGCAAAATGATTAGAATGGGTAATGAGAGTTAAACAATCTAATAGATCATCCAAGCAATCAAATCGAAAATTTATACAAAGAGAGATCTCATGTAAGGACCTGATTATCTATTAGAGTGCCTAAGATCTAATTGGATGAATGGGTTGTTTGTTAATTGAGAGATCGTTAATTACATAATTCAATTTAATTATGGTTTATGATTTAGGATTAAATGATTATAACTCAAGAGAAAGTAATCACCCTTGTAACTTCTAGAGCCAATATCGGATTAACCTAAAAGAGATTAAGTTAACATTGGATGATAGGACAAATAACCTTTTCTTATAATTGGTTATCCTTCCTTGTGTGAATTTCCAATTGTTAATTGGTTGTGCTCAATTTTGATTTCTTTATGTTAATTTTATAATTTCATTTTTAATCAACCCATTTTCAATTGCTTAATTCCTATTCATTTTTTATTTTCATTTTAATTCACATTTAGGACTTAGACAAATTATGATTCAATTAGTTCATTAATTCCCCGTGGGATAGACACCTCATATACTACGCTTATGACCTGTGTGCTTGTGAAATATTGTAGTTTTTATAAGATTAAAACTTCCTAAACATGCTACAAACAAATGTACAATTTTATGAATTGATTAATGAGGGTCCTAACACTCATATAGTTAACTTCTTAGAAATATGTGATACTTTCCGATATCATGGGATGTTGAAAGATGTAACTAGGATAAGGCTCTTTCCTCTCACACTAAAGGATAGAGCCAAGGCATGGTATCATTCTCTAAACCCTACAAATGTCATAACTTGGGAGCAACTAGTGCGTGCATTCTTGGATAAGTACTTTCCCCTCACGAAGACTATGAAGCTGATAAAGGAAATCACAAAATTCTAATAAATGGTGGGGAGGCATGGGAACGATATAAAGATTTGTAAAGGAGGTGCCCTCACCACAATTTACCAAAAGAATTCCTATTGCAAACCTTCTAAAATGGAGTCACTCCATCCACACGAGGTACTATAGATGCAACATCTGGTGGATCTTTAATGAGGAAGACGGTTGAAGAGGCGGAAGATTTGTTAGAGGAAATGGCAAGTAAGAGTTGTCATCTGACAATGGAAAAGAGTAGACAACATATAACCCTCCAAGACCAAAAGGGAGCCATAGTTGTTGACCCAATAACGGAGATGCAAGCTAAGATTAACAACTTAATCTTACAGCTAAATACTTAATCATACAACTGAATAATATGAAGGCCTCCTTTTCAGCTACTGTTAAAGTACTTTAGCAAAGATGTGAGCTATGTGGACAAGATAATCATGACACCATTGATTGCTTTCTGATGCAAAAAACTAACTGAAGCAACTTAATTATATGGGAGCATAAATTGGTCAAGGAGGAGGAAACAACCTACACTTAAACACATATAATCTTAGGTGGAAGAATCACCCGAACTTTTCTTGACCAAACAATGCAGAAGATCAATTCCGATCTCAAAGTCCACCTACATTCCCATAGGAAAAACCCCAATTTTATGGACTCTAAATTAGACAAAATCTTAGAAAACTTAGGAGCATGGAGGATGCTCATAAGAGGTCGGAAGGATGATTTAAACAATTAACAAAGAATCATGCCTCTTCCATCCATAACTTAGAGGTTCAAATGAGCCAGTTGGCATATGCATAGTTGACAAGAAGTGTAGGAAGTCTTTCAAGCAACATCGAGACAAATTCGAAGAAAATGATAATGGTAATCACCTAAACCACTGAAGAGAAGTTTAATTAACCAAGTTAAAGAGGAAAGGGTAGAAGAGAAGAAAAGAGCCAAGGAACATTCCTTGCATAGTAAATATAACCTGACAAAAATTAAGGAAAATTGACCTCCAATTCTATACCCCATCCTAGTGTAGAGGAAATCAAAGGAAACAGAATTGAATGAAGTTCTTGGTATAATAGAACAACTAAAAATCCAACTCACTCTTACGGAACCTATAAAAGAGAAATTGGTAAACAGAGGCGACCTAAAGAAGTTGGAGAGTGAAGTAGTAATCAAAGAGAACTCCAATAAAGTGGCAACACTACCACGGAAGTAAGAAGATCTAGGAGATTTTTACATTCAATGCACTATTGGTAGTATAAAAGCAAATAAGGCTTTTATGTACTTAAGATATGGTATAAGTATGATGCCTTACACTTTGTACAAAAAGATGGAGTTAGGTGAAATAACACCCATCAGGATGTGTGTGTAGATGGCTAATAGATAAATCCATCATCCTAGAGGTGTAGTTAAGGATGATCTTGTTAAGGTTGACAAGTTCATCTTTCCCATAGACTTCATCATATTAGACAATAAGGAAGATTTAGAGACACTCATTATCCTTGCGACCATTTCTAGCCACCGTTTGATCTCTTATAGATGTTGATAGAGGTGAATTAACCCTAAGAGTGAGGGATAAGAAGGTATCATTTAAAGTATCTAATGAAAAAAGGAATTATTTCAAATATTTGGATGTTATTGAGAGAAACAATTCTTATAAAAAGTTTAGTAGAGTCATACTCACAAAGACTTATTAAAATAGCCATAGAATCAAAAGAATACTCAAAAGAAGAAGACAAGGAAGAAAGGTGATAGGAAGCACGGTTTGGTAGCTCGATTACATTTCATGAAATCTATTGTAATGCTACCATTACATGACCCATTTGAACCACTGTGAGCAAAAGAGGTATGTCAAGCTAGCGACGGTAAATTAAGTGCGGCATGGGAGACAACCCATGATTTTTAATGTTGTATGTTTCATCTTTAGTATTAGATTAGGTTTCCAATTATGTTTTTGTGTGTTTTTGAAACAAGTTGAACACCTTGAAGAAATCAAGCATAAGTATAACTTGATTTTTCTTTGTCCTTCTTTCTTTTACAATGGAGGGGAATGATGTGAAAGGAAAAACAATGAAGGGATGGCACAAAATATAAGGTAGGAAAGGAATTCGGAAGGGACATGAGGAAAAGAGTAAAAAATGTGAAAGAAGTGTGAACATTTCCAGTGTTATGATCATGGTATGACCCATTTTTAACCTTCTGTCATGATCATTGCCTTGACTTGCAGCGAGGCAAAATGGGGCATGTGATTTTCATACAATTTTTTTTCAATTTTACCCCTCTTTTCTCGTCCTTAACCTATATGCTCATCCTTACCTTCATCTTTCTCACCCACACCACTCTCCCCACTCTCTCTTTAATAACCAAACTCTTAAATCCTCTCCCTTCTCTCTACAAAAGTCTTATCTCTCTAAATTCTTCACACCTCTCATTCCAAATGGGACCAAGAATTAAGCAGTTAGTGAAGCACGTTCAAGGAAAAGGCAAAACACAAATGTAGGGGTGCGGATAATGAAACAAAGTGGTGCGTGAGTGTCTTTTTTTATTTACTTGGAAGAAGAAGGTAAATGGTTCCAAACCCTTAGTTTGAAAAAATTATTGTGCCTCAATATTTAGATTTTGAAATATTAGAAACTATTGGATTAAGAAAACAGGTTGAAAATTTAGGAGTAAAAATTAACTGTAAAAAATTTATGCGTTTTAATGATGTAATTTATGAAGAAGTCACCCTAGAATTCTTTACCTCCCTCCAATTTGAGCTTAATAGCCCTAAGGATCTATGATTTCGATTGCGGGGTCAATCGTATGAGTTGAACTATGAGATGTTGTGTGAAATTAGTGGATTCCTGGAGTCAAACACAATAGACTAGCACGATAACTTTCGTGCCACACGCTATTAGACTAAACTGACTAGGTTAGAGAATTTTGACTATAAAAATGCCCATAATAACATAATTCGTAATCCCGAGCACTTGCTATTACACAAGTTTATGTGTCAAACCATCGCCATCACTACCTCAATTGCCATAACGGGTTTTTATACTCTAACCCTTGTCTTTTTATTTTTATGTTTATGTTTATTTTGTTCTTATGCTTTCTTGCCATTTTGCCTTATTCCCACGTTCTGTGTTATTTGTTCTTCTCACATTAAGGACAATATGTTGTTCAAGTGTGGGGAGGGACGTGTGCATTGTATGTTTTTATTTTGAGTGTGAATTTTACATGTTGTATATTAGGTCTTGTTTACGTTTTCATGATGTGACTCGTTTCAATGTGTTAATGGCTAGGACTTAAAGTAATTAGTTTAGCTTTGAACATAGTCTTCTAAGTTGTAACGATTTATTAGCTTGTGAAATGTGTGTCCTAGGTTGCTTTGGTTAAATATGCATGGTAATTAGGATATGATGTTAGCTTATACACCCTAGGAATTTGCCACATACATTTATAATTTTAGGTCAATTGAATAAGTGGAATAGCCAGTATCCTTTCATGAGAATGATTAGCTAAAGAAATGAGTTAGGCAATCAAAAAATTATGTATTTATTAAACAAATAACTATTTCACTGCCCTTCAGGTTGCGAATAAAGCTAGTAGCCAGTTAAGGATGTGATTTAGCAAAGTAACATGGGGACATTCATCACAAGTGTTTGTCTTCATTAAAAACATGACCTATTTGTGTAACAGGGAGACATCTTTACAAATGTTTGCCTTCGTGTCAAAAGACTAGGTCAATGTTAATGAAAATTAACAAAAATAGTTTTTGATAAATAAAACGTACTGATCTTTGTGAATAGCTTGAATTTTCATGAAAAGCTACTTAGGGATAGTTACAATCTTGATTGACCAAATAATTATCAATGTATGTGTGCAAGTGACGAGGGTGAATGAATTTAATGTTAAAGTCTTGATTAATATGTATATTTAGTCTGAAGTGCTTAGCTACTAATTTCATAGGTCAATAAGTTAGAGCAACTTAAAGGTTTATGATTGAAGTTAAATGAGTTTTGTGAAGTTCAATGTCATTGTACCATTATTGCATGTATGTGCTTATATATGTTATTGTTTGGTGCGTTTATGTTTTTTTTTTTTTTTACTTAAGGATAAGCAAAAGTTTAAGTATGGAGATGTTGATAGTTATAGGTTGCATTATGTTTTAGTGAGTAATTTAGTATGTTTTAGTTGTTAATTAGATTATTTGTACTTGTTTAGGTTTAGAATTATGTTAGTATGATAATATGTTTGTGTTTTTGGAGTATTATATGGTTTAGAGCATGCTATTGGGTTTTAATTTTGCATGTTTGAGGTGTTTTGATGAGCTTGTTAGTATTTAAGACTAGGTAAAGAAGACCGGAGAATATTTGGAGAAAGCATAGAGGAGGAGCCACGGCCACGATCGTGACATACTAACCACGATCGTGACTCATTAGCCACAATCGTGGTAGAAGCCAAACAGGAATAGGCCACAATCATGACTCACTAGCCACAATCATGACTCATTAGCCACGATCGTGATAGAAGCCAAAATCTAAGTGCTACGATCGTGGCAAGCACGATAACAGACATTGAGACTGCTTTTGAACTCAACTTTTTGAGGTTTATTTTAGACATTTGGGCTTAGGTAAACCTAGAGTTTACCCTAAATGGAAAAAGGATGTAAAAACAAAAGAAAGAAGCCTTAAAAGAGGGCCTCCATTTTGCTATATTGGGAAAGAAGCTAAGGAAGAAGGGTGAAGATAGAAGAGGCGAGAAGAAGAGGGAGTCGTTGTTGCTACTGACATTCCAGTCCACTCCGAGTTATATTTCTTTTCCATCTTGTTATTTCTTTCATTTTAATGTATAAGATGGATGTGAGGATGATGACTTTAAGGTTAAGGATGATCAAAACTCTTTTAGGGATTTGTTCTTGAATCAATGTTGATTTGATTGGTTTTGATGTTAATGAGATTAGGATTGTGATTTTTGGTTGTATTTGGATGCTTAAGTAATAAATTGAGAGAATGAACTGATAGCAAAATGTTTAAATTAGGTAATGAGAGTTAAACAAGCTACTAGATCACGCAAACAATCAAATCAGTAATTTATACAAAGAGAGATCTCCTGTAAGAACCTAATTGTCTATTAGAGTGCTTAAGATCTAATTAGATATGTGGGTTGTTTGTTAATTGAGATATTGCAAATTCCATAATTCAATTCAATTAAGGTTTCTGATTTAGGGTTAAGTGATTATAACTCAAGAGAGAGTAATCACCCTTGGAACTTTTAGGACTGATACCAGATTAAATCAACTGTGATTAAGTTAACATTAGATGATAGGATAAATCCCCTTTTCTCATAACTAGTTAACCTTCCTTGTGTGAATTTCCAATTGTTAATTGGTTGTGCTCAATTTTGATTTCTTAATCTTAATTTAACAATTTCATTTTCAATCAACCCATATTCAATTGCTTAATTTCCTGCTCATTTTATTTTTTCATTTTACACTTTTAAGCCTTAGACAAATTATTATTTGATTAGTTCACTAATTCCTCTTGGAATCGACACCTCACATACTATGCTTACAACTCGTGCGCTTGGAGGATTTTATAAGATTAAAACATTTTCAATAGTGAGTGATATTCATTTTTATGCCATTAGCAATGTGAATGGATGGTAAGGAAGAAACAGGTGTAGAAGAAGACAAGGAAGTAAGATCTGTGGTCATATGACTACAACAAACAAAGTCAAAAATCCAATAAAAGTTACCCAGAGAAGTAGACATGGCAGTAGAGGGGTTGTAAGACATAACTTGCTTGATGAGTGCCTTGATACCACTAAGAGCGGTAAAAGGAGAACCCTCTACAGCAAGGGAAGAGGAAGATCCAAGATTTGAAGAAGCAGCAACAATAACAATGATACAGGAGGGTCCAGGCTTTGAAACACTCTTAGATTATAGGTTCCCGCCTTTCGATTTTAGAGTTCGTGTGGGACAATGTTTAAGAATATGACCCAAACTATAACAATATCTGCATTTGATAATAGGAAAATTAGCAAAAACATGTCTAGGAAGATGACAATTCTTATATAATTGACTGCCAAATTGGGGGCCAAATTTTGGAGGGGCATATCGCGGAGTGGCAAAAACAACTTCAGAATGAGGAGTTTTATTAAGTTTGAGGCGAGTCTCTTCAAAAATAATTTCCTGTATAGCAATATCTAGTGAGGGAAGAGGATTGCAATGGAGGAGGGCAAGAAAATCATTAACGGATTGAACCACTTCTTGTTTGATATTATTAAGAGTAGTCCACAAGTGATAGAAATGAGCAAGGCCAGTGGTTTTATATTGAGTGGCTAAGAAATCTCAAATATCTTTGGCAGAGTCAAAATCAGCAAATTGGATCTGGACAGAGGTATTGCAAAACCAAGTGACTAATTGATGATTTTTACGGTCCCAATCCTCGAGCCGGTTCGCAAAATTTGGCATTAGTTTCATCTCTCTCTAGTTAGGATTGTGATGTCTCTGGTAACAAGACGCCAAAGTTTGCGACCTATGAAGAAATTTTTCATTGCTTGAGCCCAAATATTATAACTTGGACCAGTCAAAACAGTGATAATGGGTTGCAAAACGTCTGATTTCTCCATAAGCAATAAAACGATCCGAATTAATTCAGCAAACAATAAATCCGGCAGTAGTAGCTATCGATTGGGATTGCGGCAAGATCAACATGGTGAATCAAAAGGAGCAACACGACCAGGCAATAGATGGCGCGTCTAGGCAAAATGTCAAGAAACAAATATGCAAGGCTTATTGCTGGGAAGATTTAGGCAACAGATGGCAAATCAACACTAACAGATGGCTAGCTTATGGATGATGCACATGTTGGAGAAGTTGGTGGCACCTAGGTAACAGATATAGCGAAAGGTCTAGGCAAGTGATTGAGGGTGAGAAGCAAGGACCGGACAGTAGTTAGTAGATGGCAAGGACTGAAGCTGTTAATTGTTGAAGGCACGGCTCTAATTCCATATTAACAAAAGAAAGAGGATCGGAATATTGTGGAATGAGATGTGTATTTCCTGTACAAACACAACCTATATATATATATACAAGAAAATGTGAGCTAATCAAGCTACAATCTTATCCCAAATCCCTACAATCAAGTTATCAATCCTTATAATCAAGCTATCGACCAAATTTACAATTAAGCACATGTTAATCATGTTAACAAGATGATCGAGTTTGGGTTGATTTAGGTTAAAAATGAAGTGGAATATCCGTAATTAAAAGTAATGAATTAATTAAAGCATGATTTGATTTGTCTTAGTTGAAAGTTTGAAACCAGTATTTTAAAGATTCTGCTGGATGCTTCCCTTTAATTAAATCTGTAATTCAGAGGGCTGGTTTGTGTTTCAGGGCTAGAGCTCTTCGTCGAGGCTTTCATACAAACCTGTAAAATAACATCGGTATCGGAGGGTCTCCGGAGTAAAGCCTCTTTATGCCAAAAGAATTCTCATGTTTTGATCTTTAGGGCGGACAAGTTCATCCTTACATATAGTATGGATGACTCGTATGGACTTAAGGCTATGAATCATACAGAAGGATGGGATGGAGCATGGAAGTTGCAGGATAACAGTGTCTTGTTATACGAGTGACCATTATGGATAAAGCAGCGTATGAGTTCTCTGAAATTTGTCAGTTCAACTGGACTAGATATTGAAGTGTTGTAGGACCCTTGTCACTTGTCAGTGTTTGTCTTAGAAGTGGCAAATGTCATGCATCATATAAGAGAAGAGCATTTGATCAAGACAAAAAAAAGGATTAAGACTGCCACTCATTTTAGGGGTATAAAGTTATAATCATCTAACAACAAAATGGTGTAATCCAATGATTTCTGTTAAATTCCGAGTAAAGTCAGTATTGTAAATTAAAATTTTGTGACAGCTCGCTCCAATCCCGTCAATGTTTCTGGCCCATGACATGGAGAGGATATCGATTTTCTGAAGAGTATTAAATGTAAACAGGATTGAGTTACAGAAAAGTTGGTAGCCACAAACATCTTCACTAACTGCTTGCTCTCTGTTCCCAACAATTCGATTTCTTATTCATCTGCTCAGTAATGGATAGGTAAAATCACAAGACAACAACCATTAGATTAGATAAGAAACAACATTGTATGTGGCCTCGTGACTCTTTATTACAACCATTCAATGCTTATGATAACCTAATGATACCTCATAACTCACCAGAAAAAAATGATAAAGGAGATTATGGAATAAGCAATAAGCAATAAGCAATTTTCTTTTACTGCCTAGTTTATTGAATATAAACGGTAATTCCTTTCATTGATAAAAATTTTTGAGATTTCATGAAAATTCGTCTTACTGTTGGGAATTTTAAATTTCTTCTATTTTATGAATAATTTGTTTCGCTATAAATTATTAGAATTATTACCACCTTATATATATATATATATATATATATATAAAACAACGGCTAGACATAATTAGCAAAAATATATTAACTAATTTCTTCCCTTATAAATGTACGACATATATCAAATATTTTAATAAAAAACAACCTCCTAACTTAAATTATAAGGTTTAATTATTTGTTAAAAAATTACTAGCAATAATGAATTAAGGCTAGCAAATGTAATGAAAATATTTTCACAATAATTAGTAAATTTATTAGTACCTCTCACGTAATATCATGTTTGTAAGGGAATCACCCATTATACCTCAAATATGTTATTAAATGTTTCAAATTTTCACATTAATTGAGGTTAAGAATTAAAATGAATTGTATGCCATACTAGGTTTATAAATTAATATCTTAAGATTTGGACTACAGGTAGAATTTCTCTTTACATATAAACCATTCATGTTTTAAATACAAAAATTGTAAAATTTAATATGACATAAGAATTTGTCGCCGATAATATCTAGCAACAATACTAATCGTCACCTAAACAGTCATCAAATCTTGGTAGCAAATTACTGTAGATGATGTTTTTACCAAATCATTGCAAATTATGTTTTGCAACGAGCAGAATATATGGCTAATAGTCTGTTTTGTTGTAGTGAATTAATGTTGAGCTTTTCATAAACGTCTAATTATGTGAGCCTTTGCATATATCCATTTTTTCGAATAAGGAAGCTTCATTAAGTTCTTACATTAACTAAAAATTAAAAAAAATTATACATAAAAATAAACTTAAAAAATTCTGAGATATGCTTTAAATTTCAATAAAAACAAATTTTTACTAACTTTAGACTTGTAAAGAAATAGAATTTTATTGACGTTAGATTTATATAAAATAAATGTTCACTATACTTAAACTTCTTACACATATCCTTATTTATAAACATATGAATTTCAAGGTTACAAATAAAAAAATCTGAAATATTGACGTCTCTCCTGACAGATTCATGGCCATGCAAACACTTCTTGTTCCAGCAAACCTGGCTATCAACTTACCTGTCACCCTTGGCTTTCATCACTTCTTTTTACTTACACCCAGCTCACTTCTGATCAAACCATCAATCCGTTGTTTGTATGGTAACAAATCACGTGTGGACTCAATGGACTTTATTATTGAGAGTCCACCCATGTACCCGATTAGACTGTGCCAACAAGTATGCTTTCACTCGATAATTATGAAGATCATTGTTTCCTCTAAAGGCTATGCTTGAAAGATTGTTTCTTTCATGAATCATCAGGACAACATCTAGATTGCATGATCTCTTTTGTTTCTTGACGTGAGACGTACACTTAGCTAGTCATGTAACCAGAAAAAAAAAAAAATCCACAATTTCAAAGATGCTGTACCTTTATAAGAAGACAATCATCAATCAATTTCTGCTGGTGACTCTGTATTGTATGATGAGAACAAACGTGGCTCCTCCACTGGGAAACCGATGGTAGAGTGGCAGTCCATTAAGCTAGTACTTGAAACAGAATTAGCCAATACCTGTATACTCCTAACTATTCAACGCTCTTCCCTTCTAACTATATAGTGTGATAGTTTATGTTATACAACCAATCTATTTGGTTATAGTTAAGTGACAAAACAATTTAAAGACATTCTTTACTATATACATAACACGAGTCTTAGTTACACATTCAAGATTAAATGTAAAAGTGAAAAAATGAAGAAAACATGGAAAATACATGTTTTGTTGTCTATAACTTCGAACGAGCTTTTTGATGTCGAAACTTTTGAACTTTCTGGACAACCTTTACAAAATTTGATCAACTAGATGTTAATATCTTTCTGTGTCTTTTTTAACACTTAAACCTCTTAACAAATCAGAGAATCCAAAAGTACACGACTTACTTAACCTCCTCTGATCCATACATTAACCACCAATGCTACCAAAAACCTCTTGTGCGGAAGAAAACCTATTATTGATTGGCATAGAATTGTCTAGAGCAAAGTCCTTACTCCTCGTCTCTCTTTTATTCTTTGGCTAGTAGTTCAAAACAAACTACAGACTTCTAATCATTTGGATTTTCTCCATATTGATCCTACTTGTCCCATATGTTGAGTTAATGTCAAAACTAAGGACAATTTCTTCTTTACATGCCCCTTCATCAACTTCATATGGCAAAACGTCAAAAGAAATCTCTATGGTCTGATATTGGGCAAACTTTTACTAATATTATACAATGTTTGTCTACCCTGCATGTACTCTACACATGATAAACTCTTTAACATTCTCACACTAGGACTCAATGTATATATACTAAGGCGGGAACAAAACTTCAGATGCCTCGCTAACCAAAGTTCAACATCAAAGACCATTCAATCTTACATAATTTGACAAATCCTTGAGTTGTAATAAAGCTATCGGTTAGTTAGTTAGTTAGTTAGTTAACTTTCTGTTAATGACAGTTAGCAGTTGAAAGTGTATAAAAGTGTGATATCAACAGTTAAAGAAATAGAAATACACATTCAATAGAATTATTATGACTACACAACATACTCAAAATCTCTCTCATATCTATTCTTTTCTTTTATGTTAGTTTCTTTAATTTTCTTTCTGAGTAGTTCATCAGTTCCCCACTGGAATTGATCTGAAAAAGAACCTATGTGTGATAGATAACTGCAACAAAATTGGTATCAGAGCTTTTCTTTCTTTCTTGAGGGACCTGTGAGTGAGTGAGCTTTCTTAAAGATCTGAAGTTGGTGATTACCTTTAGAAGTGTTATGATTTCAAGGAGTTCATCAGAGATGGCTAAGAGCTCATCTCAAGGCCTGCAGCCTCCAGTATTTAATGGTGAAGGATATGCGATCTGAGCAGTCAAGATAGAAGTGTACATGTAAGGAAAGGATCTCTGGAAACCTGTTGAAGATGATTACATGGTTGAAGTGCCTACAGATGATGCAACAAGACCTCAACTGAGGTGGTTGAGGGAGAGGATCACCAAGAAACCTCGAGCTAGATCATGTTTGCATCAGGCTTTGGCTCCCTCCATTTTTACCATAATTATGAAGATGGATTCTGCTAAGAAAATCTGGGATTTCTTGAAGGAAGAAATACTAGGGAGATGATAGAGTTAAGCATATGAAGGTGCTCAACTTTATTAGAGAGTTTGATAAACTACAGATGAAGGATGGTGAGTCTGTCAAAGTATATGCTGAAAAGCTTTGTCAGTTAGCTTACTAGATTAGCCTTCGTGATTTAGAGTTCAATGATGACAGAATTGTTCAGAAGCTATTGATCTTAGTTCTAGAGAAGTATGAAGTAACTATTGCTTCTCTGGAAAATTCAAAAGATATGACCAGTATCAAGCTACCCAAGGTTGTGAGTGCTCTGCAAGCACAAGAGCAAAGACATCTAATGAGGAAGGGTGATGTTTCAAAAGGTGCTTACAAGGCATTCACAGAGAATGGCAATAAGGAGAAGTTTAAGAAGAAGTGGTCGAAGGGAGGCTTTAAGGTACAGAAGAATCAGAATCAGCAAAAAGATCCATCCAAAAATCAGTCTAGTGATAAGAATGTGAAATACAATCCTTGCCTTCATTGTGGTAAGTCAAATCATTTGGCTTATAGGTGCTAGAAGAGACCAGATGTAATCTGCAGAAAGTGTAATCAGAAGGGTCATATGGAGGTGATTTGTAAAAACCAGTCTGGACATTCTTCTGCTGAAGCTCAAGTCATCGAAGAGGAAGAGCAACTTTTTATTGTTACTTGTATCTAGTGGAGTCACCTCCTACAGAATGGATTATAAACAGTGGTTATACAAGCCACATGTCTTCTAATCTTGGTCTGCTTAAGCAGTTGGACAGATCAATACATGCAAATGTGAGGCTTGGGGATGGTCAGTGTATTTCTATGGAAGGGAAAGCGATGGTTGAGATATGCGCCAAGAAAGGTCTCAGCGTTATTTTTTATGTTCTCTTTATGCTTAAGATTCATCACAATCTTCTCAGTGTGACATAACTCATCATTGAGAAAAGGTTCAAAATATTTTTTGAGAATGATGAGTGCAGAATTATTGATCCAATTAGAAGTGAGATTCTCATAGTTAAGGTGAGAAACAAGTGATTCTCTCTAAGAATGGAATATGTGCAAAAACAAGTGCTTCTCTCTAAGAATGGAATATGTGCAACAGAATGCCTTGGCTAGTAATGCTCAGCTGACATATCTTTGGCACAAAAGACTAAGACACTTCCATATAAGAGGTCTTGAGGAAATGGAAAGAAAGAAGATGGTTAATGATTTTCCTACGGTGCTAAGTGATAGATCTCAGTGTACTACTTGTTTTAAAGGCAAGCAAGCCCGACTTCCATTTCTAATATCGTCCTAGAGAGCTAGTGAACTACTGCAACTAGTTCACATGGATGTGTGTGATCTAATTCCTGAATAGTCCTTAAGTGGCAGCAGGTATTTTCTATTGATGATTGATGATTATTTTAGATACTCATGGCTTTATAGTTTTAAAAACAAAGGGGAAGTAACTGATATTTTCAAGCACTTTAAGAGTCTTGTAGAAAATCAAGTTAGTAAGAACTGACAATGGAGGTGGGTTTACTGCAGAGAAGTTTGAGCTTTTGTGCAGAAAAGTAGGTATTAAGCACCAACTGACAACTTCTTACACCCCTCAAAAAATTGGAGTGGTGGAGAGAAGGAACAGAACAGCCATAGAAATGGTGAGATGCACGCTCAAAGAGAAGGTACTTCCCAAGAAGTTTGAGACAGAAGCTGCACAAACAGCATATTTTCTGCTAAACAGACTATACACTAGTGCTCTTAACAGGAAGACACCTTATGAGATATGGTGTGGTGTGAAGCCTAAGCTCATAAATCTCAAGATCTTTGGGAGTTTATGCTATTTCCATGTACCACAAGTCATAAGAAGCAAGTTAGACAGTAAGAGTGAACCAGCTATCTTTGTTGGTTATTCTGAAGTTACAAAAGGATATAGGATTTATTTTCCTGATTTGAATAAAGTCAAAGTGAGCAGGGATGTTCATTTTCTTGAGCCTGAACAATGGGACTTGTAAAAGAAAGAACAAGATCCAGTTACAAAGGATAGTGAGTAACTTGTTAAATACTACAGTGGCATGGATTTCACTGATACATCCATGTTTGATGGTGATGCTCCAAAAGATGAGAATAGTGTTGAGCATCAAGAAGAGGATATTGATCATGTTCCTAAGAGAGGAGCAAGAAGCTTGATAGATATTTATGAGAGGAGCAATGCTACAGTATATGAGCCCTCTTATGTGCAGGAGGCTTTAAATGATGTGAAGTGGAAAAATGCAATGCAGGAGGAGTTGGAAATGATCCAAAAGAACAAAACCTGGACACTTGTTGATAGACCAACTAAGAGAAAAGTGATTGGTCTTAGATGGGTGTTCAAACTAAAATTGAATCCAGATGGTTCTATCAATAGGTATAAAGCTCGACTAGTGGTGAAGAGTTATGCACCTATTGAAGGTGTAGATTTCAATGAAACCAATGCACCAATGGCAAGGCTTAAGACAATAAGGTTGATCTTGGCTATAACTGTAGAGAAGGAATGGGAGGTACATCAAATGGATGTTAAGTCTGCCTTCTTGAATGGACAACTACAAAAGGAGATTTATGTAGATCAACCAGAACGTTTTGTGGTAAAAGGAAAAGAAGATAAAGTGTATAAGCTGAACAAAACCTTATATGGGTTGAAGCAAGCACCAAGATGTTACTACTCGAAGATAGATGTCTTCTTACTACAAATTTGTTTCCAGAGAAGTAATAGTGAACCCACACTCTATGTTAGAGTTGAAGAAGGATAGGTATCTATAGTTTATGTTTATGTAGATGACTTGCTTCTAACTGGAAGTTCAAGTGTTCAAATTAGAGGCTTGAAGCCTCAGTTCAGTAGTACATTTGAAATGACAGATCTTGGCCTAATGAAGTATTTTCTAGGCATAGAGATGACTCAAAGGAAGGGATAGATCTTTGTAAGCCAGAAGAAGTACATATGTGATGTGCTTAAAAAATTTCAAATGGATCAATGTAAACTAGTTTCAACTCCTATGTGTCTAAAAGAGAACTTGTTGCAGAAAGTTGAGAGTGAGGAGATTTATAATAGAAGATATAAAAGTATGATCGGATGTCTTATATACATTACCATGACCAGACCTGATGTACAATTTACTGTGAGTGTACTTTCTCGATTCATGAGCAATCCAGGGAAACCCCACTTGATTGCTGTAAAAAGAGTTTTGAGGTATCTTAGAGGTACTCTGGATTATGGCTTGCTTTAAGAGAGGACTGGAGTATGTGATATGAAGTGCTATGTGGATAGTGATTGGGGTGGTTCTTCGGAAGATATGAAGAGCAATTATGGATTTTGTTTCACTCTTGGATTAGCTTGTTTTCCGTGGAGTTCAAAGAAGCAAGAAGTGATGGCTTTATCTACTGCAGAAGCTAAGCTAGTTACAGCTACTTTTACAGCAAAACAAGTTGTCTGAGATATGAAATTACTTCTGGATTTGCAGGTGACTGTGAAAGATCCCAAAATGATGTATATTGACAATCAAGTAGCCATTGCCACCTCAATAAGTCCAGTGTTTCATTGGAGGACTAAACACTTTAAACTCAGATATTATTATTTGAGGGATGTACAGCAGGACAGTGAAGTGAAGCTGATATATATGCAAACAAAAGAGCAAATGGTTGATCTGTTTACCAAAGAGTTTTATGTCTCAAGATTTGAATATCCTAGAGAATTAATTAAAGTGAAGCTGAAGACTCTGAGCCAAGGACGAGAACGAAGCAGTAATGTCTCAGAGAATGAATGCGAAGTGAAAGTTACTTAAAGCTAAAGCAACATAGCTCAGCTTGTAATAAAGCTAGCGGTTAGTTAGTTAGTTAACTTTCTATTAATGACCGTTAGCAGTTGAAAGTGTATGATATCAGCAGTTAAAGAAATAGATATACACATTCAATAGAAATACTCTGATTACACAACATACTTGAAATCTCTCTCAGCTCTATTCTTTTCTATTAGTTTCTTTAATTTTCTTTCTGAGTAGTTCATCAGCTCCCCACTGAAATTGATTTATAAAAAAAAACCTATGTGTGATAGATAACAACAACACTTTACACTATCATGTAAGGCATGATATGGGGTAACCCCTTCTGTGTTTGCCAATTATGTTTACAGTAAACATTTATTTATTAATATCATTTTTTTCTTTGCAAAAAATAGGAAACATTAGCAATTATATATAGTAATTGTATTGGTCCTCCTCTGTTGGGAAACCGGATTGAGACCCGATCCTGACCATAGTAGAATAATCACGAAATATTTTCGTGACTTTTGATTTCCCAAAAACCAAGATCTATTTAATTCTATAAAGTGATTAACACAAATCATAATAAAGTGGAAACTTAATTCGTACCTTATTTCAAAGTTTGATCTTAATCTTGTTGTATTCCTCAAACTATTTCTGAAACTGATTCGTCTCAACCACCCTAGCTGCATAAGTATTCGGCCTTTAACAGTATCTACAAAATAGGTTGAGAGAACTATGTAACTCCTATAGACAGGGTTAAGTAAAAAAGCGTCAATTTCATTATAGCTTAAGCCTATTTATAATAGATTTTAGGTATTTTAGTAATTTAATTAAAATTATAATCTAATTTCAAATAAAATTTAATTAGAATTACTAATAATTCCAATTAAATATCAATTATGCCCAAATAAAATCCAATATCTCATATTGATCCTTATTTATTAAATATCTCACATTATATTATAATTTCTCAAACTTTACAATCAAGTCCAACTTGCTTAAATCAACTTTGCTCTCTTCAATCCATTCTATATGGAGACCCATTACATTTCCAAATATGTTGGTCATTATTATAAAATCTAATTTTAATTCATAATTAAAATTCAATAAATTAAAAATCCTTTCAATTTATCTTTAATTCTCCAATTAAACAATTTATAATCATAGATCAAGATTGGCGTCTAGCAACATATTATAACCACCCAAATATTTAGGAATGTCAAAGTAGTTTTGACTAACCTTTCCGTGCATAGTTTTTTTCGTATAATTCAATTCTTTCATCATACAATGTTTTGATTAGACATAGAGCATCAAATTAATGTCTACTATATTTTGAGTCTAATCATATTAGTTCTCTGCCATTAGCTATCGATTCAATTAATGACATTTGTAAACTATTTACA
>JAOQMP010000008.1:26539178-26550656 GCA_027563575.1 Erythroxylum pedicellare
CAAAAGGGAAATTGTATTGTTTGATTTGTATGAGATTGAATAAAGATGAAAGAAATGGAAAAGAAAGAAAAAAAATTTGTACCGGGTTTCGGATATGTCTTAGTCTAGGTTTCCAGCGCGATAGTTATTTCTAAGATTTTGTTCCTGGATGTCGGACAGTTGTTTTATTTTGAATGAATCATTTGGACCGCTTTTAATTCGATTCGGTTTCTGATTTGTTATTCGATTCGTATTCGCTTCGCTTTTGATTCGATTGTCTTATGTTTCCATTTCGATTCGTTTCCGATATGTTGCCTCTTTTGTTTCCAATTCAGGTTTGCTTCGCTTTGTTTCGCTATATGAGTCGATTCGTGATGTCGTCCGTTCTGTTTGATTTGCTTTTTGATCCGTTTTTGTTCCCGTTTTTTGGCTGGGGTCCGGTCTCCAGATTGGGTCCCAACAAGAACTTATCGTTTATATATCATAGATTTTCACAAGTTCACTAGCAGAATCAATCACATATATAATCGAGGTAGCATTAAGAAATATGTATTAAAAATATATAATCATATATGCATAAATATGTAAAAAATATATATCAACATAAACTCTCCCCCTTTATCATTATAAAAAAATAATAGAGTATAGGGAGGAAGGAACTTTCACAAGTTCAAATAAGCCAGGTAGAAAAGAATAGCAATAGTGTTTATGAAGGGATTCAAAGATTTTTCTTAACAAAATCTACATATTAAGAAGTTGATTTTGTATGCTATCTATTTTTTCTCGCATCTATTCCTGATTGGCTTAAATTTTCTGTAGTTATTGATGGAGTTTTGCAGTATTTTTATCCTGAGGAGGAATAAGAATTTGTTGGACTAGAGTAGGATCTAAGGTTTTTGCTACTCTTTTAGATCTTTTGTCTACCTAGGCATTGTTTTGCAATTTGCATCCAAATTGATAGGGAATAGAAGGGTGAAACTTAGCCGGTGCATACCAATTCAGATTTGTAAAAGGAACTCTATATAGTTGAAAATCTTGGTGAGCAATACCCATAACATAGGTAACCAGTTGTATTCTTATGATTCCCCTTATCCACCATAAACATCAAGATCATAGTTAGAAGATTCATTTTGTTCCCTTTTAGCAAATTATACACCATATAAGTATCTAGAAGGCTTCAACTTTCAATTAAGCTACTCTTGGGAAAATTGAAGTAGCTAAAAGCGATGCAAGGCATTGTGGTATTAAGTCTAATTGCTTGCTCCAGGGTCTCTTATCTTGGGTGTTCTCAGTATAAAGGTAGATGCATCTAATTGCTTGCTCCAAGGTCTCTTGTCTTGGATGTTTTCGGTATGAAGGCAGATGGATTTGACAAATTCGATTAACTCCAGATCATTAACATCCCACTTATGACAGGAAAAATTAGTTCTCCCTCTAAGAGCTACTTCCAGTATATCTCCTAAGATTTCTTCAGAAATTAAAATTTCACATTCATGCACCCATAAGACAATGGCTAACTTTCCATTAATTTCTTCCTTTTCATGTGTGTGTAGAATATCCTGACTAGCTCATCGCATACTGTCTCATCTAAGTTCAGAAAATTTTCCCAACCAACGGTAACAAAATAAGGAGAGATGGGTATATCAATGTCACCAAACATCATAGGAGGAAAGATCTACCCAGCAACCACCTTTCTTTTCTTATACTGTGTTTTATAGCAAACTTTATCTTCCATTGATTCAAACATTTTTGGTGGTATTGACACCTTTCCTTACTCATGTGCAACTATCTTTATTTTCTTTACCTTTTTTTCTTTGGAAAATATCTCTTCTTGAAACAACTCTTTTCTATCAGTAGGGTCCTTAATAGTATCTTTAGTTACAAATGCTTTGCCTGTCTTTATTTCTTCCTTTTTTTTCTTTTTCTGGCTTCTTCTTCCTCGTTCTTTTTAACATTCATGGTTTCTTTTTGTTAAGAACTTTTCTCAGAATGTTTTGCAACACTTCCTCTAGTCCGTAGTCGTCTAATCAATTGAGTGGATTCTTCATCTGAATCATTTTCATTTGTAATCCAGTACACTTTAGGCACTTTCTTCTCTTGAGGTTTAGAGGAGAAAAGTTTAGTAATACGAGCTTCATTATAGTTAATAAAGAAGTTGAGTTTTTTTTTGTTCTTGCCATTATAGGTGAGCTTGGTGAACTTTGACAGAGAGAAAAAGAGTCAATAAGAATACAGAGTGTTAGGGTTTAGAGAGAATAAGTGACGCAGATGAGAATGATAGAGATGAGAAGACCAGAGAAGTTTGCTTAAGGTATAGTAAGTGATTCCTGAGTGTTGATCTCGTGAGAGTATGATTAGACGTACATATAAGAAGAGGAAGCATAATTGGTTACGTATCTTTTGACAAACGCGTATGTAGAGTTATCAAACTACACGCGCATTTATGAAAAGGCTTAAATGACTCCTTATTTTTAGGACATGTGTCACTTAGAATATCAACCCGAGAGAAGCCTTCTGAAAAGAAGATGAGCCTTCTAATATAAAAGAAACCTACTAACCTAAGAGGAGGCTTATAAATTAAGATGGGCCTTTTAAACTCTAAATAGCCTACTAAACTAAAAGAGAGTTTCTAAGGAATCAGAATAGAAGAAGCTTGCTAAACGAAATGCAAAGAAAAATAGCAAAGAATATTCATGCAGAAGTAATATTAGAGAGTTTTCACATACCAAGTTCTTTTCTTAATACACAAAATCTATCTTTAGAGAGTGGCTTGGCGAAAATGTTAGTTACTTGATTCTTATTATTAACATGCAAAAGATCAATGGTTCCTTCTAAAACATGATCTCTTAGAAAATGATGTTTGATTTCAATATGCTTAGTCCTAGAATGATGCACATGATTTTTATAAAGAATTATAGCACTAGTATTATCACATAATATAGGAATATGATAAAAATTTAGAGAAAAATCCTATAGTGATGCTTCATTCATAAGATTTGAGCATAACAGCTGGTAGCTGCTATATATTTTGCTTTGGTCGTCAAAAGCGCTGTGCAATTTTGCTTCCTATAAGACCACGACACTAGAAACCCTCCAAGAAATTGACAGTGACCACTTGATCTTTTTTATCAACTTTATCACCTGCATAATCTGCATCACAATAGCCCACTATGTCAAATGAATCAGTATTTTAATATCATAGTCCAAAATTAATAATTCCATGGAGATATCAAAAGATACTTTTGACCGCTTGAAGGTGGCTTTCTTTTGAATTTGATTGAAAGTGTGCATGAAGATACACATTAATCATAATGTCTAGTCTTAGGTTTGTAAGATATAGTAGTGATCTAATCATTCCTCTATACTTTGTCTCATTCGTGGCTTTCCCTTCTTCGTCTTTATCAAGTTTAGTTCTAGTCGATATGGGAGTACCCATTGGTTTGACATTTTCAAAATGATATTTCTTGATGAGTTCCTTTATGTATTTGTCTTAGCTAATGAAGATTCCTTTATGCATTAATGCTGAGAATTCTTTGTAGAAGGATGGATTAGTAGCACCAAATATTATTTCATCAATATATAATGGCACTATGAGTAAATCATTCTCCTTTCTCTTAATAAATAAGGTCTTATTGACCTTTCCTCTTTCAAGGTTATTCTCAAGCAAAAAGTTACTTAACCTCTCATACCATGCTCGAGAAGCCTAATTTAAACCATATAGTCCTTTGGTTAACTTCATCACGTAATTCAGATGATTTTCTTCTTCAAAGACTGGGGGTTGCTTAACAAATACTTTTTTGTTAATGTAACCATAATGCACTTTTAACATCCATTTGGAACAACTTGAAGTTTCTATAGCATTCAAAGTCAAGTAAAATTCTAATCAATTCCAATATAGCAACAAGCGCATAACTTTCATTTAAATCAATACCTTCTTGTTGATTGTAACCTTAAGCTACAAGTTTAGCTTTGTTTTTTACCACCTTACTATTTTCATCAAGTTTCTTTTAAAATACCCAGCGAGTCTTAGTAATTAACTTGTTTTAAGGACAAGGTACTAGATTCTAGACTTTGTTTTTGTCCAATTGATTCAGTTCGTCTTTCATGGCTGAAACCCAGTTTTCATTAATAAGGGCCTCTTCAATAGTCTTTAGTTCTATTTGTGATATGAGAGCAATAAAGTTGTTCTTAAACGATGATCTTGTTCTTAGACTTTTAGAAGGATTTTCCATAATATATTGATGTGTATCAAGACCTGTCCATTCTCTCGATGTTTTTTGTTGCATAGGCTCCTGCTGAGATGAAGGAGCCTACACTATTCTAGTTTCAAAGGGGCCTTTTTGATTTTGTAATTTTGAAGGTATTATAAGTGTAGTTTGATTCTCCAATGTATTTTTAGGTGCTGATGTATTCTCTTCATCATTTGAGTCAGTTACTATTGTTGAAGGTAGTGCTTCATCAAATACCACATGTATCGATTCTTTTATCTTCTTTATTTTTATTATATACTCTAAATCCTTTCCTAGCGGTACTATTTCCCAAAAATATAGCTTTGTCTGATCTCACATAGAACTTTCTAAGTTTGTCTTTTCCATTGATTAGAATTAAACACATGTAGCCAAATGCTCGAAAGTAAGCAACATTTGGTTTTCTTCCTTTCCATAGCTCATAAGGACTCTTTTCGTAATAGTTCTTATGAGACAACTGTCGAGGATATAACAAGCGGTTGACAAGGCTATTACCCAGTAACCATGAGATAGGACACTTTCACATAGCATTGTGCTGGCCATATTTACGAGAGTCATGTTCTTTCTCTTAACAACTCCATTTTATTGTGGAGTCCTTGCACATGAAAAGTTGTGAGTTACACCATTTTCATTACAGAATTCTTCAAATTTTATGTTATCAAATTCTTCTCCATAATCACTTTGAATCGATATAATGCAATACCCTTTTTCAATCTGAACTTTCCTACAAAACTTCTCAAAGACTTCAAAAGTATCATCTTTATTTAATAGAAAATACCTATGTAAATTTGGAAAATTCATCTCCTATAAAAAATTGTAACATTTGCAACCAAAACTGTGAGTCCTGGTAGGACTAAATAAGTCCATGTACACGGGTTCAAGTGGCTAGTTAGTAGTCACAATATTTTAAGGAGGGAAGTTGCTTCTGATTTGTTTTCCTTTTAAACAAGCTTCACAAACCTGATTGCTCTCAAATTTCAAATTTGACAGTCCTCTTACTAACTCATTTTTGGACAATTTTGATAAAATACTCATGTTAGCATGTCTAAATCTTCTATGTTAGATAAATGAATCCTTTTCTATTGAGACAAAGTACTTATCACTTTGAGAAGATATATCTTCCATTTGAGCACAGTACATGTTCTGATTCTTAGGACCAATGAATATAATATTATTATTAAGATCGTCAATTATTTCATAATGTGATGTATAGAAAGTAACTCTGTAACCTTTATCACATAATTGCTTACGCTAAGTAAGTTATATTTCAATCCATCAACAAAAAGATCATTATCAATAGAAGCAGAGTTAGAATCATCGATTTTGCCAAATCCATTGACCTTTGCCTTGTTTTTATCAGCAAAGACAACATTACCTCCGTCTTTCCTTTCAATGTAGTTAAAATGCGATATTTCACCTGTTATGTGTCTCAAACAACCGTTATCAACTATCTATTGATTTTCCTTTGTCTTCATTTTGAAGCTTATCTGTAGAGTGTATTATGTCATTTTAGGTACCCAAATCTTTCTAGGTCCTTTCAAGTTAGTAATTTGACCTTTCAGTCTCCAAACATACATTTGAGATGGTTTTTCCATTTTCTAAAAGTAGCAAGAGTAACTAATATGACCATGTCCACCATAATAATCACACAAAAGAGATGAATGATAGTTGTTATGATTTTTATCACTGACTAGGTTCTTGCTGTTTTGGCTATAGCTACTGTTGGATTTAACAAAGAAGTTTTTGTATGTCCTAATATTGTTATTTTCATTATATCCTATTTTGGTCTTAACAAAAACACATTTACCACTCTCAAGCAATGCATTGAGATTGTTTCTTCCATTAACAAAATTAGCAAGATCCTTTTCAAGAGAAATAATTTTCTTAGCGTATTTTTCTTTTTCAAGTTTTAAAGCAATAACTTTCTCTTCTAATTGTTTTATCTTAGCATAGTCATTTTCAAGTGATGAGTTTTCTAATTGAATTATTTTTTGGTTCCAATTGTTCTTTTTCAAAAACTGTTTCTTTATTATCATTTTCAAGAGAAGTGACCTTAGACAACAAATCTTTATTTTTCAATTCTAATAATTTAATCTTATTTGTTAAAGATTGATCATTATTTTTGAATTCTCAACCTTTTTGAAACACTACACTGTTAGTTTTTTATACTTATCATATAAGTCATGATATGTATCTCCCAATTCATCAATTTCAGTATCAGAGTCAGAATAATATATTTCATCATCTCCGGATTTGACCATAAAGCAAACGTTGTTGACTTCCTTTAGTCTTTTTCTTTAAAGTTATCAAAATCCTCATCTGACCAAGCTGCAGTCATGGCATGCTTTTTGAGTTTTCTATTTTCTGTCTTGTCCTTTTGAAGAAGAGGGCATTCTAGTCTTGTGTGTCTAGGCTTCTTGCAGTGACAACATATGATTTGATTATTTTGTGTATTGCTATTGCCACTGTTGGCCTTTGATAGGAACCTGTTGTTTCCATTTTTTGTTTCCTTCTTTTTTCTTCATAAACTTCTTTTTCTAGAAGCAGGCATATTTTCTGACCATGAAGTTAAATTCGACATCTCCATCTATTTGTAGCTAAATATCACTTTCATCATCAGTTGATGGATTTGATTTTTCAATTGCTTTTAGTGCCATTCCTCTTCTATATGAGGATCTTTCATCTCGCTTAAGCTCGATTTTATAAATCATTAAGTATTCTCTTAACCAGTCAAGTGAGATTGTATTGAGATCTTTTGCAATTTCCAGAGTTATCACTTTAGGCCTCCATTCCTTTGGTAATGATCTTTGAATTTTTGTTACCAGCTCGTCATTTGGATATAACTTGCCTAAGTTTTTCAAAACAATGATGATGTTATTGAAACGTTCGATGAATTCATCTATTATTTCTCCCTATTTCATACAAATAGTCTCATATTGATGCACTAAAAGACTTATTATATGTTTCTTTATCTCATTCGTTCCTTCAAAAGTAACTTGAAGCTTTCCCCACATTTCTTTTGTTGTAAAACAGTAGGATATCTTTTCGTACTATTCTAAAGATAATGCATAGATCAAATGATATCTTACTTTGGCATTTAGTTGTGCACTTCTTTTGTAAGCATCAATCCACAGTTCTATGTTGTCAGTAGCAGGAGGTGTAGCTCTAACTTTGATAGCTTGCCAGATTTCAATATCCACCAATTGAAGATAGATGGTCATTCTTTCTTTCCAATAGGAGTAGTTGTTTCCATTGAATTAAGGAGACTTTGAGATAGATTTTCCTTCAAGGCTTCTTAATTATGATAAAAGTGATAAAAGTGATAAAAGCACAATAAAAGTGAAACCTTACTCTGATACTAAATGATAAAGCAAATACACGCAAGAGGGGATGAATTATGTGTAAAAAATTTGCAAGGTACTTTAAATCTTTAAAATCCTTCTTAAGCAAAATGGGTTGATAAATGGAAAGGTCTTATTAAACTTTGAAAGGAACCTGTTAAAATTTAAAAAGAAAGGATCTTGTTAGTTATTTAAAATATGATAGAAGTCTATTAATCAAAATAGATCCTATTTGAGCTCAAAAAAAAAGGGCCCTATTAATCGATAGGAGCTTATTAGAGCTTAAATAGAAATAAGCCTGTTAATTGATAGGAGCCTATTAATGCTTAAAGAGAAATGAACCTCTGGCTTTATAGAAATAGAAGGAGCCTATTGAAAAACTAAAAGAGTCACTTGAAAACATAAACTTATAACGTTAAAATTTAAAAGTTAGGAAGAGAGAAAGAATGACACAATAGATTTATACTGGTTGATGGTTCGGCTAACAACCAAGCATATGTCCGGTCCTCAAGTATTCAACTTGAGTATTTCATTATAAGAATCCGATTATTAATATTGATGAGCCTCTCTAAGCTTATAAGTATATATTTTTCATGGTTCTCTAACCTTCCACACTTAAAGTGCATAACAAGCTTTTAAAAGCTCACAGAAAAATAAAATGTAAAATCCAAAGTAAATTATCAAATAGCAATTTCTCATTTAATATAGTGATTTCACTTTCTAAGGCACAATAGAATGATATGACTCTTAAGAATATAGATGTTGCTCAAATGTTTCGAAAGTCTGTGTATGTTAGTTTCTTCAGAAGTGTTGTTGCTCTTTTTTAAATAATCGATTTCTTCAACTAATCGTTGCTTCGTCTCAATTCTAAGTTAACATTGGATTTTCAATATCATCTTTGCTGGAACAAAATTTTTTAGAGCTAATTGTTCAAAAAAGTAAGATCCTCTAAGATGTTAATAAGGAAAGTTTGCTAAAAAGGTTCCTGTAAGAAAAAAATAAATTTTAATGATTTTATTTCCTTTAAAAAATACTATTATCTATACAAAGAAATAAATCTAATTTAAGATTTGAAATCTTATATAGTTATCACCAAAATCGTTAAATATAAACCTTAAGTTAACAGAAATTATGGAAAATGAACATAAGGCATATGTACTAAAAATAGTACTGAAACTGTAAATACTTTATAGTAAGTTAAATTGTACACACGAAAGAATACAACAATACCAACAAAAAGTCTTATAATTATATTGCCAAAGCCTTCAATCTCCAAATCCTAATCTACAAAGGAGATCGACTATAACCTATGATTTTCCCTCTAATTATTTTGTTCTACACTAATTATTTAATGAAGCAAAAATAAGAACCACTAAATGCTTGCTTTTGTGCCAGTTCAGATAGGCACTCCCAGACGGAAAGCATATTAAGATTAAGAGCTTGTTCATTAATCTGTGAATGGAAAAAAAATTAAAGAAACTACCAAATCTTTGTACATATTCCCACACATGCACGGTTGATTGCTTCATCTAGTGATGGCTTATGCGAGGATGTGCTTGGTAAGGGCTCAATTGCACATTGATGGCCTCTATCTCCAAAAAGTTTCATCTAAAAAATAAAGGGAAAGTTAGAAAGGTTAAAATAATTTGGCGCCCATGTATTATGTACGATCCTCTAATAAGTTTAATTACAAGTTCCATTTTTTATCCCTAAAATATTATGTAGGCTATACTATAAGCTTAAAATTGTTTTGATATTATATATAATAAAGACTTTAAATAATAATACTTAATTATTGCCAGGTGTGGCCTGTGGCAAAGCTTGGCTAGTTCACGTTCGAGTTTTTGAACATATTTCAGGCTTTAGGTTAGGCTAGGGTAGCCCGGTGCAACTCGACTCAAAGCCTAAACTATGTTTAAAAAACTCGAGTCTGGCCAAAAGTTTGGTCAATTATGACTATGTCGGATCAGGTCAGATCAAACTAACTAAGCTACGATGCCTAAAGTCTAAATTTTTAATGAAAATAATGTTATTTTATTATTAAAATTTAAAATATATTTAATTTAGTTAGTCAGAGGACCGAGAGTCTTATATTCAATTGGGTTTCAAGCTCGATTTCAAGCTCGTCAAAACCTAATATAAAATTTTAGATTGGAGCTAAGCTTAGGCGAGTCCGAGCTCAGCCTTACCTATTATCACCCTCAATTGTTGTTTTAAATTAGCAACAATTTTAATTGTTGCATATATTAAATTTTAAAGCAACTATATTTTAATTTGTTGCCTTTTAAATATATGACAACAATGTCACTATTATCATTGTTTTTAATATTATTAAAGATAATATTTAAAAAAATCATTATCAAAATTACTTATAAATGTTGTGAAAAAGGTAATGAAATTAATTTGCAAAAGTTTGGAGTTACAGAAATTGACTTGAAAAAGTTAAAGGTAAGAGGAAAATTTATATGTTAATTAAGTGAGAATACAAGTAGAGCTTATTAATACGGTTTCATAACTAGTTCTTGAGTTTAAACAACCAAATTAACTCCATTTAAACACTTCATTTCTATTTCATATCAATTAAATAGGATAACAACTAGAATTGGATTTTATGCATTAAAAAATGGAAAATTTTGAATAAAAAATAATATTGAATAAAAAATTAAATTAAAAATTAAGATATCAATGTTAGACTATTTTATGTCCCATGTCAATTATAGATTTGAGTCCAATGAACAACACCCAAGATAATGGTTATTGGGTATTATAGAATGGATTTCAAATGGGTCAAAGACCCTTGGGTATTATAGAATGGATTTCAAATGGGTCAAAGATCCTTTTCCTCTCTCTTCTAATTACCAAAAGACATGTCCGTTGGTGATGCTATATAAGTTGAAAAAAACTTATTAAATCATAACATTATGAACCATTGAGGAATTCTCTAACGGAAGAAGACAAGAGGAAATAAAAGTCATTCAAGCAAACCAAAATCTAACGACAAACAATCATGGATATGGGTACGCTGAACTTAATCAATCCATAAATGATTTTTTCAATTGGTATCAGATCCATGTGTATTCATTATTACGATCTTCCATATACCATGAATGAGTGTGCTATTTGTGATGATAATGATGCATGATTTATTTTTTATCGTATATGTTTCTGTATAGAGCACTGTATTGCATAATTTATTGATGTATCATTTTGGTCAAACGCAAGTTTTGATGAATCATTCCAGAAACCAAAATGAATGTTCAGTGTTGATATGTGATTTGTGTGGGTCAGAGTAAGAAACATACACGTGAGAAACAATTGAGAAAAAGGTTTGATTTATGTTTATGAAAATACCTTAAAAGTGTTCGGTATGAAAGAGAAACTGAAAACAAGATATGCTCTTCATAATGTTTCAAATGGTTTTCGGTTCCTCTGTGATTATCAAGTTAACTAGAAATGCTCTGGGTACTGTGGAATGATTTACGGTATATAAGGAAACGAAACTCTGTTATGGATGGATGGTTTTAGAGAGAAAAAATTAATGGGTTTTGTGTCGAGTAATAATCACCGCAGAAGACGATGGTGGATTACGTTATTCTTGACTCAAACCAAGATATGGAAAAAATCCAAAGCATCGTAAGAAAAAAAAATAGAAACGAAGGAAGAAGAAGGAGTAACGTCTGGCGCATGCACTGCATGTGCCAGATGCTACCTCCCTTAGCAGACGCTGGCGCTTGCTTTAGCTTTCAGGCCCAGAAATCATTTTCTGGGCTTATTTTTTGTTGATTTTGGGCCCCCAAAGGTTATATTGGATTAATAAATTTTTATGGCCCAATCATAAGGGATTATTTAATTCATAATTGATTTATACATAATATAATTTTGAAATTAGTGCCATATTATCTATTTGTTTG
>JAOQMP010000008.1:26550756-26561067 GCA_027563575.1 Erythroxylum pedicellare
ATGAATATAGTGTAAACTTTTGTCAATGAATGAAATGAAGTGTTGAAGTTTTTAAGTATTGTATATTCTTTATGATGCCATTTACAACTCTTTTAGATCTTTTGTCATTCTAACCTACCATTGTTATAGGATATGTACTTGAATGTCCTCTGGATGTTCGAGTAAATACTCTATGGTAGTGGGATATTACAACTCTTTTAGATCTTTTGTTTACCCAGACATTGTTTTGCAAATTGTATCCAAATTTATAGGGAATGGAAGGATGAAACTTAATCTTACATACCAATTCAGATTTGCCGAAGGAAATCCATAATGGTTGAAAATCTTAGTGAGCAACATCCTATAAGGTAGCAAATTGGTAGTATTCTTAAGATTCCCCTTATCCACCATGAATCTCAAGATTATAGCTGGAAGATTCATCTTGTTCCCTTTTAGCAAATTATATGCCCATAAGTGTCCAGCAGACTGCAACTTTCAACTAAGCTACTCCTAGAAAAATTGAAGCAACTGAAAGCGATGCAAGACATCTTGGTATTAAGTCTAATTGCCTACTTCATGTCTTAGGTGTTCTTAGTATGAAGGTAGATGGATTTGACAACTTTGACTAACTCTAGATCACCAATATCCCACTTTTGACAGGGAAAATTAGTTCTCCCAATAGGAGCTACTTCCAGTATATCTCCAAAGATTTCTTCAGAAATTAAAATTTCACATTCATGCACCTATGAGACATTGGCTAGCTTTCTCTTAATTTCTTCCTTTTTCATATGTGTGTAGGATATCCTGAGTAGGTCATCACATACTGTCTTATCTAATTTTAAAAAAATTTCCTAACCAATGGCAATAAAGTTAGGAGAATCCGTATACCTATATCATCAAACATCATAGGAGGCATGATTCGCCTAGCAACCACCTTTCTTTTCTTGTACTATATTTTATAACAAACTTTAGCTTCCATTGATTCAAACATTTTTTGTGTTATCGATGTCTTTCGTTTCTTGTGCATAACTAGCTTTATTTTCTTTGCCTTTTTTCTTTGGAAAATACCTCTTCTTGAGACAAATATATTATATTGATGGGGTCTTTAATAGTATCTTTAGTTACAGGCACTTTACCTTTCTTTATTTCTTCCCTTTTTTATTTCTGGTTTCTTCTTCCTCTTTCTTTTCAGCATCCTTGTTTTTTTTGTTCAGAGCTTTTCTCAACTTGTTTTGCAAGACTTCCTCTGGTCAATGGTCTTTTAATCAACCAAGAAGATTTTTCATCTGAATCATTTTCATTTGTAATCCAATAAACTTCAGGCACTTTCTTCTCTTAAGGTTTAGAGGAGAAAGGTTCAATAATATGAGATTCCTTTCTTTTGTCCTTTTGTTTTTGTTATTGCCATTGTAGGTAAGCTTGGTGAAGTTTGATAGAGAAAATAAGAGGCAATAATAATGCAGAGAGTTAGGGTGCAGAGAGAATAAGCAGAGTAGATGTGAATGAAAAAGATGAGAAAATGATAGAAGTTTACCTAGGGCATACTATGTACATATCTGTCAGAAGATATACAATCGACTACATGCGCATTTTTAAAAAAGGTTGAAAAGATGCCATAAATGACTCCTTATTTTTAATACATGTGTCGCTTAGAATGTCAACCCCGAGAGAAGCCTTCTAAAAAGAAGAGGAGCCTTCTAATGTAGAAGAAACCTACTAACCTAAGAGGAGACTTCTATATTAAGAAGGGCCTTCTAAACTCTAAGAAGCCTACAAAACTAAGAGATAATTTCTAAGGAATTAGAAATAGAAGGAGTCTGTTAAACGAAATGATAAGACAAGTAGCAGAAAAAATTCATGTAGAAATAATATAAGAGAGTTTGCACATACCGAGCTCTTTTCTTATCACACAAAATCTATCTTTAGAGAGTGGTTTGGTGAAAACGTCAGCTAGTTAATTCTCATTATTAACATGCAAAAGATTAATGGCTCCTTTCAAAACATGATCTTTAAGAAATGATGTTTGATTTTTATATGCTTAGTCCTAGAATAATGCACAGGATTTTTAGAAAGATTTATAGCACTAGTATTATCACATAATATAGGAATATGATAAAAGTTTAGAGAGAAATCCTATAGTTGATGCTTCATCCATAGATTTCAACATAATAGTTGGCAGTTGCTATGTATTCCGCTTCAGTCGTCGAAAGCACTATGCAATTTCACTTCTTGTAGGACCAAGATACTAGGTATCCTCTAAGAAATTGAAATTGACCACTTGTACTTTTTCGATCAATTTTATCACCTGTATAATCTGCATCACAATAGCCAACTATGTTAAATGAATAAGTTTTTGGATGCTATAGTCCAAAATCTATAATTCTATGGAGATATCAAAAGATTCTTTTAACTACTTGAAGGTGGCTTTCTTTCTTTTGGTTTTGATTGAAAGCGTATACAAAGACACACACTAAGCATAATGTTTGGTGTTAAGCTTATAAGATATAGTAGTGATCTAATCATTCGTAGTTTTGTCTTCTTCATCTTTATTAAGTTTAGTTCTAGTGTACATGGGAGTACCCATTGATTTCTCATTATCAAAATGATATTTCTTGATGAGTTCCTTTATGTATTTGACTTGGCTAATGAAGATTCCTTTTTTTGTTTGTCTAATTTGTAATCCGAGAAAAAAATGATAATTCTCCAGTTATGCTCATTTCAAACTCTCCCTATATTAATGCTGAGAATTCTTCACAGAATGATGGATTAGTAGCACCAAATATTATATCATCAACTTATATTTGTACTATGAGTAAATCATTCTCCTTTCTCTTAATAAATAAGGTTTATCAACCTTTTCTCTTTCAAAGTTATTCTCAAGTAGAAAGTTACTTAACCTCTCATACCATGCTTGAGGAGCCTGCTTTAAACTATAGAAAGCTTTGGTTAACTTCATCACGTAATTTGGATAGTTTTTCATCTTCAAAACCTAGAGGTTGCTTAACAAATACTTCTTTGTTAATGTAACCATTTAAGAATGCACTTTTAACATGCATTTGGAACAACTTGAAGTTGCTATAGCATGCAAAGCCAAGTAAAATTCTAATCGATTCCAATCTAGCAACAGGTGTATAAGTTTCATCAAAATCAATACCTTCCTGTTGATTGTAACCTTGAGCTACAAGTCTAGCTTTGTTTCTTACCACCTTACCATTTTTTTCGAAATAACCACTGACTCCTAATGATTGATTTGTTTTAAGGATCAGATATTAAATTCTAAAATTTGTTTTTGTCAATTTGATTCAGGTCTTCTTTCATGGCTGAAACCTAGTTTTCGCCAGTAAGGGCATCTTTAACAGTCTTTGGTTCTATTTGGGAGATTAGCACAACAAAGTTGTTCTTGAACGATGATCTTATACTTGGAATTTCATAGGTATCTCCCATAATGTATTGATGTGTATCAAGACCTCTCTATTCTCTCGGTGTTTTTCGTTAAATTAAGCTACTGCTAAGATAAAAGAGCCTGCTCGATTCTAGCTTCAGAGGAGCCTTCTTGATTTTGTAATTCTGAAGATATTATAGGTGTAGTTTGATTCTTCGATGAATTTTTAGGTACTAATGGATGCCCTTTATCATCTGAGTCAGTTGCTACTGTCGAATACCACATTTATCAATTTTTCTATCTTCTTTGTTCTTTTATTTTATACTCTCAATCCTTTACTAGTGGTACTGTAGCTTAAAAAATATTTTCGTCTGATCTTGCATTGAACTTTCCAAGGCTGTCTTTTCCATTGTTTAAAACGAAACACTTGTAGCCAAATGCTCGAAAGTAAGCAACATTTGATTTTCTTCCTTTCCACAACTCATAAGGGGTCTTTTTTAGAATAGGTCTTATAAGACAACTGTTGAGTATATAACAAGTGGATGGCATGACTTTTTCCCAGTAACCATGAGGTGGCCGCTTTCACATAGCATTGTTCTGGCCATATCTACGAGAGTCCTACTCTTTCTCTCAATAACTCCATTTTGTTGAGGAGTCCTCCGGCATGAGAAGTTGTGAGTTATACCATTTTCATTGCAGAATTCTTCAAATTTTCTGTTATCAAATTCTCCTTCATAATCATTTCGAATCGATGTTTAGTCTAAATTTTTCTGTAAAACTTCTCAAAGACTTCAAAAGTATCATCTTTATTTGATAGAAGATAAACCTCATGCAAATCTTAAAAAATCATCTTCTATAACAAAATCATAATGTTTACCACAAAAACTTTGAGTCCTAGTAGGACCAAATAAATCCATATGCACGAGTTCAAGTGGCTGGTGAGTAGTCACAATAATTTTAGGGGGAGAGTTGTTTATGACTTGTTTTCCTTTCAAAGAAGTTTCACAAACCTGACTACTCTCAAATTTCAAATTTGACAGCCCTCTTACTAACTCTTTTTTGGACAATTTTGATAAAATGCTTATGCTATCATGTCCCAATCTTGTGTGCCAAATAAGTGAATCCTTTTTTATTAAGACAAAACACTTGTCACTTTGAGAAGATATATCTTCCAATTGAGCACATTGTATGTTCTGATTTCTAGGACCAACGAATACAATATTATTATTAAGATTGTCAATTATTTCACAATGTGATGCATATAAAGTAACTCTGTAACCCTTATCACACAATTGACTTATGTTAAGCAAGTTATGTTTCAATCCATCAACAAAAAGAACATTATCAATAGAAGCAGAGTTAGAATCATTGATTTTACCAATTTCGGTGATTTTTGCCTTATTTTTATTGGCAAAGACAATATTACCTCCATCTTTCCTTTCAATATAATTGAAATGTGATATTTCACCCGTCGTATGTCTCGAGCAACCACTATCAACTATTTACTAATTTTCCTTTGTCTTTGTTTTGAAGCATATCTACAAAGTGTATTATCTCATTTTAAGTACCCAAATTTTTCTGGGTCCTTTCGCGTTAGTAGTTTGACCTTTCGATCTCCAAACATACAATTGAGATGATTTTTTTTTCATTTTATGAAAGTAATAAGAGTGACTAATATGAACATATCTACCACAATAATCGCACAAAACATATGAATGATAGTTGTTATGATTTTTTCCACTTACTAGGTTCCTACTATTTTGGTTATAGCTTCTGTTGGATTTAACAAAGAAGTTTTTGTATGTCCTGATATTATTATTTTCATTATATCCTATTTCGGCTTTATCAAAAATACATTTACGACTCTCAAGTAATGCATCAAGATTATTTCTTCCATTAATAAAATTAGCAAGATCTTTTTTAAGAGAAACAATTTTCTTAGCACATTTTTCTTTTTCGAGTTTTAAAGTAGTAACTTTCTCTTCTAATTGTTTTATCTTAGTAGAGTCATTTTCAAGTAATGAATTTTCTATCTGAATTATTTTTTGTTCAAAGAATTCTTTTTCAGAAACTACTTGTTTATTATCATTTTCAAGAGAAGTGACTTTAGACAAAAAAAAATCTTTGTTTTATGATTCTAATAATTTAATCTTATTCGCTAAAGATTCATAATTATTTTTTGACTTCTCAACCTTTTTGAAATACTACACTGTAATTTTTTGTACTGGTCATATAAGTTATGATATGCATCTCTTAATTCATCAATTTCAATATCAGATTTAAAATAATATACCTCATTATCTCCTTATTCAGCCATAAAGCAAATGTTGTTGGCTTCCTTAGGCTATTCTTCTTTAAAGTTATCAAAATCCTTATCTGACCAAGCTGTAGTCATAGCATGCTTTTTAAAGAAGAGGATATTCTAGTCTTGTGTGTCTAGGCTTCTTACAGTAATAGCATATAATTTGATTATTTTGTGTATTGCTATTATCGTTACTGCTTTTTAATAGGAACTTGTGTTTCCACTTTTCTTGCTTCCTTCTATTTTCTTCATAAGCCTTTTTTTTTTGTAAAAGTGGACATATTTTCTGACCATGAAGTTGAATTCGTTATCTCCATCTATTTGAAACTCATAACACTTTCATCATCATTTGATCGATTTGATTCGTCAGCTGGTTTTAATGCCTCTTCTATATGAGAACCCTTCATCTCGCCTAAGCTCGACTTCAATAATCGTTAAGTTTCCTCTTAACCAGTCAAGTGAGATTGTATCGAGATCTTTTGTGGTTTCCAAATTTGTCACTTTAGGTCTCCATTCCTTTGGTAATGATCTTAGAATTTTTGTAACTAGCTCGTCATTTGGATATATCTTGCCTAAGTTTTATAAGGCAGTGATGAAGTTGTTGAAACGTCCGAAGAATTTGTCTATTGCTTCTCCCTATTTCATGTAAATAGTCTCGTATTGATGCACTAACAGAATTATTCTATGTTTCTTTACCTCATTTGTTGCTTCAAAAGTAACTTGAAGCATGTCCTATATTTCTTTTATAGTAGAACAGTAAGATATCTTTCGTACTCTTCTGGAGATAGTGCACAGATTAGATAATATCTTGCTTTGGCATTCAGCTATGCATTTCTTCTATCGGCATCAATCCACACTTCTACGTTGTCAGTAGGAAGAGGTGTGGCTCCAGCTTTGATAGCTTCCCAGATTTTGATATCCACCAATTAAAGATAGATGGTCATTCTCTCATTCCAATAGGAGTAGTTATTTCCATTGAAGTAAGGACGCTTTGAGATGGATTGTCCTTCAAGGCTTCTTAAGTTGTTGCTATGATCTATTACGTACTATAAAACACAATAAGTGTGAAACCTATCTTTGATACAAAATGATAAAGCAAACACATGCAAGAGGGGGTGAATTTTGTGTAAAAAAATTGCAAGGTATTTTAAATCTTTAAAATCCTTCTTAAACAAAATGAGTTGATAAATGGAAAGGTCCTATTAAACTTCAAAAGGAACATGTTAACGTTTAAATAGAAAGGATCTAGTTAGTTATTAAAATACAAAGAAGTCTATTAATCGAAAGGATCTTAATCGCGCTAAAAAAGGAAGGGTCTGTCAACTGATAGGAGCCTACTAAAGCTCAAATAGAAATAAGCATGTTAATTGATAGGATCTTGTTGATGCTTAAAGAGAAAAGAACCTCTTGCTTGATAGAAACAGAAGGAGCCTATTGAAAAAACTGAAAGAACCTCTTGAAAAGACAAACTTATAATATGAAAATTTAAAAGTTAGGAAGAGAGAGAATGATATGGTAGATTTATACCGGTTCAGCTAACAACCAAATCTATGTCTAGTTCTTAAGTATCCAACTTGAATATTTCCCTATAAGAATTTGAGTATTAAATTTGACGAGTCTCTCCAAGTTCCCAAGTACATATTATTCAAGGTTTTCCAACCTTCGACACTTGAAGTATATAACAAGTTTCTAAAAGCTCACAGAAAATAAAATTTCAAATCAAAAGTAAGTTCTCAAATAACAATTTCTCTTTTGAAAGAGTTATTTCATTTTCTAAGGTACAATAAGAATGATATGACCCTCAAGAATATAGATACTGTTCAAATGTTTTGAAAGTTTGTGTATGTTCGTTACTTTACAAGTATTGCTGCTTTTCTTTAAATAGTCAATTTCTTCAATTAGCCATTGCTTTATCTTAATTCTGAGTTAACTTTGGATTTTAAATATCATCTTTGCTAGAACAAAAATTTTCGGAGCTAATTGTTCGAAAAGGTAAGATTCTCTCGGATGTTAATAAGAAAAGTTTACTAAGAAGATTTCGGCAAAAAGGAAGCAATTTTCTTATGATTTTATTTCTTAAAAAAATATTGTTATCTATACAAAGAAATAAATCCAATTTGAATTTTGAAATATTATATAGTTATTATCAAAATCGTTAAATATAAACCTTAAGCTAATAATTTTCCATAAGTACATTGATGCACACTTTTTTCTTTTATGTTAATGTTGAAACTACTAAATGGTGACTTTGATACAGGATGGTAACGTTCTGGCTCTCAATTAATAAGCACTAATCATGAAACTTGGTGATTGGCTTCAATCACTAGTTCATAGCAGTTGCTTTACGATTGCACATTTACAAACTTAAGACTTGAAAGTGTCATTGCCGACTGAAATCAGAAACGTGTGCATGTGGATTGGGTCAATTACCACAAAAGAATTTTAATAATGAAAGTCAACGGCCATGCAAGGTCTCCATCTCCTCCATTAAGAAACAGTGTTGCGTGCTGTGAGTACCGTTCAAGAATAGGGGTGGCACAGGACAATCAAATAATGTAAAAAGAATTGCAATAATTAGACTACAAACTAAGTAAAATCTGATGTCCTCCGTAGAGGACCAAATTTTCAATTTCTGAATTAACAAAATGAGAGACGTTTCTTTCTCTTTTGTTCCTGGAGAATAATTGGACAACACAGTGAGATTAGTTTTTTCATTCTCAAATCCCGCACTATTCGCGTCTTACCAAACGAAGATATTATGTAGTCATTTTCACTACCACTTGCAAGCCGAAACTATACTTTTTGGATACCTCTCATGAACTTTGGTGGCAAATCAACTATTCTTCCATGACCATTACTCGTTGACCGGCATCAAGGTGCTCGGAGATGCTGGTGGGTGCCTCTCCTCTACCTAGAATATCGATGGGTATTACAATAAAATTGATTAAACTCATGAAATTCAAATCAGATACTGAAACCTATTATTAATGCATAAAAATGCTCATTAATTGTTTCACAAATATCACCTTCCATATATATAATTGTCCAATTTCATTATATTATATGAAATCCTATCCCTTTTTCTATATTAACTCCTTTAAATTGACTTTAGCCTAAGCTCTAGTCATGTTGCTAATCCTAATTACCATGACTAGTTCTAGTTTCAAACTACCTTCCATATAATTGTCCATTTTCCATTTCAAGTTTTATGTAACAACTCTTAGATTCCAAAGCATTAACCAAGTCTCACAAACATCCCTAAGAGACAATTCGTCAAACAATTCATAGGCTACTGGAATTATCTCCGACTAATAACAAAACCAATGCAATTTTTATTGTTTGCCAACAAAAACACATTCAAACAACAAATAAACCAATCACATTAGGTAAAAATTCATAATACCCACAATCCATCAAAACAAAACTCACCCACCCACGTTAATATATATACCCATTTAACAGCGAATTTTTGGAGACAAAATAAACCTAAGAGAAACTTACCTGAAAACGATGCACGATGGATCAAAGCAAGCAAAAATTGACATTGGATGCTTAGGAGGAAGAGGGTTCGATGATGTTGATGTAGGGAAGAAGAGAGAAAATAAGTAGGGGGTTTCGGGTAGCTTAAGTGGGTGTTCAAAATGATGTCAATTGGATTAAAACCAAAAGACATAGTTTTAATTTATGAAAATTCGATAGTTACCGATGGAACAACAATTCCGTCAATATTTTACCGATGAAAATATGTTCCATCGGTAATTTAGATGCTTATTTTTCCTACTAACTATTGCTGCCTATTTTTATGATGGACTTTACTATTCCCTTGCTGTATTCTATCGAAAAAATCTTAGAGATCATTTCCTTCTATGTTTACTGACAAATATTTTGACAGTCATAAAAAATAATTTTTTCTAACAAATTTGCCTACAGAAAATCAATTTTTGTCGATAATTTACTACGAAATGTTTTTTGCCGCTAATTTTCCATAAGTAATGTGTTATTTTTTTGTTGTGACAAAGGTATTTAGTGGAAGCAAAAAAACAAATTGAATAATGAGGGTTGACTTCAATGGGGATGAACCAAAGCTTGACAAAGTAACACATCAAAATAGTCATAGGCGTAGGCAGCTAGATCACCATTACAGTTCTTCGTACATGGGTGTATTTACTATTGTTTTATGTCCTATAGCCAATTACTTTGGTTGAAGTTTAGTGATAAATCATTTAAAGACATTCTTTATCTTGTACATGTATATGATAAAGTCCATAGGATAATTGTACATTACAAATGAAATTATAATGAGATTATAATTATGAGATTCATAGTGCATTTATGAATTATTTATAGATACTTAAACAAAGATATGGGTATTTGTTAGAGAACAAATTCACTAAACAGACTCGATATGAAAAATCAATTTGGAACATTACTTTTTTCATTGTGATGATTGTATAAGTGATCATTTGACTTGAGGTCATCAAAGTTATCTTGTATGGGGATTGTTATGTTTTGATACTACTCGTGATCTATTATATCAAAGGTCGTTTAAACGGTAGTCATTGGATATAGCATGAACTATATGGAGATAGTTGAATGATCAAGATAGGATTCATCACCCTAAAGTAATTAGGGAGAATGTTCCGTTGTT
>JAOQMP010000008.1:26568473-26580552 GCA_027563575.1 Erythroxylum pedicellare
TATTTACCCTTCTTTCTTTTAATATAAGTCCACTAACTACTTAAGCTAACTTAATTCTAACACTTCATTCAAATTTGTAATTTCTATTCATACTTGCTAATTTAATGGACTAAATTAATAAAAAATATCAAACACATAAATTGATAAATTTTGAAAGAAAAATTTTGGGGTCTGACACATGGCCCATACATGCCCTTGCCGACTCCTAATGCACCATTGGAGGATGTAAGTATTGATTTTATCCTTGGTCTTCCTAGAACAAGGAGAAAGTTTGATTCCATAATGGTTGTGGTTGATAGGTTTAGTAAAATGGGCCATTTTGTATCTTGTAGTAGGACTAATGATGCATCCCATACCATAAATTTATAATTTGAAAATATTGTAAAATTGCATGGAATTCCAAAAAGCATTGTAAGTGATAGCGATGTAAAATTTGTAAGCCATTTTTGGAGACATTTGTGGGGTAGGTTAGGAACAAAACTCAAATTTAGTACTTCTTTCCATCCACAAACCGATGGACAAAACGAAGTAGTAAATAGGAGTCTTGGGAATATTCTAAGGAGCCTACTGAAAGGCAGAATCAAGAATTGCAACAACATGCTAGTACATGCCGAGTTTGCCTACAATTATTCTAAGAATAAGACTACAAATCTATCTCCATTTGAAGTTGTTTATGGTACTAATCTTCTTGTGCCTATTACTTTGAATAAAGTCACATTTAGCTTTCCATCAAACATTCAAGCTGAAAATAAGGCCCAGGAAATTGTCAAGCTACACGAAAAAGTCAAGGCCCAAGTCATAAAGAAAAATGAAGAGTACAAGTTTAGGTCCAAGTTGAAGAAGCTCGAGGAATTTAAAGAAGGTGACTTAGTTTGGGTTTACTTAAGGAAGGAACGATTTCTAGCCAAAAGAAGATCCAACCTCATGCGAAAGGCCGAAGGCCCATTCAAAGTTCTGAAGAAGCTCAACCAAAATGCCTACCAGATAGATTTGCCAAGCCACTATGAAATTTCAAATTCATTCAATGTAAGTAAGTTAGCAAAATATGTCAAAGATACAATGATTCCAAATGAAAATGTTCAAGCCTTTGAAGATGGGGAGGATGATGGAGGACCATCCATCTTAGCCATCGAAGATATTGAAGCAATGGGCCTTGGAGTAGAAAAGGAAGCCACTAATTAAGAAATTAAAGAAGAAATTGGGCTGAGTTGTTTTATGAAGTTTTAGGCCTTATAGAAACCATTTGGGGACTATAAATCCTTGATCCAATTTGATTTAATTGAAGCTCATTCCCAGCCCATTAAAGAGTCCAAAGCCAAGTAAGAGAAGTCAACTTGTTGCCCAGTAGAGTGACTTATTGGCCAGGTTTTAACTATCTTATCTATCATTAAATTTGCATTGAATAAGAGCTACTTAATGCTCATTTAGTGTCATTTTTAACTAGTTTTTTCCCTTTTAATAACAAGTTAATGATAGATGTTATGAGCCATATTAAGTATGTTTTAAAGCCATTTAAAGTCACAAAGAATGCGTGGCTGGACTGCATGTGGTCATTTACATTCTTCTAGCTTTTGTTTGCTTATTTAAGCCAAGTTTCTTCCCATATGTAAGATTTAGGAATTAAGAAAAGAGTGAGAGTTTCCTTTCAAGCTTTTCCAACTCAAATTTCTGTTTATTTTTATTTATTTTACTTGTTAATTTCGTTGCTATAGTTTGGGTTTGATTGTTTTCCAAAAACACTCAATTTCTACACACATTTCATTCTACCGCCCAGTCTGACCAACCTATACTAAATCAATCATATCTTCCAAATTACACATCCAAATTGAGTCAAACTTGAACCATTGAAAGGTGACTCAAATCCCTTCAATTCCACTTCTTACCGTTTAACCCATTTCGTCCTTATTTCTCCACAAAATCGCCGAGAATACAGTCTATGCACTAAACACCTCCACCACCATCACTTAGCCAAATTCTACCAAACTACTCCGGTGACCTCTTAGCCACTCCAATCACTCCAATCTCCTTGAAACGCTATCAAAGTACTTGAAATTATTCTTATATGTTTGCTTTCATTTATTTCCTATCATACTCTCTTGTTCACTCTCATAATATTGAGGTGATATTCATGGAATTATTTTATTGTACTAGAGTAAAGGTAATCGATTTGCCATTGATAGTTAATGACTGATGATTCTTGTATCCATCATATATAACTCTCCTATCAAATTGCCAAGGACACTCCAAAATATTATGACTAGGATACATAAGTACTACATCACATTTTACCTAATCATTGTAACTCCAAATTAAGAAAGAGACTATTACTTTTTTCATTATTCAAACCTTCCCACTCTTATTCAACCATTATAAGTTGTATAGTTTATGATATTTTACAGTTGGCAGTTCTAATTTCTCATCCACAGTAGCTATATTTGCACAACTCCTATTTGGAAGAGATTATCTCTTTTTCTTCTATATATATACTCAATGTCTTCTTAGTGATTAATATCCTTCTCTCTTTAGGCCTCTCAACACTCTCATCATTAGTAGCAGTCACTAAACCATGCATATCTTCTTTTGTCTCCTCTTTATTCTCGAATATATACTCTCTGTCATCCCTCAATATTATGAAATTGTTGTTAAGATATTGTGAAGCTATATGCCTTCTCAAGCACTTAAAGCACTTGATACCTCAATTTCTAGTTAGTAAAGAAGGATTTGTTTATCTTTCCTCCACTTGGTGTTTACAATTATAGTTTGGTTATTTTATATTTAGGTTTTGGATTTTTCTCATCCTTTTGCTCCATGATTTGCTCCATAACAAAGAACCTACACTAAAAACTCCAAAATAGTCAGTATACCTTTTTGAGTTATCTTTCTACTTTTATGGCCATATGAACTACATCATCTAATTCCACATAATGGTGTAGCTCTAAAATATTAGTAATTTTTGAATTTAGTCAATAAATGAAGCAACCTATTATTGCTTTCCTATCTTTGTCCACATTCACCCTAACTATGTCAACCTCCATTTCCTTATGATACTCCTTTATACTTTTGGAACTTTAAGTTAATTTTTACAGTCTTTAATAGAGACATCTATGGTACAAAATTAGCTCAAAATATTTTTTCGTCCCCACTTTTATTTTTTCTTAGGTTCTTATAGGTGGCTCTCAGTTTCTTCTCTTAGTAAGGATTTGTTGATCTCACTAATTCACGATATAGCTGCTAAACTCCAAACCGATCAATTTAATATTTTTCTCATTTAAAAAGTTATAACAATAAAAAAGAAACTCTACATGCTTTTCTCACTCTAAATATGCATATGGGATTATCTTTCCTACAAAAGTGGTGTCTTCTTCTTAGTGCTACCCATATTATTATCCACCCTGTCCCTATACCCTTTATTATAGCATTAACTAGATTTGTCCCCTCCTTGTTTCTTTACTTTACCTCTTCCTCAACTAATTTTCTCCTCTACCTCACCTTAGGTTTAACTCCCTAAGTAGTTGGCAAAATTTTTAGCCTCATCATAAATCTAAAAAGCATTCACTTTAGTAAGTAAAATTGAGTTATGTTGTAAACTAGCTACAACATCTTCATGTTTCTCTAACTTTCCCTCACTTTACTAAATTATCTCTAACTTGCCCTTAATTTACTAAATTATCTAATGAGATGCTCATAATGATCTTGTATTATGATCATGGTAAACTCTTGGTTTATCACCACTATATTCTCCTCTTTCCTTATTTATTTTTGGAAGAGTTTTAGTCTTAGCTTTGAGATATAATGAACCTCCAAGAAAGTATTAGTAGCAAGAAAAAAAAGAAAATCCTTAAGTGTCTCTCTCAAAATTCACTATTTCTCACAACTTAAACTCCTGGCCAAAGGTTCCAAACAAGCTAGTTAGTCTATTAAGAATGCTAGTTTTAATCCTCCCCTTTGTCAAATAATCCCTAAAGAAAAAAAACTAGAAATGAACAAACAAACAAAAAGTAATTAGAGACTAAAGAAGCAAGAAAAAAAACTAAAAATTAAGCTATATAAAACCCAATTAGATCAAATATAAAAGAAGAAGAAGGAATCAACAAGAAATAATTGAAACAAGAAAGAAAAATCAAGAACAATGTAAAAATAGAACGAATATGATTTACATAATAACTTATTCTCTTTAGAGAAGAAATTTAACCCTTACTTGTAAAGGATAATACAATTTTTTGGGCCTATATGTATGATTTAGATGAGATTTTTTTAGAGCTTATCTTGATAAAATATTATTGGAATTACAATAAGATGACAACTCAGGTAACTAATCTATAATTTGAAATCAAGGATTCTCTTAATTGAATTTAAATTTCATTTTCTTGTTTTTTATTTTTTACTTATAAAATCAAGAAACAAAAAACAAGAATGGTAAAAACCCAAGGAACTTAAATGTTCGGTAAGAAGATATAAGAATATTGAAACTGTGAACAAAAAAATTCAAGAAAATTCTAAATATAAAAAAGGCTATGGTACCAAATTTTGATAAGACCCTCACCAATATGATTAGTGTGATTCAATACTAGTATGAACAAAACCGATGATTATTATAGTAAGACAAGTTTGATTTAAGAAAAGGGAGTTATGACATAAAACAAGGATATGAATTACCTCACCTATAGAAAAGATGAGATAAAAGTGATAAGATAATAAGGTTGGTTGCTATTAGTAAGCCAAATATGATAACAAGTTATTAGAGAACCTAAAACAAGAGTTTCTAATAAAAAATGAAGAAAATCTCTCAAACAGTTTTTGATTAACGAGATAATACCATCCTCTAATTACATTAATCAAATAACCATTTATAGGTGCAAAATACCTAAGAATTATAATCCTAAAAGAAAAATAACATTCATATTATAATCTAACTAGAAAATGACTAAACAAAATTTAAAAAGTCTTATCTTTTTTAAATAGAAATTTGAAATTTGAACTTAAAACATTTAATCCACATTTCTAGTGTTGGACTAGCTTTTACACTTGCGTCAGTTAGCTTTTGGAACTTTATGAGTTCTCAATAAAGATGAATATGGAGTCGATCTCACTTTATATTTAACATCAGTTTATTTTTAACACTTTTTTTGCTAATAAACATGACTAGTATGGGACCATGGTATTGTATTCTGGAACATATATCTAATACATGTCGTGTTGATACTGTGTTACCTAATTCTCTAATTTTTAACTAGTTACTTTCTTTTTCTTCTTTTTATAGCTTACTCCTTCACTTGAATAAAAATTGCAGCCTTGAATAATTCTTTTGCAATAGCAAAGTTTTAATTCTTGTATAAAGATCCATAATTTTTTCATTAAAAGCTTCTTTGGCGTTCTTTGTTTTACCCTTTTTTAATGGTCCTTTAATGTTCTCTTATAGATCTCTAATAAATTTTTATGCTTTTGAATTGCTTGTAATTTGTCTAAGTCCCTCTTCATGTTTCCTTTGATTAGAAGCTCATATAGTTTGAGCAGGTGTTTCATTCCTATTATTCTACTCTTAACTTCAATTTTTTTTGAAGACATCTTCTTATCTTTATAAACTTTTTTGAATTCTTTCCTTAAGACACACCTCGACAAGTTCTTTGTTCTCTTCATGAACTCAAAGAATAATCTTATAAACAACCTTCTTAATGAGATTATCATCTTAAACTTAGAGAAACACTTTCAATGAAGCCTTCTTTTTATAAGAGTCATACTGTTAAACCACCTCAATACTACATAGAACACTTTGTTGACAAACATTAGTTATTAACATGTACAAACTATTATCTTCAAGGTTAAAATTATTAAAATTTTGTCTTCGGTTGTCTATCATCCTTGCATAGATAAGGATGTCAATGCAACAAGAGATTCGAAGATTATCAATTAACTTATAAAAAATTTTAGTTAGAGTATTTACCTTTTATTATATTATCTAATATTGAGGGTTACATATGCATCTTTTTGATATTTTATCTTAGGGTCATATATATATAAAGAGGCATCTATCCTCTATTTGAAGAAGGAAAGTTAAGTTAAAATGAGGAATTATTAAGCTAGTCAACGAGATAAAGAAGTCTAAAAGAAGTTTTTTTTAAAAGTTTTGACAAGTTGATATAATTCAAATGTCGACAAATTATCTTTGCCTTATATCTCCTTTATACTTGCAAATCATCATAATCTTCAACACGAAGAACTCATCATCTTTGGATTATATCTCCTTTATACTTGCAAATCACCATAATCTTCAACACAAAGAACTCATCATCACCATAGGTAGTTGTAGACGTATCCCTATGCTTAAAACAACTTGAATTTTGTATGTAATTTTGTTTCATTAAAAAAGACATTCTATGGATCATGCTATCAATTTAGTGAACCTCTTTTAAGCTAAAGTGTCAGCCTCTTTTTATCTTTATAACACCTTCTTTATTTCTTAAATAATATTACATCTAGAGGCATTTTCAAATGTATTATGCTTAATACTAGAAACTATTGGTCTAAATCCATTTGTAGTTGAAATCAACTCAAAAGATTTGTTGAGTTTTCCTTATCATTAATTATAAGTTCTTATAAGTCAACATTTTACAATTTATTTGGGGTTGAGCTACTTAGTATTTGGAATTTTTATAAAATATGTACTATGAATTTTATACTATTTTCCTATGTTTACTTCATTATCTTATATATGGTGATCTTAAGGAGAAACTAAAGATTTAAGTGCGTTCATCTCAGTGGCTTTACAATCGAGTAGATATTAGAGCCATTTAAAATATAGGAAGATAGATAAAATCTTTTAAGAAGATATAGGAAGTTAATTATGACTCAAAGATGTCAAAAGTGGAGATGTTGGTGGAATAAGACATAACTAACAATGAACTTTCATAAAGATAAGTGCTTGTCTTTTACAAAAGTATAAGAAGCTGAGAAATAAAATAAGAATGGTGACAAAGTTGATCTTGGATCAACATTAGAATAGTTTACAAAAAAGAAACAAAACAAAGCCAATGCCAATTATACTTTGGTGTCAAATTTTAGCTACATATTAACCATAATGTATACAAATTTAAAGAGATGATTATGGTTTGACATTGGTTCTTATGCACACTTTACAAAAAATGTTATTTCTTAAGTTCAAGTAGCCTAGGAATCTAGTTTTGTAATCCTAATTATAAGTACATGTCTTAGGTTTACCTAGGAAACTTTTGGAAGGTGTTTAATAGACTTCTTGTTTTGTTTTTGTATATTTTTAGTCTTTCTTAGCTTTAGATGAAGATTTAGTGCAAGATTGGAGATGCTAATGACAACTTATGTTAATCTTTTCTTTTACTATTTCCCTTATATTGAGATTAATTTTTTTATTCTTTGATTTCACTATGTTTAATGGTTAAAAACCTTAGTTAGGGTTATAGAAATAACTTTAAGGAATCTTTAATTATTAATAACGTAGTTGAATTTATTCTCTTTGTTTTTAATTATTAAGTTTATGTTTGACCACCATAGATTCAATCATAAGGATCGTATAAAGGATGAAGAGGTGAAGTAGAATTCATGCACTTAAAGAATAAACACTTTAATAATAAAGAATGACAGTATCATAGACTTTGGTGATAATCAAATATTTTAACTATCCTTAATAAATTTTATTAGGATAATTGCACATTGAAAGGTGGTAGTTGCATAATTAGATATACCTATGTGCTTCTACATAAGTTATAGATACTTTAAGTTAATTGTTATTTTAACCTAGATAATTAAACTTATATGATAATTGCAATTCCCTATAAATGAACCCCAAAGGCCTAAAATTTGAGTTATTGATTTTCCTCACCTAACTTATCTGCATTGTTTTTGTTAGTTTAGTGGTATAATTATCTTTTCTCAAATATGATTTTCTTTAGTTTTATTGTTTAACTAGAATTTATAGCTATAGTGACATAGTTCTCTATAGGATCTATACTCTGAAATTATTTTATTTTTATAAACTTTCCATAATTAAGTCTATGCGATTGCAGATTAATTAGATTAAGCTTTTTGTGTTGTTGCTAGAGAAATTAATTTTAATATTCTTTTATTGTACTTTTTTCTTTTCATTTGTTTTAGATAGTTGATGTGAGATAAGAGATTTAGGAGTGACAACTTGGATATACTACTTCAATTTGATTATAAAATCAAAGATACCCATAGATAAAATTGAGCGAGTAAGAGAGTAAAGATGGTTGCAAATCAATATGGCTAAGGGAAGGCTTACATTTAAGGTAGACAAAGAGAAAGTTTAGTTCCACATTTATAGGATATTGAAAAGGCCTCTTGCCTTAGATGAGGACTATTGGAGGATGGATGTATTTGACCCCAATATGTATGAAGTTCCTAAGGCAATTGGTGATGATTCATTGAAAACATGTAAAATTGTTAGGACTTAAATGAAAAGAGGTTGAGTATACAAGTATGGATGATTTTTAAGTTAGAAGTATAGTTCAAGCCCTTAACTTCTACCAAAAAGGCACTCGACATAGAGTTGATGACATGTACTCCATATTGGCACTCTATATAACTAATATATGATAAAGTACATTAGTGTCTTTTCTCTTTTGTGTTCTATATAGAAAGGAAATTACTCATTTGAAAGACGATCCTAAATGAGTAAAAAGCTCGAAGGTAAGTCCAACTAAATGAATTCTAAAAAAGCACTTATTGGGAGGAAACTCGATGATTATAGCCTTTCTTTTCTTTTACTTTCTTCATTTTTGATTTCCTTTACTAAGTTATGTTTTCGTTTATATATAACTTGTTTGGGGATTTCTTGAAGTATAACATAAAAAAAAAAGTTACTTGGACTTATAGGAGCATTCTCAACCTTAACCACCCCTTTAAATTGAATTTCACGCCGTATTTCTTTTCATTGAGCGTAATGTCATGTTTTACTGTGGAGGTTTAAAATTTTTAAAATTTTTGTTAGTTTTTATAACTAATATAGTTTTCTTGTTAAAATTTTGATTTGATGTGTTTAGTTTATAATTTTTTATATTCTTGTATATTAATAAATATATATAACATATTTAATAAGCCAAAAGTTATGGAGTAGAAGGCTTACTAGAAAGAAGATGCAAAATTGAGTTTAAGTATAAATTAAGGATTACAAAGGCTACCTGTCATCGATTTGCAAGTTGGGACAGGTGTTGGACCCCAAATTTTTATTTTATTTTATTTATCTAGTTATCTATTTATTGAATTATTGAATTAATTTTATTTTTAAAATTGAGTCCATTAATTTAGTAGGCATGAGTAGAAATTAGAATCATTAAATGAAAATGTTATAATTAAGTTAGAGTATAGTATGGTATTTAAGAGAATAAAGGAGTTAGTAGATAAGTTAAGTGAAGGAAGGGTAAATTTGGAAAGACTAAATAAATGAAGGGCAAGTTTAGAAGAACAAGACAAAATGTTGTCTTGAATAAGAAAGAAGAGAAGAGAGAATCGTGATAAACTAAGAAAGAAGAGAAAATATGGGGAAGAAAGAAAGAAGAAGAAGAAAAACAATCTTGGGAAGCTAAGAAGGAAGAAGGAAGAAGACTTGGGCTAAGTTAAGGTAAGTTTTATTTTTCTTCTTACTTGGTAGAAAAACAAAATGGATTAGAGAATGGGTTTTTGTGTTGGGAATGAAGAGAGAAAGAAGAACCCATTTTGATCTTTCCTAGATTTTAACCTAGATCTTAGTTTTCTAACCTAGATGAACTATGGGTAAGTTAAGTTTAAGCTTAATTTTATCATTTTGATTATTGAAGCTTATTTATTTCTATAGGTATATTGTTTTGAATGGAAACTTGGTTTATTTGAAGGGAACCAAGGAAATTATCCAAGAGCAAGAGAAAAGACACAATCGAGTTGGATTTTCCAAACAAATTAGGTGGGTAATATATTTATAGTTACTGTTGAGATGGGCAATTTGCTTACATGTGTGTGTATATGTTTAATTGCTTGAATTTGAATTGTTGTGAATGATAGAAATTGCATTATGATGTATTCCCATGTCATGCCATGAAAGATGCTATGTCATTTTGCATATTCAAAAAAGAGGAAAAAGCATGAGATACATAAAAGGATGAATATATGTGATGAATTGAATTGAGCATAGAATTTGCTTATGTTTAGGCAAGAGAGAAACTATTTTGTTCGTCACATGTACGTTGACTAAGCCTTCTCCAGACTGCCCACTTTTGTTCATGGTGTAAACTTTCGTTTCTCCATTTCGACCTATGGGACTCTTAATTCATTTGTTTGTGCATTGCATCTTTGAATTGTCAAGTATGGTGCATAATTTAGTTTCATGCTTTAGTGGTTAAATGTAAATGCTATGTTTTATGTGATAACATTTTAACTATAAGTTTTGAGCTAGAATTGTGGATGATTGAATTGTCAGATTAAATGAGACATAGATAAGTATATATATATATGCTTGACTTATGTGGCTCGTTACTAATGACTATAAATATATTAGGCACTGAGCTTTATAGCTCAACCCATTATTTTCTCCTCAGATGTAGAATAAGAAAATTGTTGATCCTTGCAAAGGCTTTGGGCAAACTCTAAGATAGAAATCTTTTGTAATTAAGTTAGTTTGACTATTTTGGTAGATTTATAATCATATCAAACATGTGCATCCATTTTGTATTTTGTATTGAGTTAACGATGTAGTGTTGATATGTAACTAAAGCTTTGTTCAAACTTTATTTTGATTTAGTAATGAGATTCATAATTAAAGAAGTTCCTTTTATTTATGTTTATATTTTCCTTGGTTGAGTTGCTAATTGTTGTTGATGGAGATAGAAATGTAGGATAGAGTTGTATTGATGGCTTCTGGGTTATGAACCAAAGGTTTCGCTATGGCGAAGCCAGGACTTTTGCCGCGGCAAACCTTTCCTAAAGGGTATTTTTGCTTGATTTAAGGTAATTTTCCCACGGCGAAGCTCCTAAGAGGTTCTTGATTTAATCCGAGGACTTCGCTGCGGCAAAGTCAGATGTTCATTGTTGTATATTTGTCCTAAATGGTTCGTTTGCTCTACTTTAAGACTTCGTTACGGTGAAGCCAACTGTTGGTAAAGGCGAACTTCTCCCGAAAGGTCCTTGGAAATATTTCCTATCGTTCACTGCGGCGAAACATTACCTTACTGTGGCGAACCCGCCACTACTGCCGTTAAATTTTTTCCTTACAAATTGAAGTTTTAACTTTCCTCTCTCATGGTCCTCACCCGATCACCCCAAATGGTCGCTTTGGGATTAGTCACGGGAATTGGGCCCTAACACTCTATGATACTTAAAATATCTCTTAAAACTTACTTTGACCCCTTGATATACTTCAAGGACTTATAGCTTGTATGTATCATAAATTCTGTAGACCACAAGTAGTGTTTCCAAGTTTCTGAAGTCCTCACCATGACATACATCTCTTTATTTTAAGTTGGTAGTTCAAAGTTACTCCACTAAGCTTCTCACTAAAGTATGATATTGACTTTTTATCTTACACCAAAACTACCCCAATTCCTACACATGAAGTATCATATTCAATTTTATAGGTGTTGAAAAACTTAGGTAACACTAACAAAGGATCAAACTTAACTTCTCTTTTGATAAATTAAAGGATATCTCTTGATCTTCACCTAACTTAAGTCTAACCTATTTAGAGTAAGTACAGTTCTATAAATTTGCAACAATCTTTTTTATCTAAGCATATGCAAAACTTTTCTAAATGCTCCATATGCTTATCCAATGTCTTATTATAGATAAGAATATCATTGAAGTACTCAACTATAGACTTGCCTAAAACTCATGCAAAATATGGTTCATTAACTTTATAAAAGTTATAGATGCATTAGTCAAATCAAAAGTTATTATTAACCACTCATACAATCTATGTTTAATTTTAAAAGAAGTTTTCATTTATCTCCTTCTTTAATCCTAGTTTGATATTACTTATATTTTAATTGAATCTTAGAGAATAAAAAGGCAATTAATATCTTATCAATCATATAATCTAGCTTAGGACTAGGATGTCAATACT
>JAOQMP010000008.1:26584331-26600672 GCA_027563575.1 Erythroxylum pedicellare
AAAAATGTAAATGCCTCAAATTGAAAGACATTTACCACACTTGCAACAACATATGGAGAATTTTGTGTCTCCTATCTAGTGATAGCAAAGATTCTGGCCTGAGACTATGACTGATTACTCTGCATCTTAGTCCAGACACTAGGACCTGTTGAACTTGTTCTGCCTTTACCTTTACCTCTTTATCCTACTCCACTAGCTCTACTTTGCTAGACAGTCATCTCAGTCACTGACCCCCCTCTCACTCTAGATTGAGGTCCCAAAGTTACAGGAAAGTCTCTAATTTTGATGCTCAAAAGAGCCACAACGAAAGCAGGCTCCCGATATCTTCCAACACTCCCCACCATGTTTCTTTCCACAGTGCTCACTATTAGGCATTTGTTGTGTTTGTCGTCCTAATACTTGACCTCTACCACTACTAGCCTACACAAAACTGCCTCTCAGTCTAAACCCCGACTGTCTCGATATAGTCTATGATCAGACTGATGTATTCTAGCATTTATTAAATCTCCTAACAAAATCAACTTGAGACTCACCATGTCTCTTCATTCTGAACTCCTGCCTATACTTTCCTTGTCCATCTTTCGGTAACTATTCAATTCAAATTGAGGTAGCTCGTAATTCAATAACACTACTCAAATTAGTAATGGTTAACCTCGTCATAATCTCCATATTCAGTCTATGCTTAAATCTCCCACACTTATCTTCCTCATTCAGAATCAGAATAGTAGCATACCCTATTAACTCATTAAACCGTACCTTATACTTAGCTATAATAAGACTTCACTGTTTTAAATCTAGAAACTCCTTCATCTTCTTATCCAAGTAGATCTTTGGCATATAGTTATCCTTAAAAACCCTCAGAAAGTCTTCCCACGTCTGTCTACAAGGTCAAGTAGAACTGCCAGCAACAATCTTCCACTACTGATAAGTTGGACCTTGTAGTAGCAAGAATGTAGAGTCAAACCTCTCATCAGACTCATAGTCCATATGAGTAAACACTTGCTTCATTCTTTCCAACCAACCTTTGGCCTCTGCAGGGTCTGTACTTCCATAGAATTTTATAACCCCATGCTTCCTAAGTTTATCATACCTCCTTTCTCTCCTTTTAGGAATTCTCAGAGGCATTTGTTCAAACTGAGGTATTGGAGAATCTTTATTGGCTCCTATGGACTTAAGGTCAGTTGACTTTGTGACTCAATCTCCTATAGCGAATGACCTATAACAAATAATAAGTGTGATCACTATATGAATCTCTCACTATATATCATGTCTTAATGATCTTATATATCCCTGTGGATGCTAAACCATACTCTGATACCAAAAATGTAATGCACCACTACCATAGAGCATATGACAAAATATCCAAAGGACATTCAAGAACATACCCTATAAAAATGGCATGTTTGAGCAATCACATCAATTTATTATGGCATCATATAGAACATATGAATTTCCAAAGATCAAAACTCCTCATTTCATTCATTCATGAAACTTACTTACATTGTCATTACATTTCATAATCCATGTTTATACATAATATAACATTTGGGAGTTTGAAGTTCTATACAAAAAGTTCAACCTGAAAGGAGAGGCTAAACAAAAGTATTATATCTAGACTCTGTAGGTATTAGCTAACTAAAACTTTGAGCCATTCTTGTTTCTGAAATTGATAGCACTAAATTTTTATTAAATTGCCTTAGAAGCTAGGTCTCCTAAATACCTGAAAATAAAAGTTGCAATTATGATGAGTTTGTAAACTTAATGAGTGAACCATCATCGATGTGCTCACTCAAATCAAAACACAACATCACAAACATATAACCAAATTCAACAGATGTATCACGTTATTCATAATCAAATCCCATATATCACATCATTTGGTATTGAATGCCAGATCATAAAATATATCATATTCTAGCAAGTACATCATGAACTACAATCATTTCATATAATCATTTCAGAATAATCTAATCATTCATATCATCAACATGCACACAAACATTAGATATCACTATATCAACACAATTTAGTAATTCTTCGCAATCATTCTTATGATACATGTAAAGATATATATATATAAATGCAAACGCACATGTGACTCCACTTTCATTTTTACTTTATTGTGATCGAGCGCCTATGTAACTGTTCTGTATCCATTGTAGATACTAGGATCATTTTATAAATGTCCTGTACCCATTGTGGATATCGGGCTTATTAATAACTGAGCCTGTGGCTCTTTGTGCACATTTCCTGAGCTTTAAGCTCTTTTTCATGCTGATCACTTTGGTCATAACTCCTTTATCTGATCATGCATAACAATGTAATGAAATGCATCAAATCACATATTATGTTATCAATACCTTTCATTCCATGTCAAAATTCATTTATTATATTCTTCGGATCTGAGTCTAACATTCAACATTAAGTTGAGAACACATTTTATATTGCATATTCAATTTGAAAAACACTTCTAATACATTCCTGATTATCAAACTCCTCGGACTAACATTGTTTAAAATCATAGCAATCATATCAATAATAGTTCAATATCTGAAACTTAATAAAAAAATTCAATCATAGTAAGAAAATATCTAGTTTAAGTCACAGTACGCTCCAGAAAAGCTATTGCCTTGATGATCTGGCAAATTATGTATATTGGCAATCAACTTATGCTTCTTTAGTCATGCAATACCCACATATTTTACACATTACTAAATTGATCAATCACATGAATATTCAGTCATACACATGTTTATATTTAATGCTCAATGCATACTCAAGTGACTTTCCCGGGTATGTATCCTTATACATAGATAGATCTTCACTATTCAATTGGTGCTATTACACCCCAAGACCATTCAAACATTATATTTTGTATACTACCATTTTGCAATCAGGTTTGTACCTTTAAGTTAGCTTGATTTACTCCAAATTTAGCAACCATACCTTAAACTTATCCTTAAAAAATTTCATGATCAAAAGCCTCTTCTAACACACACACAATTATTACTTTAAATCTAGAATTTTAGCTAGTTAGATATATACATTCACCAAACTATTTCCAACAATATATATTAATATATCTTTTAACATCACGTTTGCATACTAAGGGTTAGAACCCTGGATTTCTGTAATTGAGAAATAGCAATGAGCGATCAGAAAAATGCATTTCATGCTCATGCATAATGTTAGCATACACATATGTGAATTTGATTATTGCACACATTATAATGAATTGTTCATGCACTCATTTGACATTTTCTGGGCATAAATGATTGTTTTATTGTAATTATAATGTGAATTATGGATTAAGTGTCTTAAAAATTAAGTTGGATTGTGTAAGTAGTGAATTAGAGTTTTTGGTGAAATATGAGAATTTTCTAAAATTTAAGGGTATTTTTAGACTTGGAAAAATGTCAACTGGCAGAACAATTGATAAATGGCTGTAGAAATAAATGTAAAATGGTAGTAGAAATTTTGATATGTGACAATAAGATTTAATGAAAAGTGTCATTGAAAATTTGGAGTTAATTGGATTAGAATTAGGAGACAAATGGACTAGCCTTTTAAAATAACCAATTGGAGACCATAAAAATTGACAAGTGACAAGTGACAAGTGTCACAACACTTGCTACTCAACACTCACGATATTTTCTTCTTTGAAAGGCCAACATCCTTGTCTTTCACCCATTATTTTCGTTACTTATGCTCCCTTCTTCATTTTATTCATGTTTTTGTCTTCATCTATGGCACTATCTTCTCCCAAGCATTAACGTTGAACCTTGCTCTCATCCTTCACTTGCTACTTCCATTTTTGTTATCTTCATAATCTTACCACTAGAAAACATAACCTACTCCACCTCTATATGGATGACGATGAGATGCATGGAAAGCTAAGGTTAGGTGTGATTTGAAGACATTGAAGCTAAACAAGTAATTATAAGCCTTACTCTTCTTGATTTGTTGAATGAAGCATGTATGATGATAGTTAGAGGTTAAATGGACATAAAATGGTGTTTTATATATGCTGGAACATGGGTAAAGAAATGAATACAATGATGTCTTGCTTTTACAAGTACGATGATTAATGATGATTAAATTGATGTAGAGATGATTTATAGTTAGAATGAATCCTAAAATGATGTAGAAAGAAATACAAAAAAATAGATTTGTGAATGGATATTTTCATGTCCTAATTTAATGTATAAAGACGTGGATCATTCGTTGTTTTAGAAATGGATTGTATTGAGTATTGAAGTTAAAGAAAAGGCAAGTTTAGTGTCTTGAAAAGAGAAGAACTAGGCTGAAAGTTTAGAGACAAAAGCGATATTGGTGTTTAAAGTGTGCTGGAATATATTCACTGTAACATTTTCACTGCACATGCATATCTATTTTTTCCATGAATTGATCTGTAGATTTCTAAATGGGATGATTTTTAATTTGGATTAAATTAGAGACATATGGCTACATTTTTCATGAAGACATCAAATTCAAAATCTATCTTTAAGAGTGTCAAAATTAGAATTGAAGTTAAGTACTGGGTGTAGTTGCAATTTGAGAATAGTAGATAGTTTTATGTTGTCTTGAAATGAGATGAATTAAGGTGATAGTTAGGAACGAAATGAAGGTGAAAAAATGAAGTAGAACATGTGCAAAAAATTTATGATGAAAGTGTATAAGAATATGTTCTATTTTGGTGTTTATGATCAAGCATAGATTTTGATTTGTGTGTGTATGATATTGAGCTAAAATTGAGGTATAAATGAAGAAGTTATCAACTTGAAATGATGAATTTTGAAAATAAATTGTTTGATACTTATGAATGAGATATATTATGGAAAATGATGAGATTTAGTTGAAAATGATGAATCAACTGAGTAGAGGTTTGAGAGCTTAATGCAATCAATTTAGTAGTTGAATTAGTATGAAACAATATTGCATTAGAGGAGGTGAATTCGGGAAAATTTGGAGTGAAAATGATGTTAGAATATATGTAGAAATCGTCGAAAATGTTATTAAGTGAGATATGTTTCTCACATGTCCATTAGATCATCAAAAATGTTGTTAAGTGAGATATGCTTCTCATATGTCCATTAGGTGGACTTCAAGTCCACTGGATGGGTCTACCAAACTTCCTAGCTCCATTAATGGTCGTTTGGTGGGACGTATGTCTGCTGGGCGGACATTCTCAGGATACTTAGATAAAATTGCAATTTTGCCCTTTAGATGGCAAAATCTCTCTTTGGGGTCTTCAAGAAAGTTGTAGAACTTGAAGTCCTCTTCAAAAAAAGTTTTAGAATGATCTTAATTTGATATCCACAACAAAAGTTATGCCTTTTGTCCCAAAACTATGTATATATATAAATTATTGACTTATTAATGTTTTCCTATAAGATATTTAGGCTTGAGTGTGATCTTGAATGAACTTAGTAGATGTTGAATTGAGCGATTAAACTAAGGAAAGTGTATTAGGTGTTAAGTAATGATTTAAAGGTGACTTTAATTGGTTATGAGATACGTATTAACGAAATGTACCTAGGATTGTCATTGAGCATGCATTGTACATAATCCATACACATATATGTGCATAAATAAATACTTATAATTGTGCAAAGTTGTGATGCATATAGATGTGTATATATTGCATGATTTAGAAGAACATATTAAGCAACAAAATCTAGACGTTGCTGGGACTTCGAGGCAAAAGCTTTCTGGAGCAAACTGTGAGTAACCTAGATGGTCTCACTTGAATAATTGTTTGTTTTAAATTTTGTATTGAATTGTTTTGTGAATTTGATTGTGTTGATTCTGGACATTGAATGTCTGAGGCATTTGATGCATGAATGATATATTAGAAGTGTTCCTTGAATGTGAATTTGACGAACTAAATGATTCTCAACATTTATGTTGAATGACAAACTAAGGTCCAATGAAAATGTGAATGAGAATGTGATAGTGAATATGACTGTGTGATATTGAGCTCTTTTGATTGACTGAATATTTGTGACATTTCATTACAAGAATGCATAAATAGATAATGACAGTTGTGACCTAAGTAGCTACCAAAAATGAGCTTAAAGCTTAGAATGTGATTAAGAGCCAAAGGCTCGCTATGTATAATGAGCTATGTATCCCTAACGGATAAGGGACAGTTAACAATGAGCCTGGTATCCACAATGGATACAGGACAGTTATAAGCACTCGTTCATAACAACGTAATAATCAGAAATGAGTCTTATGAGCATTGCATATACATTTAGTATATATGTTTGAATGATTGAAATGTATTGTTGACTTATATTTGAATGAGAATGTGAGAATTGTGAATAAAGTGTTATGTGATGCTACATGATGATAAATAAAATGATGTGAATTATTTGATTGTATGTATTAATGTAATGTATGAATTGAGTGAACCATTAAGGATGGTTACCTCATTAAGTTCGAAAAAACTCACTAAAATTGCAACGTTGACATTTCAGGATTGAGACAGGACACTAGTGACAGAGAAACTCTACAAAAAGCATAGTTCTTATGCTTTTAAAAAGAAGAAATGACTCAAAGGTCGGTCAGCTAAGACTGAAGGATCTAGTTAGAAATTTTTTAATAATTCCTCATATATGTAGCGTGTTCTATAATTAGTCTTCATAGTGTACATATTTGGATGATTTTGTAAAGCTACAATGTATATTCGATTTTTATGAAATGAAATGGGGAATTTTGGATTTTTAATTATTGTTTATTTCTTTATAATGCCTTATAAGAGAATATCACTGCTTTAACATACCAATATTATAGGTTATATACTAGAATGTCCTTGGGATGTTCTGGTATATACTCTATGGTAGTGGGGTGTTATATTAAGTCCTTTTGATCTATTCTTAGCATGTAATCATTGTGGAGAATAATTGGTATATTAGCAAGCCTATGGTAATGTAGTTTCCTATATAGAGCTTAAGTGAAATACTAACGATCAAACACTTGAGAGAAATGAGTGAAACTGTGAGTAAGATTCATTTTGCGTTTATAATTATTTTTTAATGATGGTGCCATAAGTTGGGTTTGCTTATGTACACTAATGAAAAGTAGTCATGATATGTGTAGTAGATTGACATTTAAGTTGGCTGAACTTTAATGGATTGCATGCTTTGATCCTTGCAAAAATGAAGTGATGAAATTGATAGGTTGTGTTTGATTTTGCTTGAGGACAAGCAAAGATTTAAGTGTAGGGAAGTTGATAGTTGTGCATTAGTGTGTTTTTTTCTAAGTATTTGACATGTGTTTCTTACATAATATGTTATTATTATTGTGTTTTAGGACTTATTTTGTGTATTTTGTTTAGTTTGATATTCATGGTTGTTGTTTTTTATGTTTGATGTTAGTTTAGGGTAAGAATTGATCATTTTGGTCTAAGAATAAAGGGTGGCCACCTTTATGATTGATCTAGGAACTAACAGAGGAGAAGAGAAGTGGACGAGCTATAAAACAAGAACTCACGATTATGGGAAAGGGCCTATTTCCTATGACTATGGGAAATCTCATCAAAAAGTTTCTGCCACATTAACCCACGATCGTGGGAACTAAAGGCAGAAAGAACATACGGGTTTTACTTATTTTTTAGGGTCTTATGGCTTGTCTTGTGATATATAAGGGCACAAATCCCTAGGGCAGAAAGAAAGTCAGGAGAACTTGCCTCCTTGAGCTAAAAAATAGATTTAGAGCCTAGAGAGAGGTAGAGAATCAAGATTTTCATTCCAAATTGGGAAAAGAGCACACCATCTCTAGATTGTCCAGATATGGGCAAAGAAGAGGAGCTTGTTTCATCTAGTTCTTATTTCATTTTTCTCTTCGGGAATCTTTATTATGGATTGTTTGGTTATTGGGGATGTTAAGGACATTATAAGTGGATGAGTTATTTGTAGAGATTACTTTTGAACTACTTGTTGAACTCCTATTTTGTTGATTTGAATGAATGATGCTTTTGATAAATGTTGAGCTTATACCTTGCAATATATTGAGAAGTTAAGTTGGGTAAATTGTATATGGTTGTTCAATGAGAATTGGCACTCTATAAACCTAGATTCATTATGTTAATTGATTAGTTAGAGAGAGATCTTGGGTAACTAGTTTATTACCTATAGGATAACTTCATAACTAGTTAAATTGGTGGACTAATTTTGTAGATTAAGAGATTGCTTAATCATCTCCACTTAATTTGGATAGGGACAATTAATTACACCTTGAGAGAGGGTAGTTAATGCATTAGGACATCTTAGGTGAGGCACAATTCAATTAGAAAGGTAGGAGGGAGATAAGAAAAGGAAAAAGTGATCTCTGATTGTTAAATCTTGAATTCCAAGTTTCTACACATTTACTTTATCCTTTGTTCATTGTTAGTTATTTGATTTAGTTTAATTTTTCAGTTTATATTCATTAAAATTGGTTCTTAAACAATGAGCAACCTGAATTAAGTGGTGCCTAAGCACAGTTCTTGTGGGATCAATATCCTCTTTTTACTACAAGTTATGACCCATATACTTGTAGTTTTGAGCATAAAACTAATAATTTGTTTTATAGTCAACAAGTTTTTGGAATCGTTGTCAGAGATTGTTTGTTTAGGATCTTATTTAGTTTGTGTTACTTTGATTTAAGAGTTTTTGGATACTTTTTCTTATGTATTTGGAGGTGCCTGAACACAAGGAGCACGTAAAGGTCTACTAAATTTAGTGATGAAGAATTATTAGATATCACAAGGCATGAATGAGAGTTAAGAAGAGCAAGGCATCAGGATAATATACAAAGAAAGATGGTAGAAGAACGACAGTAAGGAGGAGCTGAGAGGACATTGATAGAATTTATGAGGCTAGGTTTTAGTCCTCAAGGAGTTGCAAGGTAAACAATTCAAGTTAATAATTTCGAGATCAAACTGACACTCGTCAATATACTTTAGAGTAGTGTGCAATTTTATGGGCTGTCTAACAAAGATCCCAAAGCCCATCTTGCAAATTTTTTGGAGATCTTCAACACCTTTAGGTTTAGGGGGATGTCTGATGATGCTGTGAAGTTGCGATTGTTTTCTTTCACTTTGAGAGATCAGGCAAAGACATAGTATAACTCACTCAGTTCAGGGCAGATCACTACTTACAAACAAATAACCTAAACATTCCTTATTAAATACTTCCCCTTGACTAAGATAACAAGAATCGTAAAGGAAATCATAAATTTTCAACAAAGTGATGGGGAGTCTTTATATGAACCTTGGGAGAGGTTTAATGAATTATAGAGAAGCTACCCCCACCCTAACCTTTTGAGGGAGTTCATTTTTGCAAACATTCTACAATGGTGTGTAAATTAAAGTACAAGAGGAACCATAGATGCAACTGCTGGAGGTTCTTTGATGAGAAAAACTATTGATGCAGCTCATGATATTTTGGAACAGTTGGCAAGCAATAGTTATATGTGGTCAAGTAAGAGGAGTAGATAGGGGCAAAAGGAGCAAAAAGATATGATCCTAATTGACTCCTTTATAGCTTTACAGGCACGTATCATAACCCTCACCAAGCAGTTGAGCAACATGTAAAGAGCATCTTCATCTATATCCAAGGCCATAAAATTACAATATGAGTTATGTGGGCAAGACATCTATGGCACAAATGAATGTTTTTTGTTAGGAACTAGTGGTACAGAACAGGTAAATTACTTGGGCCAACCATAAAGAGGTAACAATCCATACTCTAACACTTACAATTTGGGGTGGAAAAACCGCCCAAATTTCTCTTAGAGTATGAACAATATAGGTGGTCAAGTAAGACCCAAGGACCTCTTAGATTTTAGTAAGACCGACTTGGATCTTTGGAGAACAAAATGGATAAGTTAATGGATGTCTTAGGGTCCAAATTGGCAAAACGAAAAGAGAATCAAAAGAGGATGTTTTCAAGTTAGGTGGAAAGTCAAAAGAAGATGGAGGCAAAGTTTGATCATATTGTGAAGAACCATACCTCATCCATCCATAACTTGGAGATACAGGTAGGTCAACTTACTAATGTTTTGTCTTATAGAAGTGCAAATAGCCTACCAAGCAATACTGAGGCTAACCTAAGGGAACATCTCAAGGCTATTAGATTTTAAAGTTGCAAGCAGGTGTAGGAACCAAGTGTACAAAAGGATAGCTAAGAAAAGTAAAAATGTAAGGAGATAAAGAAGAAGAGACCTTATGTACCACCACCACCCTACAAGCCTAAACTTTTGTATCCACAAAGGGTTAGACAACATCAGGAGGACACTCAAATTTCCAAGTTTTTGGAGAAACTAAAGAAGCTTCAGATTAACTTGTCATTGGTGGAAGCTTTGGAGTGTATGCCCAAGTATGCGAAGTTTCTTAAGGACATACTCACACACAAATGCACTTAGGAGGATAATTAGAGAATAACTTTGATGGAGAATTGTAAGTCAATCATATCAAGCACAATGCCTTCAAAACTACAAGATCCAGGGAGTTTTACTATTCAATGTGTTATTGGTGACTTTGAATTTTTTGAATGCTTATGTGATTTAGGTGCAAGAATTAACTTGATGCTTTTGTCTATTTTTAGGAAATTAGGACTAGGAGAGGTCAAGACAACATCCACGTTAATTCAACTTGCTGATCAATCCATCAAGAGGCCATTTGGAGTTGTAGAAGATGTGTTGGTAAAAGTTGATAAATTTATCATTCTTGTTGATTTTGTTGTGTTGGATTTTGAAGCTAATAGAAATTATCCATTGATTCTGAGTAGGCCCTTTATGAATACTAGTAAGGCATTAGTTGATGTGCATGAAAGAAAACTTTTTTTGAGAATTGGTGATGAGCAAGCTGAATTTAACATGTCTAAATCTTTAAAGAAATTGATGAATGGTACTACATGTATGAAAATTGATGTTTTGGATAAGTGTGTGAAGGAGGTTAAAGAGGAAGTTGGTTAAACGCACAGGGATGAGAGTGTGAGAGAAGAGGAATTATGTAATGAAGTTGAGCTAGAGAAGTTGAAGAGAACATATACAGCCACACCACCTTCCATTATTAAGCCCTCCACTTTAGAGCTTAAACCTTTACCTTCCTACTTGAGATAAACCTTTTTAGGTAAGAACCATATCATACTTATCATTATCTCCAACTAATTAGATTATGAGCAGGAAGAGAAAGTGGTGTTGACCATTAAGAAGAGGATGAGAGCCATGGGGTGGCAAATATCTAATATTAAGGGATTAGCCCCAATATGGTGATGCATAGGATTAACCTAGAAGAAGGATGTAAAACTGTGAGGGAGCGACAAAGAAGATTAAATCTAAACATGCAAAAGGTTGTGAAGAAGGAGGTAATGAAGCTTTTGGATGTGGGGATTATTTACACCATTTTAAATAGTGAGTGGGTGAGTTCAATGTAGTGTGTGCCTAAGAAGGGTGGCATGACAGTGATGGAGAATGAACAAGGTGAAAAGATTTCTACTAGGACCATCAAAGGTTGGCAATTGTGTATTGATTATAGGAAGCTTAATCTGGCCACCAAGAAAGACTATTTCCCTTGACTGGCCATTCTTTTTACTATTTTCTTGATGGATATTCAAGGTACAATCAATTTTTATATACTAGTACAATCAATGTTTATATACCCGGAAGACCAAGAGAAGACAACTTTCACTTATCCTTATGGGACATTTGATTATTAGAGGACACCTTTTGGTTTATGCAATGCAGCTGCCATATTCCAAAGGTATATGATTGCCATATTTGTGGAAATAAATGAGAACTTCATAGAGGTATTTATGGATGACTTCTCTATCTTTGGAGATTCTTTTGATCATTGCTTGTCTAATTTAGACAGAGTGCTTCAAAGATGGTGGAGTCTCATCTAGTTTTGAACTGGGAGAAGTATCATTTTATGGTCTAAGAGGGAATTGCATTGGGCCATAAGATCTCATACAAGGGGATTGAAATGGATGGAGCTAAGACTAAAGCAATTGAAAAGCTACCACCTCCCACCAACATTAAGGGTATCCGAGCCTTTCTTAGTCATGCAAGATTCTACAAATGGTTCATTAAGGACTTCTCTCTTATCGGTAGGCCTTTAATTCATTTATTATTTAAAGATGTGCCTTTTATGTCTGATGATGCTTGTTTGGATGCTTTTAACAAGTTCAAGAAGGCCCATACAACATCACCCATTTTAACATTGCCGGATTGGTCTCTTCCTTTTGAGATTATGTATGATGCAAGTGATCATACCATTAGTTATATCCTTGGCCAGCAAAAGGAAAAGAGGCTACATGCCATCTATGACAGGAGCACAACTGAATTACACAACTACGGAAAAGGAGTTGCTTGTTGTGGTATTTGCATGTGAGAAATTTTTTTCTTATCTTTTAAGCTCACAATTTCTGGTTTTTATAGATCATGTGGCATTGCGACATCTTTTTGCCAAGAAGGATGCCAAGCCTAGGCTCAGCTGTGGGTGCTTTTACTTCAAGAATTCGACATTGAGATTAAAGACAAGAAGGGAATAGAAAATGTTGTAGCAAACCACCTATCATGACTTGAAGGGGCATCATGAAGAAGAAGAGGAAATTAAAGAGAGCTTTCTTGATGAGGCTTTAATGATAGTAGACAATCCTTTCTGTCCTTGGTTTTTTAGATATTGCAAACTAACTCTTAAATGGTATTCTTCCTTCTGATCTCTCATATCAACAAAGGAGGCACTTCTTATTCCAATGTTATCATTATATTTGGGATGAACTTGTGTTATATAAAATTTGCGCTGACAATGTGATTTACAGGTATGTCCCTGAAGATGAAAAGCCTAACGTTTTAACTCAATGTCATAGTTCAATGTATATAGGACATTATGGAGCGAACAAGATGAAGACTTGTATCTTAGAATGTGGGTTCTATTGGCCAAGTTTGTTTAAGGATGCCCAAAACTTTGTGATACAATGTGATAGATTCTAGAGAGTGGGCAACATTTCAAAGGAGGATGAGATATCACTTTCGAACATCATGGAAATGGAAATATTTGATGTGTGGGGCTTGGATTTTATGGGACCATTATTATCCTCCTTAGGTAACACATATATACTGGTTGGAGTTGATTATGTTTCAAAGTGGATTGAAGTCATAGCTACTCCAACCAATGATGACAAGGAAGTGCAAAGATCTATCAAGAAGATTTTTGCTAGATTTTGAGTGCCTAGAGTGATAATCAGTGATGGAGGGAGTCATTTCTGCAACAAACCCTTTAAAGCTTTATTGAAAAGATACAATGTTCATCATAGAGTGGCGACTCCTTACCATCCTCAAACAAGTGACCAAGTGGAGGTGGTGAATAGAGAGCTGAAGAAGATTTTGGAGAAGGTAGTGAGCACTTCAAGAAAGGATTAGGCTTTGAAGCTAAATGACACTTTATGGACTTACAGGACAACTTTCAAAACACACATAGGTACCACACTATATCAACTTGTGTATGGAAAAGCTTTACATTCACCATTGGAGTTCGAGCATTGGGCTTATTGGGCTATTAGGAAGTTGAACATAGATTGAAAGCTAATGAGAAGAGATTCCAACTTGATGAATTGGAAGAGTTGAGGTTTAATGCTTATGAAAATGCCAAGTTGTACAAGGAAAGGGCAAAGAAGTGGCATGATGCTCACATAAAAAAGAAGGAGTTTAAGAGTGGGGACTTGATGCTTTTATTCAATTCATGACTTCAATTATTTCCCGAAAAGCTCAAGTTAAAATTGAGCGGCCCCTTCAAGTGTTTCCCTATGGAGCTTTGGACCTATAAAATGACAAAGCTAAAGCATTCAAGGTCAATGGGCATAGATGTAAGCCATAGTCTGGAGGGACATACTCATAAGAAAGGGAAGTCATCTTTTTCCTTTCTTCCACTCTTTCATGAATGCATGTGGAATGGTTAAGCTAATGACTTAACTTAGCATGTTTGCTTTTCTTTTATGTGTATTTGTTTACTTTTTTTTTTGATTATGTTTGATTTGAGTTTGCTATGATTTCTTAGTTTTTACTTGGGCTTTGTTTGAGTTTTAACTTATGTTCTCTTCAAAGTTCTTATTGGTTAGGTGATTTTGATGTGTTTGTAGGTTGGTTGAATGTTGGGAATGTATGCTAAACTTAGAAGAAGGCTAAGAAGTTGGAAAAGTTGGAGTGCCCATGATCATGGGAATGGGTCTGTTTTCCAAGAATGTGGGAAGGCTCTTCAAAAACTTTCTAGAGCCTTAACCCATTTCCCACGATCGTGGGATCCTTAGCTAAAAGAATTTTAAAACTCCCTCTTTCTTTCTTCTTTCTTCATCTTCTCATATTCTCTCATGCTAAACACAACACCCACTCACCCTAACCTCACAAATCCTTCATCTTTCCCCCAAATCTTGGTATTTTCTCCACTTTTTCTATCATTATTCACTTCTTTAGCATTTTTCACATTACCTACTCAAGAAAACAAGGATTTGGTGAGTTTTTCTATCTTTCTCTCTAAAAAATGTGCTCAACTCTCTTTTGACTATTTTTGCAGATTTTTCTTCTTAAATGGCTCTAAAGAAGCTTATAGCCCAAAAACTAATCGACCAACTACACCTCCAAGTCTCTGGAGAAGGTAAACCTAATATGGCAGCCACTTTTCACATCTTATTCCGTATTTTTTGGAAGAAGAAGGTATGAGATTCTGGGTCTTTAAAGATAAGGAGTTATTGCCTCCAAGGTACTTTGATTTTGAACTTTTAGGCACTTTAAGATTGAGGCTTAACATTGAAAGATTGGCTGCGAATAATAGTTGAAGTCATTTAATTCATTGTGGTGTATTGATATACCTTATAATGATTGTAGAATTTTTCACCACTGTGTGCTATAATCCTAAAATGGGCACATTCTGGTTTAGGATAGGTGGCCATGCATATAAGCTTGATTATATTGTAATTCGTGCATTCTTTGACTTATCTAACACCAAAATTCTAGATAACTATGATGAGTTTTATGTGGATGATTATTGGAAGAGGCTTATGGGTGAAAACATTTTTAATTTTAGGAATGCACCCAACACTTTGATTCATAACACTGAGAACTTACTTCTTCACAAGTTTATATGCTTAATTGTTTTTAACAAACTAAAAGCAATAAATGTTCAGCCAAGGAACTTTTCTTTCTTTAGTGTATGGATCGTAAAATTAACATGAATACCCCGTACCATGTTTGTGATTTATTGTAAGTTGCATTACTAAGAAAAGCTCATACTTTGGCATGGATTATATTGTTACTACTTTGGCTTTGTTTTACAATCTTGGTGTGGATAGTATGTGCACAGCTAGACCGGATGTGTTTGATGTACCTTATTTAAGACGCTCTAAAATTTTGGAGCCCTATTCTATAGAGCTCTGAAATCCTCAGACATGCATTGTTGTTAAGAACATGAAGGATAAGGATTTAACCATTTCTCAACCATCCACCTCTCAAGCACCCCTAGAGCCCTAAGAAGAAGCAGTTGAAAGGAACTAATCGTAGCTACAGATGTTGACAATTTCCAGCAAATCCTTAACCAAATGGCCGCAAGTCATCAACAAATGACATTGTAAATTAATAAGTTCGACAACCTGATGAGATAAGTGTATAAGGAGTAGCGGTACATCAAGAAGAAATTCCATAAGTTCATCCAAATGTAAAACATTGAAGTATCTTCCCATACACCTTCACCACCACAATCTCCATAAGTTTTCTTACCATTTACCTTTTACGTTGTTTTATTTACTTCATTAGTTATTTTACATGGTTATTTGTTTGATGTTGTGTTTTATGTTTGGTTTCCTTTTATGGTTTCCTTGTCACATTAAGGACCATGTGTTGTCCAAGTGTGGGGAGGTGACATTTGCTTGGTCAATTGCATTGCTTTAGTTTGTTTTAGTCATTGTTTTCATTTTGTTAATTAGGATGCATATTTCAAGCATATTAGGTTGTTGTTTTATGTTGTTTTGTGCTAAGTAATAAAACCACACTTAAATCATTTTGATTTGTTTTGCCATGAGATTCTGTTATGCTAGTTGGAATGAGACTGAATGTATACTTGAACTCGGATTAGGCTACTTGAGTAGAGAGTGAACCATGTTAAGTGATGAAAAGTATTTGGTTGCATAAGCTTACTCAAAATTTGACACTTGAGCAATGAGGTTGCAAGGCCCCAAAGTACACCCTAGTTGAAATGATACATATTTATGAAAGTAAATGTACAATAGGAGTTAGAAACGTATTATGACTAGAATATGAAAGACATATGACTTGAATTTTTGGTCAAGTGGATCATAGTTAGTG
>JAOQMP010000008.1:26600772-26628580 GCA_027563575.1 Erythroxylum pedicellare
AAATTCTTTATAAATTTGGTTTAATACTATTTGAAAAACTTGTACATTTTTTATAGTATTTAAAAAGGCAGTGGCATTTTTTTATTCTTACTTCATTATCTAACAAAAAATCTAAAACTACTCCAGTTGTTTTATATGTAATAAAATTCCATAGTTTACTTCTATTGTCTAATCCTTCAAATGGTCTTTCACCTTGTATAACTAATTGTAACTTATTTGCCCATTCTAATAACAATTTTTTAGGAGAAATATCACAATCTAAATTAAATATTCTGTCTGATACCACTGTTCTACCTAAAACTAGAGTTAAAGGTAGAGCGAAACCAAATTACTTTTGTTTTTTGCTATGTGTAGTTAAATCTTGTAATTGATTTTTTATTGTTACTAATTCTTTTGTTACGGATTGTTTGGAGTTGTTATTTTCGTGTTGAAAAATCTTTTGATCAGTAATTTTAACTAACTATTTGGAAGTCTGTCCAGGATCAATAAATCTTATAGGTAGTTCGAGACGTAATGAATGTGATATGAAAAGATTTGGTTTATTTATAGACTGAGAATTAGAGAAAGAAAGTTGTTACGTAAGTTGTTTGTATATGAGTTCTAACTTTATCGACAGTACTAAATAATTGATTAATATAAATTTTATTAATATTTTTAAACTTGATGCTATGGTGAGAATTATTTAAATTATAACTAATTTCATATGTTATTGAAAATGGATATTGTCCTAAATTCATTAAATTATCTTTATGAAATTTATATGCTATTGTAATTGTTTCATCTAGAATGTGTGATCTTAAAGGAATTCCTAATTTTAATCGAATATTAAATTTTGTTTTTCCATATGCTAAATTTCCATTCATTATTCCAATGATTTGATTGTTTTAATTTGTCATTTGTTCATCAATGGTTGCCATTCGTATAGGTGAATCTATTCCTTCTTGAAAAGTTGATTTTAACAAAATTTATGTTGTTGATGAATGAATGTATCCGATTTTATGTCATTTTTCTTCGGGTCTTGTTTTTGTATTTGGTTATAAATCTGTTTTTGATCAATGAGATTGTTTCTAATATGTCCACTACATTGATCTATTCTGATAGGTGTTTTATGAACAATTTTTTGTAATAAATAATATTTTTTTATTTATAAAATTTTTTAAGAGAGAATGTTGAATATCTTGTACTGATTTTAAATTTAATTTATCTTTAGCTATTTGTTTATATTTTTCATTAGATAATAGAGTGGCTACATTAAATGTGCCAGTTGTTTCAATTAATTCCAAATTGTCTATTTCTAGTATGTTTTGATTTTCTTGTAGGCTGTTATCAATCCTTATGAATAGTGTGATGATTTATACTACTGGTTTGTAAGTAGTTTGATTCTTGAGTATAAAAATTATAAAGGGTTTGAGCTAATTCAAGTTTTTCTTTAATTGGTTTTATTCCATTAAGATTATTAATAACAAATTGTACATAACGATATCTCTCGGTATAGTATTCTTTTTCTTCTCTATATTGATTAACTAAGTGTTCAATATAGGATAGATGTTGATGTACTTGCTTACAAAAGATGCAACTATTATGTTCCATTTAGATGTAGTTGATAATGTTCGCCAAAGCGTCTATGTAATTCTTAAAGTTCACGCATTTCTTGGTTATATATAATTGTATTATTATTAATTCAATCTTGACAGTTTTGAAATTCGGGAGATAAGGGATTGATAGATTATAATAATTAGAGCCTTTGGGTTTTCCAAAATTGAATATTTTGTTTTGTAACTTTTACTTTTTCAATAGCAAGTTTTACAAATGTATGAAAAGATCTACAATTCCAACAAGTTGAATTCAAAGACATTGTAGTATAAATAAAATAGATAATAATGAAAAATAGAGGAATTAGTCACAATAATATGAAGAATAAGATATATTTTGCATCCTATCTAATAAATATTACATAAGAAGTTTGCTGAAGCTATAATGCATACATGTAAAGAAGAAATTATTTAATTCAGATGATGATAAATAAGTAAAACTACTAACTAAAAAGATAATAATTGGTTGTAATAAATGAAAAATAAATAAACAGATATAGATAATAAGTGATGAAACAAAAAATACTATTAACTTCATACCTTCTTCTTTGCTTTGTTTTCGTTTGAATGCCAACTTTAGGCAATTAGGGAAATGAGCAGGAGAGAGGATAGACGAAAATAGTGATAATTTATTTCATGACTTGGGCAAATGCTCAAACGTTACATTATATAGACCTAAAAGAGAAGGAAAGGCCAAAAACAATCTTGGCCAACAAAGTTAAAAGAGAATCCTGCTAAAAGCAAAGGAATCGATAAAGCAAAAGTCAAAAAGACTAAAGACAATAGATGAAGGGCCCATGGGGCCTACATCCTTTAGTGTCTGTAATTATTCGTCAACAATTATATCATCTGAAAAGGCATCGTCAGTGACCTTTTTGTTTTGTGATGTAGTGGGGCAGTGCTGGTAGTGGTGTTGATCATAATGTTTCAATTGTTGACACAGTGCGTGCTGCCATTGAGTAGATAATCTAGTGAATAAAGTAGCAAAATTTGTTTATGCTTGTTTTAAAATTTAGAGTGCATCTGGAGTAATGACTGATCGATATGTTGATGTCATAATGAGATTAGGTCCTCGATAGTTGATCTTGATCATCGATTCTGGAGTGATTTTTAGATATTGCTGGTAAACTCCTTCAATGCAGTTGAGATTAAACTGAATGACTAAATCCCAATTGAATTCATACTTGTGTGGTGTATCAATGGGTGGTTACATACCATTGTTAATGCCTAGCTGGACATAAGCAATTCTCTATAATAATACTTCGGTGTCTTGTAGAGTATCAGCCTTTAAAAATAGGGTATAAATTATATACTTTGATGAATATTTTGGGATCTTTTACAAAGCGATCTTTATAATTTTAATAGGTTGAATAAATCTAGTGGGAAATTCTGAAAGCATTTTTAAAGAGGTTAAATAAATGGTATCCACTAAACCACTCTGAAAAAGAGGTAAGTGGATATTGGTTCTGCATCTGGAAAGATAATGGCTTTAGGGTCATATCTACCCCTATTTTATGGATAGTACCAGAATATTTTCTGGGGTTCAGTCCATTCATTAAGCGCTTGAAAACAGTCATCAAATCCTTCAGAGGTCATTTTCTTCATTTCTTCCTTAATAGCTCGAGTAGGAGCAACATTTATTCTGTCAAGATTTATAGGTTTGCCTAATGATTGCATATTAGAAGTGCTGGGCTGTTTTTCAAGGGCTTGTTTATATTGAGTTTTCAAAGAAGGTTCTTTAAAGTCGAATAAAGCTTTTTCAGCTTTAGCTCGGGTTTTATAACTACGATGAATAATAGATGGTTTGTGATTGATATGGATTGCGGTTTGATGCCATTCTTCATAAATACCTGCCATAGGTTTATTAAAAATGAAATATACTTTGTCTTCATGGTGGTCTTGTTTCTTTTGGGATTGTGATGATCGAGTGTTTGAAAGGTTGGTTTCAATAGAGGTTGAAATAGGCTGTTGAGTAATTTGTTAAGGAGTAATAGGCTAGATAGTGGGGTAATTTTAGCATATTGTTTTTCTAGTAGAGTGATAGTAGATCGTAATTGGTTGATCTTTTTTTTCACTGTACTTCCTTGTTGTTGTAGGTTTACTAATTTTGCTTCCATTTTGCTAAAAGACTCCTTGAGGCTTACTATAGCTTCTTCCATTCTCTTATTAAAATATCTACAAGACTGTTGTCAGAAGAGATTATATAATGAGTATGAAAATTGTATTGGTTAAGTTCTAATTGCCACCTTATCAATCATCCTTGATTATAATTGGTTTTGATATTGTATTTAATGAATCCATATAAATACTTTGAATTTGTCTGAATAATGAATTAAGTAGGTAATAAATAAACCAGTACAATTTGTGATGATGAATTGGTTGATTTATTAATGAATTCAGTAGGTAATAATGAAAATGGCCAACAACATTACGGGATCTACCAGAAATTCAATATCCAATTCAATTAAACCTAAACATAAGTCTCATACTTTCTTTCTCTAATTCCCAATCTATAAATAAACCAAATCTTTTTAGATCACAATCATTACGTCTCGAACGACCTATAAGATTTACTTGTCCTGGACAGACTTCCAAACAATTAGTTAAAATTACTGATCGAAAGATTTATCAACCCAAAAATAACAACTCTGAATAATTCGTAACAAAAGAATTAGTAACAATAAAAAATCAATTACAAGATTTAACTACACATAGTAAAAAACTTAAGTAATTTGGTTCCGCCTTACCTTCAACTCGAGTTTTGGGTAGATCAGTGGTATCAGAGCTCAAGTATGGGCCTGAGGCTTAACCCCAATTCGTGAGTTTGAATCCCAGCGCAACAAATTGGGAATGGAACCATGGTGAATCCGTTATCATGAGACGAAGGAGCGCCGCACTCAAGCGGATGTGTGGTGGACTTAAGTAATTTGGTTCTGCCCTACCTTCAACTTGAATTTTAGGTAGATCATTTGTTATCCATAAATCGTTTATAAATACTAGGTGCTTGTTTCAATCCAAAAGGTAATACATTCCATTGAAAATGTTTCTAAGGGGGACATGTAAAAATAGTGACTGGTTTGGTATTGTCATGTAATCATAATAGCCAATATCCTAATTTTGCATCTAGTGTGTTATGTCCTTTAAGTTTGTTAATAATATAATCTATTCTAGGTAATTTATATGCATCGCCTATAGTTGCTTCATTTAAATTTTTATAGTTAATTAACATTCTTTTTTTCCTCTTTTTTGTTCGGAATGATTATTTACATAAAAAGCAGGGGCAGAATGCTTACTAGTGCTTAGAGAAATTAACTTTTTATCTAACAGTTCAGTACATTCATTAATAAATTCTTGAACATCTTGTTGAGTATAAGGAATATTATTGAGAATGTTTATTTCTTGAGTGGGATTTTTTAATTTAATTTCAATTAATTGATTATTAATATTTTAAGGGGGCCTAAGGGATTTTCACTACAAATATTTTCTAATAATGTTTAAATTTTTGTTTGGATAGACATATTGTTGAGAAGATAGAATTGTAAATAATCTAGTTTTTCTGTTAATAATTGTAATTTTTGATAATAAGTAGTATGATAGATAGGGATTTTAGGAATAATTGCCTTTTGATTTAATGATTTTATTATTGTTTTTTAATTTTATATAATGGAGATATTGACAAAAAGGATTATATAATTTTAGAAAATTGTTGCCAAATATCAATGATAATCCTGATTCTTGTTGATAAATAGATGGTATTGTAAATGTATATTTTTCAATTATTATATTATTGTAATAACTTAGAACCAAATTGATTTTATACTTCCATCGGCTATTCTAATTTGAAGAGGTTTAGCTAATTTTTTTCCAATTGGTTAATAATTTTCTTAACGCTATAGATATAGTAACTCCAGTATCTATATATGCTTTTTCTTTTTTATTCTGAATGATCACTTGAATAAAAGTTATATGTGGATTCAGTTGATGATTCAGACCTTTGGGATTCATATTGATAGATAGATGAAATTGTTGAATTAGTTTTATAATATGATTCAATAGGTTCTAAATTTTCTTCATTTGCATAATTTAATATATTTATTTATTCTTTTTTTGATTTTTCTTTGGACAATTATTAGCATAATGTCTTTCTTCTTTACATAGCCAACATTTACAAGATTTTTTGTTTTAAGGGTAACATTGTCTTTTAAGTTTAAATTGTCTATAGTTTTTTCGTCTAAAGAAATTTTTATAAGGTCGGAAAGGTTGTTTTTTATAATATTTTTTAGGATATTTTTTCCATCTATAACTTTTAGTTCTAAAGTGTGGATGCTTTGTTCTAGAATTTCTATATGTAGTAAACTCATAGCCATATTGTTGTCGTACTTCTGCATGTTTTGAATAACAAAGTTGAATATAATTATGTCTTAATTTTTTTTATTTAATTTGGCTTCTAAGCATATTTTTGATAAGACTTCTTTTGTAACCACAATAGATCTGCCTAGATTATAAGCAACGATAGTTTTATTTTATTTGTCTAGAAATTGTTTTTTCTATAGTTTAATTTATAGGATAAGGTAATTTTTGAATAAAAATCTGAATATACATTTCTTGTTCTGGTCTTGTTAACTTATAATAATATTTTTTAAATTCGCAAATATATTGTTCTAAATAACAAATATCACAAATTCATATAATATTTAAAGGCCATAAAGCGTTTCTTCTTTCTGCATTTTCTACTTCCTATTTATATAAGGCTACGCCTTTGCCTATAAATTCTTTATAAATTTCGTTTAATATTGTTTGAAAAACTTGTACGTTTTCGATAGTAGTTAAAAAAGGCAGTAGTATTTTTTTATTCTTACTTCATTATCTAATAAAAAATCTAAAACTACTTCAATTGTTTTATACGTAATAAAATTCCATAGTGTTCTTCTATTGTCTAATGCTTTAAATGGTCTTTCAACTTGTATAACTAATTGTAACTTATTTTCCCATTCTAATAATAGTTTTTCAGAAGAAATAACACAATCTAAATTATAGTTCATGATCTGATTCATAGCCATAGATAATTTAATCGTTATCCATAATAGGATTTACTTTGTTAGGAGAATGTGATGGTGTAAGAGTTAGTGTATTGACTAAATGAGTGATTTCTTCTAATTGCGATTTAATATCTTTTTCTATATCCTCCATGGTTTTACTAAGGTTGGTTGCTGCCTTTTTGTAGGCTTTGATACCACTTTGCTATCCAAAACTTGAGTTGAAGGTAAGGCAGAACCAAATTACTTAAATACTAGGTGCTTTTTTAATCTAAAAGGTACTACATTCCATTGAAAATGTTCCTGAGGAGGACATGTAAAACAGTAAGTGGTTTTGTATTGTCATGTAATTGTAATTGCCAATATCCTTGTAGCACCCCACTTCTGTAAGACTCGTACCCGACATCTTGAGTGATGTCCGAGTACTTACCCCGCGAGAGTGGCATGCTATCACAGTCAGTCAGCAAAATTTCCTTACATTTTTTTAAAAAATTTGTAGCAAAAAATATAAGCAGAAATCAACTATCAAATTGGGCCCATTTTATTCAAAAACATTTTTAATCACAATAATATAATCATCAGACTTACAAAAACCATTTGGGCCCATTACAAGTACAAAATACTTGTAGTATTAATTTCATTACATTGTAAAATCATTTACAAGCCTTTCCAACCTGGAAAGTTATTACAAACAGAAATATTTGAATACACATTGTACAGAAATCGCGAAATATACAATTTTACACAAAAATAAGAAATTAAAAATGTAGACACGAACTGATCCTGACCTCTATCTTCCACTTGAATCTAGGCATTTTACTCCCGTTTGCCTAACGGGTAACTCTTCTAAGCCTGAAAAATATTGCAAAATTTTGGGTGAGTTTTTACGAACTTAGTGAGTGACCTATGACTCACTCAATCACATAACACATATCACATACAGTTTATATAAATCACATTTATTTCAGATTCACTTCAGACATATTTCACATTCATAATTCATTCAAACCATTATAATCATTCATATCAGGCATATACAGTACATATGAGACTCAATTTCAATTTGTTACTTTGTTGTAACCGAGTGCCTAACTGTCCCGTATCTATTGTGGAAACCGGGCTCATTGATTACTGTCCCGTATCTATTAGAGATATCGGGCTCATTTTACATAGTGAGCCTTTGGCTCTTAATCACCTTCTACTCGAGGCTCTTTTTTGCATTATAAGTTTTAAGCTTTTTTTCAGTGGCTACTCCAATCACAACTGCCTTTATCTTTATGCATTCAGGTAATGAAATGCATGAATCACATATAATCAGTCAATTGAAAGTGCTCAGTATCACTCAATCATATTCACTATCACATTCTCATTCACATTGTCATCGGACCTTAGTTCGACATTCAACATTTAAGTTGAGAAAACACTTATTCTGTCTAATTCACGTTCAATGAGTACTTCAATATCTCATTCATACATCACAATCATTGGACCTTCATTGTCCGGAATCAACACAATCAAATCACATTCATATGATCATTCAGTAGGCAATCAATATAAAAATTCAAAACATAACAAACAATGAAAAGAGACCATCTAGGTCTACTCACAGTACGCTCCAAATCATCAGTTTCTTCCTTGATCTGGAAGCGTCTGGATGCGGATGTTTATCCTGTACATTACAATTATGTAATACACACATTAATAATTTTGCACAATCATAAGCATTCTTTTGTACACATGTGTGTATATGAGATATGTACAATGCATGTTCAATTACATTTTCAGATATTTTTTCCATTATTCTCATCACATTATCAATCCAATATCAAAATCACTTAAGTAAAATTTTTACTTAGGGTTTATACCTCAAATAAACACTTTGAATCTAATTTCATAACCTAATGAATCATTTCAAAATTTTCTCCAAACACTAACTTTCGGGTGTACTATTTTTGATCATTTAGATAATGAAAATGAAGTAGTTTGGGAAGACTTTATTTTTTAGAATTGTCCTTCTATCTCATAAGTTTCTAATGACACCAAAATCATTCAATTTGGTTGAGTAGTGTAAAAGTTATACTAAATATTTTTAGACTACTTTTATTCTAAGACAATGCCCTATACTCAACTTCCACCCAGAAATTGAAATTCTTAGATTCTGAATTAGAATTCTATTTCTCATAAAATTTGTCACCTTATGTCTCTAGTTTACTCGAAATTAAAAATCACTCCATTTAGATAACTACAAAAAATGTTATGCCCCAAATACCAAAACATGTTCTGTGCTAGAAAGTTCGCCGCGATGATCCAGAGAAGGTTGCTTGAAATCTTACAAGTTCGCCACGGCAAACCCCCAAGTTGGCCGCGACGAACTTCATCCTTCAAATTGGCTGCGACGAACTAAGGAGAGTTGGCTGCGGCGAACCAAGGAGAGTTGGCTGCGGCGAACTTTGACAGAAGCATACGTAGAACATGTTTCATTTTCCATATTTTAACTTCCCACCTTTTACATATAACCCATCTTAAACCTAAACCATCTCTTCTACTTCATTTTAACCAAATATCATTTACAAACTGATTCATAAACTATGCTTGTTCATTAACCAAAAAGATCAAAACATTTTCATATACCATTCATCAATAACTTCCAACACATATTTAACTTCATTTTCACCTCTAATTATCACTAAATATGCTTCATCCAAAATAATCAAGAAAAGAAGGGTGCTTATACTTACTTGACTTACCCAAAGCTTCTTCAATCACCATGAAACCCTAACTCTTTCCTCTCCACGATCATCATCATCTTGAGGTTGAAAGGTTTGGGTTTTTGGTGAGAATGAAGGAGAGAGCAAGGTGAAAGAGTAGCATGAAAGATGAGAGGGTTGGGTTTAACATGAATGGAGATTTGAAAAATAAAATTCAAGAAGAAGAAGAGAAGAGAAGCTACGAAGGAGAGAAGAAGAAAACCAAGCAAAACACCAATACCCCTTTTTTTAGAGAAAAGCATTATGAAAGCCAACAAGAGGGGTCTTTAAATAAATAGAAAAATGCCACATGTTCAATTTCTAAAGCATTATGCTAAGTTCTTTCATTTAACTGGTCCCATCAATTTCAATTTCTACTCCAATTGTCCCCCAATTTTCAATGACACTTGTCAATAAATCCTAAAGTCATTTATCCAAAATTTCCATTGCCATTGGACAGTAATTTCTACTACCATTTAACAATTTTTTTGCCACTTGGCAATTTTCCTAGTCCAAAATATCCAACATTTTCCAAAAATTTCTATAAAAATCCCAAAAATTCTAAACCAATGCTTATACTCTCAAAAATCAATTTCAATACAAATAATTCATAGTTCCAATTATAATCACATTTATAGATCAATTATACCCGGCAATTGTCAATGAATGCATGTACAGTCATTTTTTATGTGTGTAAAAATTCAAATTCACATGTATGAGTGCTAACATTATGCATGAGCATGAAATACACTTTTTTCTAATCTCTCATTGCTATTTTCTCCATTACCGAAATCTAGAGCTCCAACCCTTAGTATGGGAATGGAATGTTACAGGGACACAGGACAGTAACTGAAGTGGGCAGTTCTGGTGTGGCCAAGAAAGTGAACCCTCCAGAGAGACCAAGGGGATAAGCACCAGCTAGAGTGTTTGCTATGACGAGGGAGGATGTAGAGATAGCTCCAGAAGTTATAACTAGTATGATTAAATTATTTGATGAGGATATTGTTGTTTTGGTGGATCCGGGTTCCACCCATTCGTTTATTTCATCAAGTAAAATTATAAATGGTAGAGAATTAAGCCCATTAGATACTCCTTTGATAGTGACTACTCCAATCGGCCAATGTATTATTATTAGTCAAGTCTATAAAGACTGTAAGATATTTATTGGAGGGGAACAATTAGTGGTGGATCTAATGCCATTGAGGATGGGAGGATTAGATGTGATTTTGGGTATGGACACCTTAGAGAAGTATAATGCCAACTTGGATTGTAGACAAAAGATTGTGGAGTTCCAAATTGGCAATAGTAGCAAGGTGGTGTTTATGGGGGACAGAAAAGGAAGTCTGACTAGAATGGTTTTGACTCTGACAACAGAAAACTAATAAGGAAGGGATGTCAAGCATTTTTGGCCTATGTGGTAGACACAAAGGCAGATGGACGAAAGTTAGAAGAAATACCTATGGTCATGGAATTCTCGGATGTCTTTCCCGAGGAATTGCCAAGACTACCACCACCTAGGAAAATTGAATTTCCCATTGAGCTTCTTCTGGGCATGACGCCAATATCAATTCTGCCTTATAGAATGGCTCTGGTGTAATTGAAGGAGCTTAAGGAGCAATTGGAAGAATTATTGAAGAAAGGGTACATAAGGCTGAGCTCTTTACCATGGGGAGCTCCGGTCTTTTTTGTAAAGAAGAAAGATGGATCATTAAGGATGTGTGTGGATTATAGGAAGCTCAACCATGTCACCATTAAGAACAGATATCCGCTCCCTCGTATAAATGATTTGCTAGAAATCTCTTGTACTATGTTATTGACTAATTTGGATAGCTTTATATGCATATCAAACATAAGCATCCTTTTATATTTTGTATTAAGTTTGATGTGTATGTTGATATGTAAGTAAAGCTTATTCAAACATTGATTTTGTTTAGAAATGAGATTGAGAACTTGTGAAGTTCCCTTTTGTATAACTATGTTATTTTTTAAAGGTTGAGTATGATGGATGTGCATATTCTTCTTTGTGGAGATTCCCAATTGTTGCTAGTATTAGAATAGCATGTTAGAGTTGGAAAGATCGTATGTGATGAATCTTTTGAGTTAAGATTCAAGAGTTAATGAGATTTATTTAGTATTTAAATGGATATGAAGTGATATTTCACTAGAAGGGATGAATTTGGGGAGTTTATGAGTGAAAAATGATGTTAGAATGGATGTTGGAAGTGTTGGAGAGGCTTTGGAGGGGTTTAGGAATCCCTTATGTCTATTAGACGAACATTAGGTCTATTAAATGAACCTTCTCAGGTCTAAAAAGACCCCCATCCCAATCCATGTCCATTAACTGGACATTAGGTCTGTTAAACGGACCTTCTCGGGTCTGGAAAGCACTCCTAGGCCCGTCTATATCCGTTAAACGGACCGTTAGACGGACATGTATGTCTGTTTAACAGACATTAACAAGACAGCTATAGTAAATCACGATTTTGACCCCTTTTAGAAGCAGAATGTCACTTTGAGTTTTTATAAAAGTTGTAGATCTATAATTCCTCTTTCAAACCATCTAAAAACTAAATCAATCCGACATCTATAGTGAAAGTTATAGCAATTGCACCAAGATAGGTACCATATGATTGAGGACATAAACATGTTGGATTCTTTTGACCATAACTTCATCATCCGACCTCCAAATAAAGTGATTCTTAAAGCAATGAATTCCTAACACATTTTTCAACCTTTCCACAAAAATTGATAGCCTTTGGTATTGAATTCAAGAAGATTGATTCCAAGGAAGTGAGGGTTCATTGAAATAACCTTAAAATGAAACCCACTAACGCTTTATGATTCCGGATAGTTGGGCTCCAGAAACGGGGTCCAACAGGTTCAATGAGATTGTCCCCACCAAGATACCAATAAAAACGATAGATAAATCAGTTCATCATCCGAAGGGTAATGTACATGTTCTAGTGGAAAAGTTTAATTTTCCCATTAACTTTTTCGTACTGGATATAGAAGAAAATGTGAAAACCCCAATTATCATCAGGCGGCCACTTTTGGCCACTGTCCGATCAATTATTGATATAGATAGGGGTGAGTTGATTCTAAGGGTTGGAGAGGAACATGTGTCTTTCACTGTAACCAAGAATGATAAAAATCTTTTCCAACCTATGACCATCATGAAGGGAATGGATTTTAGTTGAGAAAAAGAGAAGAATGATGATCAAAAGTGTTCCCTAAAAAAGAATAAATCTCATAAAAGAAGGAGACGAAAGAATTGGGAAAAAGGAGGTGACATAAGCAACTAGGTAGTGTATATACATTTTATGAGATTGACAACTGAGTCACCACCAAAGAATTTTCTTAAACCACTTTGAGTAAAGAAGAGCATCAAGCTAATGACATTAAAAGAAGTGGTACATGGAAGGCAACAGATGGTTTTTTTAAAATTACTGGTTATTTCCTTGACTTCAGATATTTTGAATTCTGTAATTAGATTGTTATGGTTCCAAATAAATATCGTGGAAGAGTAGGACATTAATTTTGATAAAGATGATTAGGAAGGAAAGAGTAATGAGGTGATAATGTTAAAATGAAGTTAGGAAAGGATCTCAGGGGTGTGTATAAGGACAAAAGATGAAAAAAATTAGAAATGGTAAAATTATTGTAGGTTATGATCATGGCCTACAGTAGGGTAAATATGTCCCACGCGACTTTTAGCTAAATTGTTTACCATTTTACCCTTCCTTCACATATATATATTCATTTCTAACCTCATTTTTTCATTTGACTTTCATTTTAACTTTCTCTCTCTAAGTTTAGAACCTCCAAATGCTCTTCCTTCTCTTTAATCACCTTTCAAACTTCCACCTTCTTCTAACTTCCACCTACTTGTAGTCCATTATGTCGTGCATTAAGCAGTCAGTGAAGCATAACCAATCATCAGGAAAAAATCAAGTATTGGGCCATTGTTCAAGGAACAAGGCGGCAAATTTTGAAACAACCTTCCCAATCTACTCAGAGGAAAGAATTCAATTCCAATCCCTTAATGTTAAGAAAATAGTAATCCCAAAATACTTTGATTTTGCTACGCTAGATAGGCTAGAATCCGAGATAGGGTTAAGAATTTAGCAAAAAGAATTTAGTGGAGCAAATTTATATATTTTCAATATCTTGTCTACTAGGAGCTCGCCCTCAAATGCTTTACTTCCCTTTAGTTCGAAACTAGTAATCCTAAGGAAATGTGGTTTAGGTTACGGGAACAACCCTATGAGCTGAACCTTGAAATTATGTATGATATTTGCAGTTTTCTTAAGTCTTCCATTGTCGATTAGCATGATCACTTTTGTGCTTCCCGCTATTGGAATGAGCTCACTAGGCTTGAGCGGTTTGACGTCAAAAATTCCCACAACAACATTATATAAATCCATCAACACTTTTGGTTACATAAATTCATGTGTCAAATGGTCTTTAATAAATCAGAAACCAACAAGTGCTCAATGAAGGAACTTTTTCTGTTGCGGTGCATGGATCACAGCATCTCAGTGTGCACCTCAACATATATTGTAAATGCTATTATTATGACTTTACATAAAATGCATAACAATTTGGGTACAGGTTACTTAGGTTTTGCCATTGCTGAGTACTATAGCGTAGATTTTAGTGGTTTACCATCCACCTTCCTGATTTTCTAAATCACCATCACTTGTGGCATACTGAAATCTTAAAGTCCTATAATATGGAACTTTGGGATGTTAGCCAAAAATCTCATGTGAAGATCAAGGCTAGTCAGGCAAGTTTTAGCGTAACACCACCTCAGCAGGCAGAAGAGGACTCGACTAGCGAGGAGTCTAAAGAGCAAGAAGAAATAGAAGAACCTGATTGGAAGGGGCACAATTTAATGTTCGCCAACACCAAAAAAATTACAGATACAATTGCAGAAAATTCTAGGATAATAAAGGAGATGACCCACATACAACAACGTTAGAGTTGGGATATACATCAAATTCATCGATACTTCGAAGTTCAAGGCGTACAAATGTCACCTTCAAGACCATCCCCGCCTTAATCACCATGAGTTCGTGTTCTAACCCATTTAGTTTCTACTGTTGTTTTTGTTTTTCATATATTGTGTTTGATTTCCCCCTGTGTGTTTGTTTGTCTCCTTTTCACGTTGGGGACAATGTGTTGTTCAAGTGTGGGGAGGGTTATGTGTTTTACTTTGAGTGCGAATTTTGCATATTGTTATGTTAGTGTGTTTAGGTTGCATATTGTGAATTATGTGAATGTATCGATGGCTTAGATGGAAAGAAATAGATTTAATTTTGAACATAATCTTTTAGGTTATGAAGAATCATTAGCTTGATAAATTAGTGATCTAGGTTTTTTTGCCTAAAATATGCAAGTTAATTAGGATTCAGTGTTAATTTAACCTATAAGTTGTCACATTCATTCATAATTTTAGATCTTTCGACTAAGTAGCTTTGCTAGTATTTTTTCATGAAAATGAGTAGCTAAAGCAACAAGGTAGGAATTAATTAAAAAAGTAAAAAAGAAAAAGTGTTTGTAAATTTTAAGTAAATAATTATTCTATTGACCTTCAGGTTATAAATAGAGCTAGTAGCTAGTTGAAAACATGATGTAGTTGAAACTGGATCAATATGCATCACAAATGTGTGCCTTCACGTCAAAAGGCTATAATGACGTTCCATCCAAGTAACTTACTAAAAACATGACTTAGTTGAGTAACCGGATCGACATTCATCCCCAATGTTTGTCTCCATGTAAAAAGACTAGGTCCATGTCCATAAAAGGTTAAAAAAATGTTTTCTAATAAAACCTACCAAATTTGTAAGTAGCTTAACTTTTTATGAAAATATACTTAGAAGTAGTTGCATAGTTGATTAACCAAATAATTATTAATGTGTATATACAATTAAAAGGGGTTAATGAACTTGACATTTAAGTTTTGATTAATATTTATATTTAGTCTAGAGCTCCTAGACATGGATTTTGCATGTTAATAATTTAGAACAACTTGAATGATTGTATTTAGAGTTAAATTTGTTTCATAAAGTTGAAGTCATTGTCTCATTATTGCATTGTGTGCTTTCTGATTTTATGTTGTTTGTTGTTTTGTTTGATTGAGGACAAGCAAATGTTTTAAGTGTGGGGATGTGATAAAGTAAAAATTGCATCATGTTTTAAGGCATAGTTTGATATGTGTTTAGCCATTAATTCGATCATTTAGTTTGTGTTTAGGTTATAATTGTGATAGTTTATTAATTATTTATGTTTTAAGTGTTTTATGGGTTAGTACAAGTTTTTGAGCTTAAATATTATATTTTTGAGGTACCTTGATGTGTTTGCTAGTGTTTCGGGGTCAATATTGAAGAATGAATCAATATTGAAGAACGAAGGAGTTTCAAAGGGAACTTGGATCATAACATAGGCCCACGATCATGGCAGGCATGCCATGATCGTGATAGAAGCTCCAAGAATGGCTCACGATCATGGTCTGCATACCACGATCATGAAAAAAAGGCTCAGATGTGAGTCACGATCGTAGCCTGTGTTGGGCAGACGCGTAGACACTTACAAACTTCACGTTTTGAGGGAATTTTTAGACCTTTTGACCCCCCAAAAAATCCTTGGATTACCTAAAACATAAAAAGACTATTTAAAGAACAACAAGTGAAGAGAAAAAGAGAGCTTTTTCTTGTAGCCACACTTGAAACCCTAAAGAGAGAATACCAAGAAAGAGAAAGAAGAAGAAGGAAGAGGAAGAGGAAGACGAAGCTAGTGCTTCGCAGATCATGAGGTTTTTTGACATCACTACCTTCCATCATCTATTCCAAGTCGTTATTTTCTTTTCGTTTCGGTTTTATTTATGTATAGAATTAAGAAGGATAGTATGATGACAGGCTTTGGAATATTGATGTTCTTTAAACTCTCCTTTGGGATTTTGTTTTGATATAATGTTATCCGAGTTGATTTTGTGCTATTTAAATTGGGTATTATGATTTGTTGCATTTCCTGCATAATTCGGTAATAAACTGAGAGGGTGAACTAAATAAAAACTATTAGATTGGATTAATGCGAGTTGGGCGATTTAAGAGAACTCGTAACTAAACAAATTGGTAATTGTGCAGAGAGAGTTCCTGTGCAAGAGTTGATAGTTTATTAGAATGCTTAAGATCTAATTAGGATGTATTCCAGTGTACTTCGATGTTCTTTCATTATTATATGGTCAGATATACCATCAGTTTGTAATTCTCATAATGTAACTATAAAGTCTTTTATTATTAGGTGAGTATTAGTTATCTTATCCTCTTTTCCCTTATTTTTAAATTTTTTATTGTTTTTATATGTCTTTACATTAGGGGCAATATATAACTCAAATATGGGAACGGAATTAATTAATTACTTATGCTTTTCAAATTTTTTATAATTAACTTACTAGGTTAAAATTTTGGGAAAATTTTAACTTTAAAAAAGTATTATTTGAAATGATTCATTATAAATTTGATTATTATTTTGATTCGATTTGTTTAGGCAACTAGTAATGAGGATTGATGATTAAATTAATTTTAATTTACTTTATTAATTTTAAAAATAAATATTTTATTTGCATTATGATACTTTTAAAATATAATTTAGACATACAATTGAGTTAGAAGTGAATCATTTTTAAACATTCTTAGTATCCCATAAGAAAGAAATCAAAATGTGTAAAAAAGTTAGCATTGAATAAATTCACTATATTAGCTTCTAACTATGTAAATGTTGAAGTTAAAGACTGGTGTTAGTAGTCATTTAAATGGGGACTTAATTGAATAACCAAGAGTATTCATAAAAAGATGCTTATTCTCATGTGAAAAAGTTAGTTGACGTTTCAAAAAAGTTATTAATTGCTAACGTGTTAATTTAAAGATAATGCTTTGGTTTTCTTTTAATAAGGGTTAGAAAAATGCTTGAAAGTTGAAGTATGTTTCTCATTTATGTTTGCTTCAGGAATGAGGTTGAATTATATGGGTTGAGTTACAATTTGAAGGATTGTGTAATGAATTGAACTGGTTTATAACTTGAAGCAAATAGCTAAATGATTAGCAATTTGATGAACTCTGTAATTGAATGAATAATGGAGAGTCTTGATTGAGTTGATTTATTAAATTCTTTCATAGAATTGACTCCTATTTAAGTTGGGAGTGACGAAATTAATTTGTTTGAGGACAAGTAAATACTTAAATGTATGAGAATTTGATGAATGCTAATTAGGTTATGGTTATAGCATGATATTTGATGGTTATGCATTAATGTGTATTTTTCTAAGCATTTGGCATGTGTTTTTAGCATAATATGTTATTATTGTTACATTTTAGGACTTATTTTATATGTTTTTGTTTAGTTTGATTTTTTGTGGTTGTTCTTTTGTGTTTAATGTTGATTTAGGGTAAGAATTGATCATTTTGATGTAGGAATAAAGGGTGGCCACCTTTGTGATTGAGCTAGGGACCAAGAGAGGAGAAGAGAAGTGGAGGAATTGTAAGACAATAACCTAAGATCGTGGGATTCATGCTAATTCCTATAATTATGGGATCCCTAACCCGAAGAGATATGCAGGTTTCACTTATTTTTAGGTTTTTGTGACTACATAAGGGCACAAATCCCTAGGGTCGAAGAGAGTGTCGTGAGAACTTGCCTCCTTAAGTTAAAAAAATATATTTAAAGTCTAGAGAAAGGAAGAGAATCAAGATTTCTATTCCAAATTGGGCAAAGAGCATATTAACTCCAGATTTTCCAAATTTGGGCAAAGAAGAGAAGGAGTTTACTTCATCTAGTTCTTATCTCATTTTTCTTTTCCAGCATCTTTATTATGGATTGTTTGGTTGTTGGGGATGTTAAGGACATTATGAGTGGCTGAGTTATTTGTAAAGATTACTTTTGAACTACTTGTTGAGCTCTTATTTTGTTGATTTGAATGAATGATGCTTTTGATGAATGTTGAGTTTATAACTTGCAATATATTGGGAATTGAGATGGTTAAATTGTGTAGGGATGTATAATGAGAATTGGCACTCTATAGACCTTAATCATCAAGTTAATTGATTAGTTATAAAGAGATCTTGGCTAATTAGTTGATTACCCATAGGATAACTTCATAACAATTTGAATTGGTGGACTGATTTTTGTAGATTGAGAGATTGCTTAATCATCTCCATTTAATTTGGCTAGGGACAATTAATTACACCTTGAGAGAGGGTATTTAATACATTGGGACATCTTAGGTGAGGCACAATTCAATTAACAAGGTATGAGGGAGATAAGATACAGTAAAAGTGATATCTAATTGTTAAATCTTGAATTCCAAAGTTTCTGCACTTTTGCTCTATCATTTGTCCATTGTTAGTTGTTTGATTTAGTTTAATTTTTTATTTTATATTCATTAAAATTGGTTCTCAAAACAAAGAGTAACCTGAATTAAGTGGTACCGAAGCACAATCATTGTGGGATCGATATTCCCTTCTTACTACAAGCTACGACCTATATACTTACGATTTTGAGTGAAAAACTAGTAGTTTGTTTTACAATCAATAAGTTTTTGGCACCATTGCCGGGGATTGTTTGTTTAACATCATGTTTAATTTGGGTTGCTTTGATTTAATAATTTTTTAATACTTTTCCTTGTGTACTTGTAGGTGCATGAACACAAGGAGCACTCAAAGTTCTACTGAATTTAGTGATAAAGAGTTATCTGATATCACAAGGCACGAACAAGAGTTGAGAAGAGCGAAGCACTGAGACAATATACAAAGAAATATGGCAGAAGAAGGAGAGCAAGGAGGAGTTGAGAGGACATTGATGGATTCTATAAGGCCAGGTTTCAGTCCTTAAGGAGTTACAAGGCTAGCAATTTAAGTTAATAATTTTAAGATCAAGTCGACACTTCTCAACATACTTTAAATTAGTGTGCAATTTTATGGGCTATCCAACGAAGATCCCAACACCCATCTAGTAAATTTTTTAGAGATCTGCAACACTTTCTAGTTTAATAGGACGTCTGAAGATGTCGTGAGGTTGCAATTGTTTTCTTTCACTTTGAGAGATCAGGAAAAGACATAGTATAACTCACTCAGTTCAGGGAAGGTCACTACTTGGGAACAACTAGCCCAAGCATTCTTTGCTAAATACTTCTCCTTGACCAAGACAACAAGAATCATAAAGGAAATCATAAATTTTCAACAAAGTGATGGGGAGTCTTTATATGAAGCTTGGGAGAGGTTTAAAGAATTATAGAGAAGTTGTCCCTACCACAACCTTCCAAGGGAGTTCCTTTTGCAAACATTCTACAATGGTGTAAATCAGAGCATAAAAGGAACCATAGATGCAGCTGCTGAAGGTTCTTTGATGAGAAAAACTATTAATGCAACTCATGATCTTTTGGAAGAGTTGCCGAGAAATAATTGTTTGTGCTCAAGTGAGAGGAGTAGACAGGGGTAAAAAGAGCAAAAAGGTATGATCCCAATTGACTCCGTTACAGCTTTACAGACATAGATCACAACCCTGACCAAGTAGTTGAGCAACATACAAGGATCATCTTCATCTACAGCCAAAGCTATGCAATTATAGTGTGAGTTATGTGGGCAAAACAACCATGACACAACTGAACGTTTCTTATTGTGAGCCAGTAGCACATAATAGGTAAATTACTTGGGCAACCACAAAGAGGTAACAATCCATACTCTAACACTTACAATCTGGGGTGGAAAAACCACCTAAGTTTCTCTTGGAGTACTAATAATACAGGTGGCCAGGCAAGACCATAAGGTCCTCTTAGATTTTAGCAAGACCAACTTGGGTCTTTGGAGTGCAAAATGGACAAATTAAAGGATGTCTTGGGGTCCAAACTAGCAAATCAAGAAGAGAACTAAAAGAGGATATTTCCGATCCAGGAGTAAATTCAAAAGAGGATGGAGGCAAAGTTTGATCAGATTGTGAAGAACCATGCCCTATCCCATCCACAACTTGGAAGTACAAGTAGGTCAACTTGCTAATGCTTTGTCTTTAGAAGTACAAGTATCCTACTAAGTAATACTGAGGCTAACCCAAGGGAACAATTGAAGGATATTACACTTCAAAGTGGCAAGTAGGTGGAGGAATCAAGTGGGTAAACGGATAGCCAAGAAAAGGGGAAATGCAAGGAGATAGAAGAAGAGAAAGAAGAAGAGAGGTCTTATGTACCACCACTACTCTATAAGCCTAAACTTCCATATCCACAAAAGGTGAGACAACATCAAGTGGACACCCAGTTTTCCAAGTTTTTAGAGAACGCCTTAGAGTGCATACCCAATTATGCAAAGTTTCTTAAGGACATACTCACACACAAACACACTTAGGAGGGCAATCAGATGGTAACTTTAATAAAGAATTATAGTTCGATCATATTAAGCACAATGGGTTCAAAACTACAAGACACAGGGAGTTTTACTATTCCATGCGTTGTTGGTGAGTTTGAATTTTCTAAATGCTTATATGATTTAGCTGCAAGTATTAACTTAATGCCTTTTTCTGTTTTCAGGAAATTGGGACTAAAAGAGGTCAAGTCAACATCCATGCTAATTCAACTTGCGGATCATTCCATCAAGAGGCCATTTGGAGTTGTAGAAGATGTGTTGGTAAAAGTGGATAAATTTATCATTCCTATTGATTTTGTTATGTTGGTTTTTGAGGCTGATAGAAGTTGTCCATTGATTTTAGGTAAGCCCTTTATGAATACTAGTATGGCATTAGTTGATGTGCATGAAGTAAAACTTGTTTTGAGAATTGGTGATGAACAGTTTGAATTTAACATATCTAAATCTTTGAAGAAACTGATGGATGGTACTGCGTGTATAAAAATTGATTTTGTGGATGAGTGTGTGAAGGAGGTTGAAGAGGAAGGTGATGAAGTTATTAAAGTGCACAGGTATGATAGTGTGAGAGAAGAGGAATTATTTGAGGAAGTTGAGCTGGAGAGAACAGAAACACCCACACCACCTTTTATTATTAAACCCCCCCTAATTTAAAGCTTAAATCCTTACCTTCTCACTTGAGATGCACCTTTTTAGGTAAGAACCATACCCTACCCATCACTATCTCCAACCAATTGGATTATGAGCAGTAAGAGAAAGTGATGATCATTAAGAAGATGATGAGAGCCATGGGGTGGAAAATTTCTTATATTAAGGGGATTATCCCCAATATGGTGATGCATAGGATTAAACAAGAAGAAGAATGTAAAACTGTGAGGGGGCGACAAAGAAGGTTTAATCCAAACATATAAGAGGTTGTGAAGCTTTTGGATGCAGGGATTATTTACCTCATTTTAGATGGTGAGTGGGTGAGTTCAGTATAGTGTGTGCCTAAGAAAGGTGGCATGACAATGATTGCGAGTGTGTAGTGATTATAACAAGCTCAATTCGGCCACCAAGAAAAACCATTTCCTTTTACCTTTTACCTTTTACCTTTTGTGGACCAAATGATTGAGAGGTGGCTAGCATTCTTTTTATTATTTTCTTAATGGATATTCATGATACAATCAAGTGTTTATACCTAGAAGACTAAGAGAAGATCATTTTCACTTATCCTTGTAGGACTTTCGCTTATTGGAGGATTCCTTTTGGTTTATACAGTGCACCTGCCACATTCTAAAGGTAAATGATGGCCATATTTGCAGAAATGAATGAGAACTTCATGGAGGTATTTATAGATGACTTCTTTATCTTTGGAGATTCTTTTGATCATTACTTGTTTAATTTAGACAGGATGCTTCAAAGATATAAGGAGTCTCATCTAGTCTTAAACTGGGAGAAGTGTAATTTCCTGGTCCAAGAGGGAATTGTATTAGTCCATAAGATCTTATGCAAGGGGATTGAAGTGGATCGAGCTAAATCCAAAGTGATTAAAAAGCTACCACCTCCCACTAACATTAAGGGCATTCAATCCTTCCTTGGTCATGTAGGGTTCTATAGATGGTTCATCAAGGATTTTTCTCTTATTACTAGACCCTTGACTCATTTATTAGTTAAATATGTGCCTTTTGTATTTGATTATGATTGTTTGGATTCCTTTAATAAGTTGAAGAGGAACTTACAATAACACCCATTTTGATGTTGCCAGATTGGTCACTTCCCTTTGAGATTATGTGTGACGCAAGTGACCATGCTATTATTAGTTGTGTACTTGGCCAGTGGAAAGAGAAGAGGCTATATGTCATCTACTATGTAAGCAAGACATTGACAGGAGCACAACTGAACTACACCACTACTAAGAAGGAATTGCTTGTAGTGGTATTTGCATATGAGAATTTTTCTTCTTATCTTTTGGGTTCACAAGTTATTATTTTTACAGACCATGCAACGTTATTTTATCTTTTTGCTAAGAAGGATGCCAAGGCTAGGTTCATCTGGTGGGTGCTTCTGCTCTAAGAATTTAACATTTAAATTAAAGACAAGAAGGGAGTAGAAAATGTTATAGCTGACCACCTATCACGACTTAAAGGGGGCACCATGAAGAAGAAGAAGAGAAAATCGAGGATAGCTTTCCTAGTGAGGTTTTAATGATGGTAGATAATCCTTTTCATCCTTAGTTTGTAAATATTACAAACTACCTCTTAGGTGATATTCTTCCTTCTAATCTCTCATATTAATAAAGGAAGAACTTCTTAACTCAATGTTCTCACTATATTTGGGATGAACCTATACTTTATAAGATATGTGCTGACGGTGTGATTTGCAAGTGTGTCACTAAAGATGAAATGCCTGAAATTTTGATGCAATGTCATAGCTCACTTTATGCAGGGCATTATAGAGCTAACAAGAATGCTACTCAAATTTTGAAGTATGGATTCTATTGGCCAACCTTGTTCAAGGATACTTGAGAATTTGTGCTAAAGTATGATAGGTGTCAAAGACTGGGCAACATATCGAAGAGGGATGAGACATTGCTTTTAAACATCATAGAGGTGGAGATATTCGATATCCGGGGCTTAGATTTCATGAGACTATTCCCATCCTCCTTAGGTAATACTTACATATTGGTTGGGATTGATAATGTTTCCAGGTGGGTTGAGGCCATAGCTACTCCAACTAATGATATCAAGGTGGTTTAAAAGTTCATCAAGAAGATCATTACTAGATTTATGGTGCCTAGAGCAATCATAAGTGATGGAGGGAGCAATTTTTGCATCAAAGCTTTTGAGGCTCTTCTGAGAAGATACAATGTTCATCGTAGAGTGGCTATCCCTTACCACCCTTAAACCAGTGGCCAAATGGAGGTGGTGAATAGAGAGTTGAAGAAGATTTTAGAGAAGGTAGTGAGCACTTCAGGAAAGGATTGGGCTTTGAAGCTAGATGACACCTTATGGGCTTACAGGATAGCTTCCAAAACACCAATAGGTACCACACCATATCGACTTGTGTATGACAAGGCTTTCCATTTACCATTGGAGTTGGAGCATCGAGCCTATTGGGTGGTTAGGAAGTTAAACATGGAATGGAAGCTAGCAGGTGAGAAGAGATTGTTATAACTTGATGAATTGGAAGAGTTGAGATTTGAAGCTTATGAAAATGCTAAGTTGTACAAAGAAAAAACAAAAAAGTGGCATGATGCTCACATTAAAAAGGAGTTTAAGAGTGGGGACTTAGGCTTTTATTTATTTCACAACTTTGGTTATTTCCTAGAAAGCTAAAGTTAAGATGAAATGGACCCTTCAAGATCCTTCAAGTGTTTCCCCATAGAGCTTTGGAGATGGAAAATGACAAGGGTGAAGCATTCAAGGTCAACAGGCATAGATGCAAGCCATACTATGGAGGGATATACTCACAAGAAAGGGAAGTCATCTCTTTCCTTTATTCCAATCTTTCAGGAATGCATGTGGAATGGTCAAGCTAATAACCTTAACTTAGCATGTTTATCTTTCTTTTGCTTGTCTTTGTTTACTTATTTGTTTGATTTATTTAGTTTCGATTATGTTTGGTTTAAGTTTGCTAAGATTTCTTGGTGTTTACTTAGGTTTTGTTTGAGTTTTAACTTGTTTTCTCTTCAAATTTCTTATTGGTTAGGTGATTTTGATGTGTTTACAGGTTGTTTGAATGTTGAGAATGCATGCTAAGCTTGGAAGAGGGCTAAGAAGCTAGAAAAATTTTGAGTGCCCACGATCATGGAATGGGTTTGTTTCCTACAAACGGGGGAAGGCTCTTCAGAAAGTTTCTAAAGCCTTAACCCACGATTATAGGAATGGGTCTATTTCGCACAAATATGGGAAGGCTCTTCAGAAACTTTCTGGAGCCTTAACCCATGATTGTGGGAAGCACAAGGATTCCTACGATCATGGGATCCCCAGCTGAAAGATTTTTAAAATCCCTCCTTCTTTCTTCTTTCTTCATCTTTTTACATTCTCTCACTCTAAAACTGACACCCACTTACTCAAACCTCACAAATCCTTCATCTTTCCCCCAAATCTTGGTATTTTCTCCACTTTTTTCATCATTTTTCACTCCTTTAACACTTATTTCATATTAACCACTCAAGGATCCAAGGATTTGGTAAGTTTTTTCTCTCTCTCTAAAAATGTGCTCACATCTTTTGTGACTATTTTTGTAGATTTTTCTCTTTTAATGGCTCCAAAGAAGCTAATAGCCTAGAAACCATGACCAACTATGTCTCTAAGTATCTGGAGAAGGTAAATGTGATATGTCAACCACTTTTCATACCCCATTCCCTATTTTTTGGAAGAAGAATGTATAAGATTTTAGGATTTTAAGGGTAGAGAGTTATTGCCTCCTAGGTACTTTGATTTTGACCTGTTAGAAACTCTAGGACTAAGGCGTAACATTGAAAGATTGGCTACAAGGATTGGTTGGGGTCGTTTAATTCATTGTGATGTATTGATATACCCCATGATGACTATAGAATTTTTCATCACTGTTCCTTATAATCCTAAAATGGACACATTTTGGTTTAGGATAGGTAGCCATGCATATAAGCTTGATTATACTATCATTGGTGTGCTTTTTGACTTGTGCGATACCAAAGTTTCAGATGATCATGATGATTTTTATGTGGATGATTATTGGAAGATCCTTACGGGTGAAAAAATTTTTAACTCTAGGAATGCACCCAACACTTTGACTCGTAGCTTCGAGTACTTACTTCTTCATAAGTTTATGTGCCTAATTGTTTTTAACAAAACTAAAAGCAACAAGTGTTCGACTAAGGAACTTTTCTTTCTTTAGTACATGGATCGTATAATTAAAGTGAATACCCCTTATCGCATTTTTCTGATCTATTATGGGTTGCATTACTAAGAAAAGCTCATATTTTGGCATGACTTATATTGTTACTACTTTGGATTTGCATTACAATCTTGATGTGGATAGTGTGTGCATAACTAGACCTGATATGTTTGATATACCTTATTTTAGACGCTCTAAAATTTTGGAGCCCCATTCTATAGAGCTTTGAAATCCTCAGACGCACACTACTATTAAGAACAGGAAGGGCAAGGATACAACCACTTCTCAAACATCCTCCTCTTAGGTGCCCCTAGAGCTCGAAGAAGCAGCAATTGAAGACAAACTAACCATAGAAGAAACTGTCGACAAGTTCTACCAAATCCTCAACCAAATGACCAAAAACCACTAACAAATGACACGACAAATTAATAAGCTTGGCACCATATGAGATAAGTGCATAAGGAGCAGTAGTACATTAAAAAGAAATTCCTCAAGTTCTTCCAAATGAAGAACATTGAAGTCCTTTCCCTTACACCTTTGCCACCACAATCTCCACGAGCTTTCTTACCCTTTGCTTTTTACGTTGTTTTATTTACCTTGGTAATTGGTTTACTTGCTTGTTTGTTTAAGGTTGGGTTTTGTGTTTTGGTTTTCTTTTATGGTTGCCTTGTCACATTGAGGGCAATGTGTTATCTAAGTATGGGGAGGTGACATTTGCTTTGTTAATTGCATTATTTTAGTTTGTTTTAGTCACTGTTTGCATTTTGTTAATTAGGATGCATGTTTTAGGCATATTAGGTTGTTGTTTTATGCTGTTTTGTGTTAGAAATGGAAGCACACTTGAATCATTTTGATTTGTTTTGCCATAAGATTCTGTCATGCTAGTTGGAATGAGATTGAATTCATGCTTGAACTCTGATTAGGCTACTTAAGTAGAGAGTGAACCATATAGAGTGATGAAAAGTAGTTGGTTGCATAAGCTTACTTAGAATTTGACACTTGAGTAATGAGCTAGTGTAAAGATGCATAATGAATTTTCATTTTAGCCTATATGACTCCATCTATTGTCATTTTATTTCTTTGCTTATGTGATGCTTCCTTAGGTTATTACATTTAGAACTTTCTTTGAATCAATTTGAGTCTACTAGATACATGCTTAATAGAGATGATTAAGGCCCCTTTTGTGTTAACCTTGGCTTAAATGACCTACCTTTTATTATCCCTTGCTACTCCCGTTAAGCTTTAACCCTTTTGTTTCTTGAAAAACCCCACATTTTAAAACCCAAAATGCCATTAGCCTACCCATTCACAAGCTTAATAGAGTATTAAGCGATGCACTAGTTTGGGATTTTTGCTACAATTTTTTTATATGAGTTGAATACTTCTACTCTTGGATCACATTGCATTTAGTTGCTATTTTCTTCATTGTTTCTTCAACCCTTTGTTCACTTATTACTTTATGAATGCTTGTATTAAACCCTTTACCTCGTTTGACCCACTTTAAACCTTACCACATTACAACCCAAAGCAATTCCTTTAGATCTATTTATGCATGTAATCATTGTAGAGGAGAATTGGTGTATTGGCAAGCCTATTGTAGTGTAGTTTCCTATAGGGAGCTTGAGCGAAACACTAACCATCAAACACTTTAGAGAAATAAGTGAAACTGTAAGGAAGATTTATTTTGCATTTATACTTATCTTTGAGTGATGGTGCCATAAGTTGAGTTTGCTTAAGTACATTAATGAAAAGTAGTCATGATTTGTGTAGTAGCTTGACATTTGAGATGGCCAAACTTTGAAGGATTACATGTTTTGATCTTTGTAAAAATGAAATGATGGAATTGATTGGCTGTGTTTGATTTTACTTTAGGACAAGCAAAGATTTAAGTGTCAAGAAGTTGATAGTTTGTGCATTAGTATGTGTTTTTCTAGGTATTTAGCATGTGTTTCTTGCATAATAGGTTATTATTGTTGTGTTTTAAGACTTATTTTGCATGTGTTTGTTTAATTTGATTCTCATGGTTGTTGTTTTACGTTTAATGTTGATTTAGGATAAGAATTGATCATTTAGATGTAGGAATAAAAGGTGACCACCTTTTTGATTGAGTTAGGGAACAAGAGAGGATAAGAGAAGTGGAGGAGTTGTAAGATAAGAACTTACAA
>JAOQMP010000008.1:26633561-26645816 GCA_027563575.1 Erythroxylum pedicellare
TTTTGTGTTGTTGTTTAGAATATTCTTATAATCATTGATGAGTTTTTATGTTCCTCTTTAATAGTCTAAGTATTTATGTTTGGGTTTTGTTTGAATAATTGATGAGTAGATGTATGATTCCATAAGTATTTGCTATATATGGAATGAGTTTGAGATCTTATGGATGATTTGAGATATAATAAATCCCTAGGATGGTGTAAAGGTTGAAAACCTGTGATGCAGCTCCTATAAGGCTTATCGGTAAAAAATTCCACGAGCCTAAGAGTCACAGTGAGAACTTGCTTTCTTTATTCACAGGTGTAAGTAATGCCACGTACCATAGTATTAACATCAATTATAGCTGATTAATTCAATTGATTAATATTTAGGAGATGTTGTGTAAAGTAAAGGTTAAATGTTTTATAAACTTAGGGGATATGAAGGATACTGACTATGAAATCACTTTTTAAATTAACAGTTTTGTAGAAATGAATAATGTTGATAGATCTTGGATGTATGGATGATTAACACCTAATAGTTTCATTAATCATGAGTTTGTTGAAAGAGTTGAAGCTTTTATTCATTATGCATGTTCTTTACCTACATACATAGATGACCCAAAGATCAGATGTTTATGTAAAAAGTGCAAACATATTCATTTCCTTCCTACTGATGAAGTGTATGTACATTTGCTGGGAAAAGAGTTAGTTCCAAATTATTTTGAGTGGACAACATGGGGAGCCATTGATTTGTAGTACCTCAAAGGGTAATGAAATAAAATCGTCAGTAAATATGGATTAAGTTTGAAGGGAGGATTGGATTTAGAACAAATAATGTGGGTGTAACTGAAAATCCCTACATGCAAATGGTTTATGATGTAGCCAGTTATACCTTTTAGAAAAATATAGAAAATCTTGAAGAAGAACTAAACTCACATGCAAAATAATTTTTTAACTTACTACACTCAACTGACCAAGAATTATGAAAAAATTGTGAGACAATGACTCAATTATCTTCAATTGCTTAAATATTGAACATGAAGTTTAAAGGGCATATTTTTGATTATGTTTTTGATAAAATTCTTAGATGTTATAATGAATCATTACCTTTTGATCATATAATGGTTGATAATTTTTACAATATGAAGAAACTTATTAGGGTCTTGGTTTGCCTGTTGAAAAAATTGATTGTTGCAAATTAGGATGTATGTTGCAATGGGGAGATGATGTGGAATTACAAGAGTGTAAATTTTGTGGTCAATCTAAGTTCAAACCTAGAAAACATTCTATGAAACAAAAATTAGTATCCTAGAAGTGGATGTATTATTTCTCGCTAATTTAGATACTTTAAAGACTATATGCTTTTAATGTTACTGCATCTCACATGAGATGGCATAATGAACACGAACAGGAAGATGGAATAATGAGTCATCCATTGGATGCACTGACATGAAAACATTTCAATAACACCCATTATAAGTTTGCAGCTGAAAGTTGAAATGTTAGGTTGTGATTGTTGACGGATGAATTCCAACCTTTTGGTTAATCCGACCAACAGTATTCATCATTATTAATCATAATTACTCCTTATAATTTGCCTAAATGGATGAGTATGAATGAGGCATATATGTTTTTGACATTGATTGTGCTAAAGCCTACAAATCTAAAATATAAAATTGATGTATTCTTATGACCATTGGTATCTGAATTGTAGTATCTCTAGAAATATGGTGTAAAGATAAATGATGTGTCTCTGAAACAAAATTTTATGTTGGGAGTAGCTTTGATGTGGACTATTAGTGATTTTTTGACATATGCTATATTGTTTAGATGTAGCACAATAGGAAAATTGGCTTATCCTTATTATGGTAATGATTTTGATTCGTTTTATCTTCCAAACTGAGATAAAACATGTTGATTTGACAACCACAAGAAATTTCTTCCTCTAGATCATCCATTTAGACACAATAAATAAAAGTTCATTAAGAACAGGATGGTATAAATACCTCCTCCCCTCACAAAGTTGGTGAAGAGATATTACAGGAGATTGATGAACTAAGGTTACTGAAAGTTACAGAACTTGAAGGTGATGAAGTTAATACAAGCATTAGTAAAAACTTGGTTGGAGAAAACGAAGCATCTTTTGGGATTTACCATATTAGAAAACTAATTTGATACTTCATAATCTAGATGTGATGTATATTGAAAAAAAATATTTTTGACAATTTGTTCAATATCATAATGAACATTGAAGGGAAGACAAGAGAAAAGGCAAAATTACGAGTTGATTTAAATCTTTTTTGTAGAAGGAATGAGTTAGATAAAGATCTTTACACCGGTAAATATCCAAAAGAATGTTACAATTTGGATAAAAAACAAAAGGAAATATTGTGTGAATGGTTGAAAAGTCTAAAGTTTTCCAATAGTTATGTTTCAAACTTGGCAAGGTGTGTGGAGATGAGGAAGTACAAATTATTTAGATGAAAAGTCATGATTGCCATGTATTTATGGAAAGGCTAATTTCAATTGTATTTCAGGAGTTGCTACCGAATAAAGTTTGGGAAGTTACAATAGAATTAATTTTGTTTTTCAAAAGCTTAACATCATCTGAAATAAAGTTAGCTGAAATGGAAAAACTAGAAAAGGAAATTCTAGTAATTTTGTGCAAATTAGAAGGAATTTTCCCTCCAAGCTTCTTTGATTGTATGGAGCATCTACCTGTTCATTTAGCATATGAGGCTAAACTTGCAAGTCCAGTTCAATATCGATAGATGTATCCGTTTGAGAGGTAATTATAGTAAATATTCAAATTGAAGTAATAACATATTTTAATAACATAATTGTAATAATCCTATTTGCTAATGTAGGTATTTGCATCACCTAAAGAAAAATGTCAAAAATAAGGTTGGAGTTGAAGGCTCGATATGTAATGCTTATTTAGTTGAGGAAGCAAGTACATTTTGTTCACATTATTTGAGCCACATGTGCACACAAAAGAAATAAAAGTTCCTCGTAATGATGATGGGGAAGGAACGAGTGATGCTAATGGTAACTTATCCATTTTCACATATCCTGGATGAAATATAGACATTCAATAAGAAAAATGTTAATAGAGGAAGAAATAGAGGTTGCCCATGGTAACATTTTATTGAACTGTCAAGAGGTTCAACCTTTTGTGCAGTAAGTTGAAGTTGATTATTTGTGTTTTGAAATTTAGTGTTATTCATAATTGAAATACATAATAATATTTTTAGATTATATGAGAAATGGTTACACGAGCTAATGCCTGAGAAAACACAGGATGATATCAATAAAGAAGTTGGAAGACACTTTCCTTGATGGTTCGAGAAACACATAAGTTTTTACTTACAATTATTGAAATGATTGAATTATAAGATTAAAGTGTTCAAATGACATTGTACTGTTTAATATGATAATTTATTTTGTGTATGGCTTAGAAAATACAATAGAGAACAAGTTCATATGTGATCTTACGAAAGGCCTTTTGCAAATTGTTAAATTGTATCCGGTGTGTTTTGTTACTGGATACAAATATCATACAGAATATCACGGTTATAGCATGGAAATAGTCAATAATAGGGTTTGCATACAAGGAGAATTGGTGGATTACTTGTTGGCCCCCGAATGTATTTTTTTTAGTTAAGCATGATTTAAATAATTATGAGATTTAGATAGGTGAATTTTTGGGAGCTAAATTTTTTTTATATCTATGTTAGTAGAATTTATTTCACGGGATAGTTAAATTAAAAGTGATAAGAATGCATAAAGGGGTATCTTTGGTAGCTCACTTAAGTTTAAAAAGACATAAGGTATAAAGGAAGGGTAAAGTGGACTTTTAGCATTAATTAAAGGTAAAATAGGAAGAGGAAAATGTTGTCTTGCTTTAGAGAAGAGGAAAAACGTGAATTGAAGATAGAAAGAAAAAGAGAACACCGAAAATGAGAAAGGAGAGTTAAGTGTTTCGGTTTTAGTAAGAAAGGAAGGAAGTTAAGTTATGGTTTCTTCATTTCGTAGTTTTCAAGAGAGAATTTGAGGATGTTTAAGAAGGGAAAAAGGTATAGGAAGATAAGAGCTTCCATTTGAGCCAAAAATATCATAAGTTGGTGAAGATTCAAGGTAAGTTTGATTTTTTATACTTTGGATTTATAGAAGGGTTTTGGGTTCATGAAGCTTAGGAAATGAATGGGTTTAAGTATTCTAGGATCAATTTAATGAATGTATTTTCTTAAGGTTCTCAAATTTGAATTCATATTGAATGGGAATTTATCATTTATGAAGGAAATCAAGAAGGAGATCAAGAGAGGCAAGAGGAGTAAGAGGAAAGACATCCTTAAGCCAATTTTGTAAGCAAGAAATTCAAGGTGGTTACATGTTTATAATAGAGTAAATAAGCCACTAATGTTTTCTTTGAATCAAGAAAGTTTAATGATTTCAATTGCATCATAAATTGGCATTTATTACTTCTTGAATGAAATGAGAAATTTCTATATGTTTGATATATGAATTGTAGTGATGATTTATGAAAAGACTTTGAAAGTGATTCTTTTTTTGAAAAGACAACATGTTTATGAAATCATTTTTCGGAAATGGTTTTCAAAATATCTCATGTTCATAAAAACAAGTTTCCAAAATGTATCATTTGGGCAAACTTTTTTCAAATCGTGAATTACATGTTATGTGGGTTTGGTGTATGTCACGTGCACATTGACCAAGTTAAAGGCTTCTCCTGCCTGCCCGCTAGTGGCACGGAGCTCTTTCATGGACTCCCTCATGTTTACTTCTACGCAAAACCACTATGTGGGATTGCGATAGTACGTCAAGTTTACGACTACATAGGACCATTATGTGGAAATGTGTAGTTTGTTATGTTTATGGATTTACCTAAACAATTCTGATGTGCTTATGTGCCTATGATATGTCAACAAGTTTGATGCATACATGATTTGTAATTTGTAAATTTTGGTTAAGAATTTGAGAACGACACGTTTTATGACTTTAACTAGAACTGTATATTGACAAATGAACATTTCAAAGGTTTTGCTTATTTTTCTGTTATAAACTGTTACCTACGAGCTTTAATCTCACCCCTCTATTTTTGTCTCATCTTTAGGTGAAGAGCATGAGATCGAGTAACCAAGGGTCAAGGCATCACTTCGATTATGCATCTTTTTGTACTTTAAGATAGATTTGAAAACAAAAGGCTTTAGTTACATTTTGAGTAAATTATTGTTCATGTATCTTTTGTATTTTGGGATTTTGAGATATTGATGTATTGTGGCTCCCATTGAATCTTTGTAAAACTCTTATATTTTGATGCTAATGGAATATGATTGCATTTCTGCTCATGACCCTCAAAGTTTGTGTATTGCATTTTCAAGTTTTTATAGGGGCAAGAATTTATATTCTAGCTCTTGTGGAAAATTTGTATTGGTCTAGGGTAAATTAGATAAAGTTGTCTTCTTAAAAGTTGTAGTTTATCTTTCTAGCTTTCCAACGCTATATATTATGAAGTTTTTGGACATTGGAGTTGAGAGATATGATTCTTAGAAGTTTGTGATGTTGCATAGAATGAATGTAGGAACCATTGGAGATGCTTTGGAGAGTGTAGTTAGTGATTTAGAACTTTTGTTGATGTGAAGAAGACCCTGTAGAAATCCCTTCATTTGATTCATATTAGATTGAATCATTTTTTCTAATTCAACTTAGACTGAATCCCTTTGTTTGACTCATCTTAGACTGAATCACTTTGTCTGGTTCATTTTAGATTGAATCCCTTCGTCTGATTCACCTTATACTGCATCCCTTCGTCTGATTAAGCTTAGACTGAATCACTTCATCTGATTCATCTTAGACTGAATCACTTTGTCTGATTCACCTTAGACTAAATCCCTTCACCTGATTCATCTTAGACTGAGTCCCATCATCTGATTCATCTTAGACTGAATCCCTTCGTCTAATTCATCTTAAATTGAATCATTTCGTCTGATCCATCTATACTTTTGGAAATTCGAGATTTTGACCCTCTATATGGAAAATTCTCTCTTCAAGGTCTTCACAAAAGTTATAGATCTCAAAGTTATCTTCGAAACTGCCCTAAAATGACCACAATCTGATATCTCTAGTGAAAGTTATGTCAATTGTCCCAAGATAGGTACAATATGATTGAGGACATAATCATGTTTAGTTCTTTTGGCCATAACTTCATCATCCGACTTCCTAATGAAGTGATTCTTAAACCAATAGATTCCTAACATATATTTTGTATCTCTTTGTAAAAATTGATAACCTTTGATCTTGATTTGAAAAAAATTGATGAAAAGAAAGTGTAGGATCAGTTAAGAGAGCATGACTAGGTTATGAACATACTTTGGTATTTTAATCATATCTTGAGTGGTAGGGATCTTAATGAGATGATTCTTGTTTCACAATAAACTAGAGACATAGAGATACAAATCCTATGAAGAAATTGAATTTTAATTTAGTCTCTAAAACTTTGAATTTCTGGATGGAAGTGGAGTATAGTGTACTGTTTCAGTTTAATAACAGCCCGAAAATATTTGGGTTATAACGTTGAAATTTATGAACCAAATTAAATGATTTTGGTGTTATTAAAAACTTAAGACAATGGGGAAGAAATGGTCTGAAGAAGTCAAATTGTAATTCTAGTTTGAGGTTTCCCAAAATCTGTTTTGAAATAGGAGAAATGAGTTGGTTTTTTTATGTTTGACTGGAGTGGGCACGCCACCCTGTGGGATGCGCGTTCGGATAAGACATCGGGTCCGTGACTCACGAGGGCGGGGTCCCAACAGTGAACAGGAGTCTAGGACAAAAACCTTATTCATCCTATCAATGAACAATAAGGCAGTGAGGGCTGCGTGCGTTTAGCACAGTGGAAGCTGCGTTTAACATAGTGCTGCGTGCGTTTAGCGCAGTGGAAGCTGTGTTTAGCGCAGTGAAGGGGTCTTTGGTGGGGGTTACAACATGGGTGCTGAAGCATATTTTCGAGAAAGACCCATGAAAGGCTAAATGTCCCGTTATCGATTCAGAAGTGACATCAATGCCAATGACCCAGGTTAAGTATTTTTTTAATTATTTTGTTGTTTCTTTCACTCATTAGGAATTGATTGTGTTATCCTATGTTAATTGATTTGGGTTTTGTGAATGGATAATAGGATTTTCGTTATTGTTTGGTTATTTGTGTATGAACTCAATGGTTATTGTGAGATGATGATTTTAATGCGTTTATTGAATCGTTAATTGCAAACCCCTTGCTAGCCTTTTGATATAATCATAATTGTTATGTTGAAATTCATATGTAGTGACTAATGATTCGAAATCATTAGGGATAACATGACCTAGGCTAAATGATACATCGTATGTGGTTGTTGCCTTGATTAATCGATTTTTCTAGTTCGTAATATTACTGCCTAATTAAATCTAGAGATTGTATCCTAGGTTATTTAGTGGTTAGGTTTAATTAACGATCGTATCTTGATTAAATAAAACATAAGGGAAAACTTGGGTTAATTATTAACTCACGATTAATAGTTGCTAGGAGAGGTTTGAGAACAACAAATTAATGAAATATGCTTAATTAAGGTGTAGGCCGAGATTGAACCAAAGAACCAAGTCCTTACCGAATTCCCCATTTTTGTCATTTTTTGCATGTTTTCTTTAATTTATTTTTATTAGTTAGTTTCATTTTATTTTCTTCTTCCAAAAATCCAAAACCCCCCTTCTTCCTAAACACCGGTTAATTTCATTCCATAAACTTTACACACACTTTTTATAGGATCGACCTAGACTCACCACTACTATAAAAGTAGTCCAGTTATTTTATTTTGACTAATGTAACGATGCACGGTCAAATTTTGGTGCTATTATCGGGGAGTGCGGTGTTTTAGTTTTTGTTTATGATTTAATTGGTGTTTTGTATATACTTGTTCATAATTAATTTCTTTTATGGTATTTTGTGATCTTTTCATTTTTTTGCTTCGTGTGAAAAAAATTCGATATAGACGGAAGTAATTTCTTTTATACCTCATATTCTCAATCCTATAACAATGATTGGACTGATCAACCTAACTTTTGTTATAGATGGGATAATCAATAGAATTACTTCCATGATAGTTTACAGGAGGCACAACAATTCTCATACAGACTATAAGCTTCCTATCATAACTCTGGTCCCTCTCTAGAAGAGTTGAATAAAATTTTGAAAAAATTGCAGGAGAACACTCTACAATTCTAGAATGATGGAGGGCAATTTCCAAAAAATACATGGTGTAGCGCCCAAGATTTGGAGAGTCAACACGATTCAGGTGCATCTTTAGAAGAACTTGTTAAGAATCTAGCTACTAACACTTTGCAATTTCAACAGAATACGTAGCAACAGTTGCAAGAATTCTAACAAGAGACAAAAGCAAGGGAACAGAGGATGGAACACCTAATGGGTCAGATGGCAATAAAGCTCAATCGCCTAGAATCGCAAAGTGAAGAGGAGCAGCCGTATGAACCCGAGGTGTGTCCAATGGACGTTTGTTTAGAAACTTTACAAAGTGATGAGGAGCTTGAGAATTTTGAGGTTAACCCTCAATGAATTGCTTGTGCCGAACAAGTTGAGAAGGGGTTCGAAGCTGGAAAGGACTCATCATTTAGCTCAGTGGTAAGTACTGAGTCCATGATTATTTTTGAAACTAACTCTTTACCTTTACATAACAAATTGGAGAAATTGAATGATGAAAAAAAGGTGAAGAGACATTCGAAATATTTCCAAAGTGTATGGACTCAGTCAAGATTGAGAATCTGAGGATAGGGAAGACATTAAATGATGATGATGATCAACTAAGGCGCTATCCGGAACAACCTCGCGTGGAAGTGGCAATAACTGTAATACCTAAAGATCACAATTTTGTCACGTGAGGAGAAGGAGTCGAGCCAGCGACCCTAAACAAAGACGCTTCTTGGGAGGCAACCTAAGGGAAGTAAATTTCTTTTCCTTTACATTTCCGTATTACTTTTTATATGCATGTGTGTTTTTGAATTTCTTTGTTTTACTTGTTTTTAAGTTTTCAATCAAAATGAGAGAAAGAATAAAACAAATAAAACAAACATTTTCTAATTTTCTATTATTTTTGGGATTATGCAATCATGATTAGAGTGTGGATAGACTAGAGAATTTCATAGAAATTCTAACATGTATTTTTAATCTTGTGATTGGTCGTTATACATTATCTTTAGAAAAGTAGTGACTAATGGTAGACAAAACTGGTGAGATTTTGAGCCATATTTGACTGACACATCCATATCAGTCTCATTGTCTTTTGATAATGTGTGACCTTCATGACATGTACATCCCAATTTTGCATTGAATTTCTATTCAAGACCACATTTTTATCATATGCATTAACATGGATATGATTAGGCATTCTTTGTTTTTCATAAACTAAATTGGCCAAATAACCTATCCTATTGACATGAATTTTCCCTTGATAAAACCCTTTGAGCTTTAGCCTTTCTTTTTGTATAAACCATATTTTACGCTTTTAAACTTAACTAAATATCCCACCCAAGTCATAAAACTAATGGAACATTTATGATTGTTGAGTTTGTGGATGTACAAAATTCTAAGTGAGATGGTGTACATATGTGAGGTCTGGTTATAATGTTGGGATGTTATTTTATGTCTTATCATCGAAATTCCCATGTTGATGTAGTTTATTTTAATTTTTATAAAGAAAAGGAAGAAAGAAAAGAAAAAAAGAAAAGAAAGAAAATGAAAAAAGAATGAAAAAAATTGTTTAAAATAAATGTATCAAGGAGTAATTGCATTTATGTTAAAAAGTTGTTTATGGTTTATGCATCTTTCTAGAGTTGTAATGGATATGTTATTTGAGTATATTGAATATGAGGTAGAGGTCGGCTTGAAAGATTCACTCTTGTGATTTTATTGGCATAAATTGTATGGGTGATTCCTTCAGATTGATATATACTTCATGTGGTTTGTGTGTGAGAGCTGAATGGGGTTGTGAAAAATAAATGTTGCATTTGTCATAGCTGACTGTACCCAATTTTTGATGAGTGTTACTTTGTTTTACTAGCTTTGATGACTTTCATGCTATTTAACCCAAATACATCTAACCTTACCTTTGCCCACATTACAACCTTGAAAAGTCCTTTGATTTATGATTTTGCATGTAAACATTAGTGGTGGAGAAATGAAATGATATGCAAAGTTGTGGATTGTCATGATCATGAATGGTGTTGAGTGTACCCATGGTTATATTTTAATTAAACACATTTTTCAAGGCTACCATTAGATTGCTCAGTTTTTAAAGATATTCAATGTTGATTGATCATGAGTAAAAGCTTGGAATGTTGATTTCTTTATATGATTTTTGAAAGTTATTCATCTTTGTTTATGATTATATCGTCTTGGAAAAATAGAGAAATTGAGTCAATGTTTGGGTCAATGAGCTTAATTTTGATATTTTGCCTGAGGATGGCCAAAGACCAAGTGTGGGGGTATTTGATAGGATTGACTTATCTTGTATTTTCTTATGTATTTTGAAGTGATTTCAATCTTATTCTTAAGATAAAATACTTAATTTGTGTTGACTACTAGGTTGGATATTTGAGACCAAAAAGAGAAGATGTTCAAAGCAAATTAGAGCACAATTGTAAAAAAAAAGATTAAAAGTTGGATTGTACACTGCGTTTTATGCAGCACACGCTGTGTTGCTGTGAAATGTAGCAACTCAGCGTTAAACTTTGCGTCTATGTTTTTCCATAAAACGCATAAGCAGAAGGCACAGGAGCAAGGTTTAAAAGGAAGATTGCAATGTTTATTTGTCTTGTCAATTAACAGTAAAAGCACAATACATGCTACAGTAGACAAAAGCAATAAAGAGTAGAGGCCTGAGGTATGCGTGGGTCTGTATTTAACGTAGAAATGAAGGGAAGGCTTTAAGCATGGAGGCCAGCATGAACAGAAGTTGGGACATGAAGTTAATTTTTCCTATCAACAGTGAAGTGGAGGCGCTGCGCAAGCATAGTGAGAGGAGAGTTGCGACATTATAGGCTTGAATAGTGAGCTAGGACAATAAACCTAAAGGTTTATTTGTCCTATCAAACAAACAAAAGAGGAGTTTTGGGCACAACTTGGGTAGTAAAGGATAGAAGAGAGGATTTTCAGCTAGGGATTAAAATAAGGGATAAAATATTTTTCCGAGAAAGACCTATAAAAGGTTAGGCATCTTGATACCAGTTCAGAGATGAAATTGACGCCGACGACCTAAGTTAAGTAATTTTTTATTTTGTTGATTCTTTCTCTCATTAGGAATTGATTGTGTTATCCTATGTTAATTGATTTGGGTTTTATGTATGGATAATCGAATTTTCGTTATTGTTCGATTATTTGTGTATGAACCTGTTGGATATTATGAATTGATGATTTTAATGTGTTCTTTGAATCGTCAATTTCAAACCCATTGCTATAATTTTAATTGGATCCCACTTGATTCCAGAATCCAACTCTTGCTTTATTACCACAACTGTTGGGCACCGGTTTCCGAAACCCAACCTCTTGTGAATATCGGAAGTCTTGAGCGTATCTTTACTACATTATACTCTTTAATACCCTACATACTAATAATTTTTTTTCTTTTCTGCCAATAACACTTCAATACCCTCAAAACAAAAGGGTTTTACAAAGCTATAATGGCTTTTCAAACCATTTTATAACATAATCTGAAATCTCAAATTACAAAAGTTACAAGAACTACATATTCTTAAAATGTCACTAATCCTTGGATTATACAAACATAACCTAAACTCCAAGATATGCAGAATTTAAAGTAACGTCCTTATACTCTTGATCACTCGATCTCTTCCTCATCACCTGAAGGTGGGGACAGGAAGGGGGTGAGCTTGAAAGCTCGTGGGTGACAGTTTATAATAAAAAGAAGATAAGCAAAACCTTTTTCAGAACTCATTGCCATTGTACATTCTTTTTGAAACCATAGAAATTTTGCAATTAAACTCGTCGGACACTAGTTTCATGAAATTCTTAACTTGTCAAAAATTTACAATAGTACAAATCATGTATGCATCCATCATATCAAACATACCATGAGCACATCAGCATATCAGAATGGTTTGGGTGGATCCACAACATGACGCACTACACATTCCCATATAATGGTCCTGTGTAGTCGTAAACTTGAGGGAGTCCTTAAAGGAGCTCCATGCCACTAGC